>WBMY01007212.1:621579-715031 GCA_013397315.1 Donacobius atricapilla | reverse complement strand
CCGCGGCTCCCGGGGACTCCCGGGGCCTCCCGGGGCCAGCCGGCCCCTGGGCCCGGGGCCCTCCCAGCCCGGCCACGATATTACCTCATGGCAGGGGTCCGTGGAAAGAGAGCGGGCCTCCCAAGATTCCTGTTTTTTAAGCGGTGTCCCAGAGGGTGTACACCTTTTACCTGATTGGCCAGCTTAGCTGTTAGTTCCAAAATGGATTAACAATTGGTTTTTCCTACTATTTATGCTAAACCAATACAAGCCTGAAGAAGAGGAGACTCAGGAGAGACCTTATCACTCTCTACACCCATCTGACAGGAGGCTGTAGCTAGGTGGGGGTTGGTCTCTTATCCCAGGCAACCAGCAATAGGACAAGAGGACACAGCCTTAAGCCACACCAGGGGAGGTTTAGATTGGACATCGGGAAGAAATTCTCCACAGAAGGGGTGACTGGGCATTGGAATGTGCTGTCCAGGGAGGTGATGGAGTCATCATCCCTGGAGGTGTTTAAGGAAGGACTGGATGTGGCACTCAGTGCCATGGTCTGGTTGACAAGGTGGTGTTATGTCATAGGTTGGGCTTGATGATCTCAGAGGTTTTTTCTAAACATTGATTCTGTGATTCTGTGGGTTTGGGGAGAACAAAGAAAGGACTCAAGTCCTGGAAAGACAAATATGATACCAGAATCCAGGGTAGGATATGGGATTAATTATGCAACAGGACAATATATACAAATACATCTGCACACTGCATTACATACTATCATTTTCTAAATCTAGCAAGTTTCCCTGCTCTGTCACGCACGTACAGTTTTCCAGGCTGGCTATTACAAGGACAGAAGTCATTTACCCAAGGTAACTCTGCCAGGAAACCCCTCGGGATGGAGGAAAAGCAGGAGCTCTCCAGGGCCTCCTGCCTGGAGCCCTTTGATCTCAGCCGCATGTCCCCGCTCGGCAGCAGGCAGGTACTGCACACGATGGCCCTGTGCCAGTCACACTCTGCGGCCGTGGCTCCTGGCAGAGGCAGCGTGTCGTTCCCGGGAAGGGAAACCTCCTCTGGATGACAGGGGAACAAAAAAGAAATGACTCCTGGCAGGATGCGGAACGGGGATTGTTCAAGCACAGCAGATCCAGGTATCAGTTTGCAGAGTCAGAGACTGAAAACCTGACAAGGCAAACATGAGTGGGAGGAGGAGGAGGATGGACAGACAGACACAGAGCTATCTGCCCCCTCGCAAGCCAAATATACTGCTTTTGGCAAAAACATGATTAATATTTAGTTACTAGGAAAGAACAATCTTAGAATCCCTAAAGGAAAACCCTGAGTTGTTCACAGCAAGAATAAACCACCAAATTAATTTTTGTCAATCCTTGCATAATCCAGGCTAAGGCAGAACTAACATTAGACTTAAAATTCCTTACAGAGCAAATCTTTGCCTTATCCTGGACAGGATTAAATACCCATGAGCATGTTCAGTTGTGGTATCACGAACAAATAGGTTTTCTGGTGAAATAAACACATGGAATGGGTTTTATTGAGTGTATTTCATAAACCAGAACAGGTAACAAATTCAGAAGGGCTGCCACTGAACCCAACCTTGCAGCTTCACTCTAAGATGGACAGGGAGATACACTGAATGCCAAGTGGGAACATCTGGCTTCCATGATCAGCAAACTTTTTCCCCACAGCATCAAGTTCCCCTCCAGAAAGATGCAAAGTACTGTGTTTTCCATGTTTTTGCAGAGGTCAGAACAACAGAGTAAGGCAAGTTTGTCAGCTAAACATCAGCTTGGCTGGCACCACATAACATTCAAACCAAAAACTTTCAACAGTCTTAAGAGACAGAGAGACTCCCTGTTGAGCTGCATGTGCCTTCCAAACTCAGGCAACAGGGAGACTGTTCCAGTGTTTCACCACCTTCATCATAATGATCCTCTTCCTTGTATCTAATCTGAAGCTCCCCTCTTCAGTTTAAAACAATTACAACTTGTCCTATCACTACAGGTCCTGCCAAACAGTTTGTCCCCATCTTCCTTATAAGCCTTCTATTGGTATTGAAGAGCTGCAATAATGTCTCCCTGGAGTTTGGAACCTTCTTTTGTCCCAGATGAACAACCCCAACTCTCAACTTTTCCACATAGCGGAGGTGCTCCAAGCCTCCAATCATTTTCATGGCTGTAGTCTGGACTTCCTCTAACAGGTCCATATCTTTTCTGGGCTGGGGACCCCAGAGCTGGATGCAGTGTTCCAGGTGGGGTCTCACCAGAGCAGAAGGGGAAACCCCCTCCCTCGCCCTGCTGGCCACACTGCTTTGGATGCAGCCCAGGATATATTTGGCTTTCACGGCACTGTTGGCACATATCTCACCTCACATCCACCAGGTCCCCCAAGTCCTTCTCCACAGGGTTGATCTGAATCCCTTCATCCATCCAATACTGTATTGGTACCAGGGTAATCATGGCAGCCAAATAAACATGAGCAGCAAAGAGTAGAGAAATTTTATAAGAAGCTCCACACACATATAGGCAGGAGAGGACCATGAAACTTCGGACGCTTCATAGTACAAACCTATAAATGCTTTACCAGCTGATGCAATTGAAGCTGTTTTGGCTTGCATAAGAACAAAACTGGCTGCCACTGCTTCAGGCATGAAAAAAGGCTTGCAGATCCAAAACCATGTCTGTTAGATCAGTGGATACAGTTGGAAAACCCAGACAATACCTGCTCTAACCCCCAAGCCTCACCTTGCTCACATTCACTGTGACAAAGCCCAGTGAAGTTCCAAGAACCAGGCACATAGCCCTGCCAGGACTTACAGGGGAGCCATGGGGCCTGGGCAATCCTAATGCCCCACAGATGACACTCCACTCTGGAGACAAAATAGCCATGCCAGCCCGCGGGCTGCTCTGGACCAAAGCACTGGAGCTATTTGTGAGGACCAGGCTCGGACAGCGAGTGTTGGCACCCCCTCCCCAGGCACACGCCAGGTTGCTCAGCAGCAGTTTGTCTAGCTCAAGCCTGCCATCTGCACCCTGCATGTGTAAATATGCCCTTTGCAGCTGTGCAACCCCTCTGGATATTTCACTGACCTATATTCCCATGTGTGCACCTCACAAAGCAGCACCAGTGCTCTGCAAATGCCTTTTCTTCCACACATCACAGCAGTTTCACACTGTGCCCACCCATCACCTTGCACCCTGCAAAAAGGACCACTTCTAGCATGATCTCCACCCTCAGACAAAAGCACAGCTCTTCGGCTGAGAATTCAGGCATCACCTCAGCTCTGACACAGTCACCAAGGGGGTTTGGGAGATGGAGCAGCACAGCTCAGTTCGCCAGATGTACAACTGTGTCTAAACAGCAGTGGGCCAGTATGTCAGGCACTGCAGGAGCTCACTAAACAGGCCCATTAGCCAGAAAAATAGGGCACTCTGCCAATTAAATTATTAACCTCCAGGCATATTTGCATGCATCGAACATACTCAGCTTTTCCAGTTTTACTCCTTTTGCTACACTCAGTGACCCATACATGTCATAGCACTCCATGTGGCTAGGAAAACATTTTTATAACATTTTGTAAGTGAAGAATAGCAGAGACTAAGTCCTGCAGAATATCATATGGAGAGTCAAGGGAAGTGCCTGGAGAAATGCCTCCTGACTCACCGTACAATGCTCTGTCCGTCACATCACACCTCATTTCATTGTAGGGACATTGCTGTGTCTGCCATATGCTGATAAAGTTGTACAAGTACAAACAAAGGTACTGAGTCTAAAACCTGAAAGCACATGGGATTTTTTACCTAAGTGAACCATCTCTTGGGTTTCTGTTCAACTTCTTACATGGATGAAGTTTTATGCACCTTAAAGTCTTCATAGGCCATGCTTGAAAAAGTGCAAAGCTATTGTCTTGCATTACAGAATCTGTAAAAATAATTTTTTAAAAATTAAAAAAAAAATAGAAAAAGAAATTTTTCAAGTTTGCATGGTACAATTTCCCTCTCCTTTCTGCTCTGAAGGAAATGCATGCATCCAATCAATGGCACTGTGGGTTCTGTTGCATGGGGTAGATCACCCTGAAGTTCTATCGAAATGCACAGCAGCAGCACAGGCCCCAGAGGCATTATTAGATCCTCTGACTACATTTATGATCACAAATTTTTGACTGTAGTTACTACTGAAAGAGTGACATTCTTTCATTCCTCAGGTCAAACTAATTCTAAGCATGTTGAAATTTCTAAAAGTCCCTTAATCATTTAAATCACAGCCATGGGTGTTTTTTTCCCTAAGTTTGAACAAGGAAAGTACAGACATAAGCATGCTGGGGGATGCTCTGCAGCATAGGAAAGTACAGTTCCCACCGGTTTTCAATGGGAATTATGCCCTTCAGTCCCACGAATGCTTTTGAACACTTACTCCACAATGCATATTCGCAAGCTCTATGCTGAGCAGCACTGCCCTTTGGCAATGGGGAATGTCTGACTGCTCTCCTGATGTAATGCAAATACAGAAGTGAAAGAGAGAGACAAAACCAACCTTATTTCAAATCACAGAACAGGGTTGTCTGTATTAATCAGTTCAAAATAAGAATATCAAAGAGCAGTTTCTATAAGTTGATATATTTGACAGGGCATTTTGAGAGGCTCAGGGATGTAGAAACAACTTTTATACAGTCAGAACAAAAGCAGCAGACAAAACCAGGTGTTAAAAAGCCTCTAACACTGCAGAGGTTCCCTTGGTAAAGTCTGTTTTGATCATCATATTTTAATTTCACACAGCTGTGAATATCATCTTAACTGTATGCTCTAGCACCATCTAGCTTGTGCCTAAGGTATTTTCTTCTCAAGTAGGGAAATGTTTAATTCGTCATAAATGTGTCATTTCCTTCAACTATGATTGTCTGTGCTTCAGTTATTTTAGTTGTTTTGACATTACAATCCAAATGAAAGCAAAGATAGGGAGTACAAAGCAGCCTCAGATGTTAAAGAGGCCCCTTCATGGATCAATTCCTTCAGCTGCATTCTTTTCCATATGTCAGTTTATCTCTTCCCTCTTTTCTGTGCTTGAATCCTGCCAAAGATACATGTGTGTGTTACATATTTCTAAAGTTTACACTTAGAATTTTGTTTGCTTAAACAAGGTTCCTTAGAGGAACTCATTAAGAAAAACAATTAAGAATGGGTCAAAATAACACAACACTAATTCTTATTAGCAAAGGAAAAAGCACCAAAAATATGGAAAAGAGAGAAGAGTTTTTGTTTATCACAGGCAAAGCTAAAGGTCAGTATTGGGAATGGCTTTTCTCATGGAGGATTGAAGTGGCTCCCAGCGGCCCCTGTGCCCCACAGAAGTCACCTTGATGCACTCTCTGGCTCAGAGCTCAGATGCAGGCAATGCAAGCAAGGAGAAAACTTCCAATGAGCCACCCAGTGGTGTGGGAACTGATGTTTAACTTGGATCACCCAGAAAATTATACATGTTTCCATTAAATACTTGAGCTGACATAAACTGTCCTGCCCAGATTCCCTAAAGTAAAATTCATATTTCTGGAAACTGTGATAAGGACCACCATTACCCTGCAGCAGATGTCAAAAGACCTCTCCTAAGGAGTCAAGAGGGCTGCTCTTCTTTCCCTAATCCTTGATGGAAATGTCAGGAGAGTTTTTGCAAATTGTGAAGGCTCTCTAGTTACACTGCTGCAGGGCTCATCAGCAATATTTGTGGAGACTTAGCTAATATTTTTGGGGCGGGCTTCTAGCCAGCTTGCCCACTTCTCCCTGGAAAGGACCACGTAGCTGAACATTCACTCTTATGGCACAGGTTTACACTGCAGCAGAGTGTAGCAGAGGATGAGGTTTGCAGACACCTGTGTGCAATGCCACTGGGGGAGGTCACATTGAACTAGTGCTCATGTTATCTCCCTCCTGCATGAGAGCAGACAGGTCCTAATGCACGGTATCTGCTCTGGCAGCCCCAGAGAGCAGCCTCAGCTCCTCCACTACAAAGGATTTTGGCAAAAAGCTGCTGGGGCAGGCATTGATTTGGATATTTTTCCCATTTTTGCTGAGCCAAAGCTTTAGGGAGGAACTCAGCTGGTTTGTTTTCCTGTCAGCAGCTTCATGACTAAATTAGCTAGTGAGTTACAAAGCGGTGATGCCAAAAGTGCAGCAATGCAGGGAGCCTGGTCACAAGCAGGTGTATCTAGAGACCAAGCAAAAGCCTATTCTTCCGCCAAAGCTGCAGCATAGATTTATGTGTTTGTGTGAAAAGCCCTTAAGGCTGTCAGAAGCTTTCAACTTAATTTTGCAAACACGGAAAGCCTCCAAGACTTGAGCCTTTCTAATACAGGCGATGAAAAACACAGGAACCAGGCTCAGCGGGGACATCGCCCTTCAGAGGGAATTAGAGATCCCCAGCTCAGCACTACGCCAGGGCACAACATTTTCAAAACCCGCATTTTCCTGCCTGCAGGTGACGATATGCTCACAGGGGCAGAAAGCTCATTACCGGCCCTTGTCTAAAGGCCAGCCTGCCCCGGCTCGGTGATAGGCTCGTGCCGCCGCTGTCCCGCGCGGGGCCCGGTCCCGGGAGCGCCCCCGGCCCGGGCACCGTGACAGAGCGGCGCGGAGCTGCGGCGCTCGGCGGCACGGGGCGGGCTCACGGAGGATGCTCCATCTGCCACCGCGCTCTGCAGCACAGCTTGACCTCGCCAGCACCAAGGAAGCCCCAGCAGATTAACATTTCATGATGCTTTCAGTTTCAGCCCTTGTCGTTTTTCATCTCTCAGAGGGCAGACACGGAAGAGAAAGAAAATCGTATACTATGTACAGCATATGGGTCTTCTTTCAGCCATCTGCTTTAATATGCCTGACTTTGACAGATTCAGATTTTTAAAATTATTTCTACGTTGAAAAAAGTTTCTACATATATCTTATTCCTGAAACAGAATATTGTTGTTTTTTTATATACCCAGACCGTTTTTGTTTTGATTTGTGTAACCATCATACCTAATTCAGTTTAAATAAGTAAACATAGGGTCTGAACGGAAGCAAGGAAACTAAACCTTGCCAAGACAGATGGATTAAATGAGATCCTCCATGTCACTCTTTGTTGTCTTGAAAAACACATATAATCGCATGACTTCATGCAAAAATAAATCCTTAAGGGACAGTAAAAGTGAACCAGAAACTCAGAGTTTCCATTCTTTTTGTTAAGTGCTTCTATTCATCTTTTTTTTTTTTTTTTCCCGGTATTTTTTGCTTGTGAAGTGTCCGGCTTGTGGTCTGTGCCCAGGAGCATGTGCAGAGAAAGCACCTGGAGGTCTGCTATATGTCCCCAGAGGCCCATCAGTGCTGCCTGGAGCACTGGCTGAAGTCCGTAAGATCATCACAAACACAGAAGATGTTGAAAAAACAGAACTGTGGTATAAAAGTTCACAAAGCATATATTTGGTAGCATGGCTGAGCAATTGATGACTTAGGTTAGTATTGGTAGGAGATAGTGACCTGAAAGAGGTATTTACATGAGAATGTATAGAGACAAAGGTGATGGCTCAGAAGGAAGGAGAAACACTGAAGTCAGCAGAGAGATCCCAAGCCCACTGAACATTTCTGGAAGATAAAGGTAAGAATTTTCATTTTGGGATTATAGTTACCAAGAGCAAGGCAATAGTCAGACCCTGAAAGCAAGCAGATCACCCAGGAAAGTGATAAAACAACTGCCAAGAGGATAACTGGTACTGCTTTGGCCATGATGCTGTAGGGGAAAGCTAGATGGGAACACAGGAGGTTACAGGGGGAGAGAAGGAACTGAATACCACTACAGTCACTTCAGCAGCCAGAGCCCAGCTGTTATTTGCACTTTAGTAAAGAGAATACCTGAGATGGCAAAAGTCCACTGAAAGTAAGAGCTGTACATTCATGAGGGTAAAAACAAGGCAAGTAACCTGTTCCATGGAGTAGCTTTCATGGTTTGTTTCTTTAAGTAGTGCCCATAAGCATTCAGCAGCCAGCCAAGCAGGGCTCACCAACACCCTACCAGCAATGAGGTTACCTCAACAAGTTGCTAGTGAAAGTTTCTTGGCCAGAAGAAATCAGAAAACTATTATCAATGCCTAAAAAACTGACAAAGGTAAATTGGAAAGACAGGAAGCCACTTATTTTGCAGCCAAGATGCTCCAAAGGAAGAAAAAAAAATTGCTTCTTAAAGTTTAAAACTGCAAAATCATTAGGCTGCAGCAGACTCCCAAGCAGCCTAGAAACTGAGAATCACGAGTTTGCAGAACGGGTGCCCAATAAAGGCTTACAACACCCGCAATATTTTAGAAACAACTCGTTCACAGATAGTCAGAGCTTGTGCTCACCTGTCCAAGTCACTCCAGATCTGGCTCAGAGGAAACTTCACTCTTTTTGGTACCATGAAAGGCCATGGGTTTAATGGTGCAGGTATTTCATGTCTTCCTGGCCCATCTCTGTCCTACTCTGCTGTAGGATGGATACTCCTGCACTGGTGAGAGATGTGCTGAGCTGAAGCATGTCATACCTCAGAGTGAAAGAAAACCTTCTAGAAAAATTTGAGGCCTTGACTCTTCAACCTGCACATCCCACATCCCCTTGTTAAGGCTCAAAGCAGATAGTAATGGTACAAAATCCAAAAGGAAATTTACTCTGAGTAGTAAAAATGGGTGTTTGCAGTCATATGAAACTATGGAAATAAAAAAACAAAGCCTAACACAAAACCAAAACTCCCTGCAGCAAAACCCTGAGGTAGTAATAGGCATTGTTTATAAGCATCATCATCTTGTGTTTCTGCCCCAAATGTAGGCACTGACACAGTCCCCAACAGCAACACAGAGCAGGGAAGGGAAGAGTGCAGCAAAGCCCTGTAAGCAGTTCTGTCTCCCTGTGCGACATTTTCAGAGTATCATCTTAAGTGTAGGGTCTTGGCCCATGTATGGGTGGCATAACTACAGGACACAGCCATTATAACCACCACTAGGTGTAACAGTATCCAAACACATCAGCAAGAATATCCACAGTCTCTAATTAACACTGTGAGAAGACAGAAAATATAGATCATACTTAGCTCCTGCCTCATTTTGTTAACAAGAGATAATTGAAAAAATACATGCTAAAGTGATTGCCTAATCACCACATCAAATTTGTTAAAAATTCAATTCACTGTCATCAAATAGTTATTTACAAAAAAGCAACAACACACAGAGCACATTACTTGTTTAGGATCTATCTCACCAAGTCTGAATAAACAGCCTCTGTGCAAGGAATTTTACAGAGGAAGGAAGATCAAAACGGTGTCCCAGCAGCTTTTGGGCTAATTCTGGGAATCAGGGTATCCTTTCTGCTGCTCCATCACCTCCAGGTTGAGAATTATTCCTGTCCCTCTGCCATGCATCTTGAAGAACCTCTGATGGTCCCCCTTGCAGCATTACCCTTACTCCAACCACTCCTCCTCTACCATCAAGGTAAGGTCTTAAGGGTCCACAGGAAGAGCTTGCATGACTCTGTGCCTCCAAAATGCAGGATTAGGCCTACTGACAACAAAAGTCCTCTGTCACCTTCACCCCCTAATGATATTCTCTTAATCTGGGTTTTCAGTGAGGAAATGTGTCATCCAAATGTATAATGAATGATTTGTAAGTAATTTAACCCAAAGATCTTTGTTTCAAATTCAAGTCAAGCTCTGCAGATATAACAAAGTACCCAGGACACGACTTATTTTAGGAATCAGCAGTATGCTTTAGGCAGAAATCTCAGCTTGTAAATACTGCATTCTGGCCCAGCAGATTTCTTTTCCTGATAGACCATGACCACTTCATAATTCTAGGGCAAAACCATGAAGATTAATAAAAAGCAGAAAAAGGATTTTAATCAACACAGCCAGCTGGTCTGTGGTTTGGATTATGTTGTGGAAGGCAAAGTGTAACATCAAGATTGAATGAAAAATGCAATGCGCTGATTACCCTGCAGACTATCTACCAGCTAAATTAACATTAAACTCAAATTTGCAAATCCTGTGCTTATATTACTGCATGTAGGCAATTGTGATATATTTAACAACAACTAGAAATTTTAAAATCTGCCTTTAAAATAATGAGTTTTGTCTCAAATCCTCTTCATAGAAGTCACTTTCTATCCGTTACTAAGAAGATGACCTATTTTAGATCTCATCCTTTAAAAGTATTGTGATGAGTTCCTTTTCTGGAGGGAGTAAAGCAGGACACAGGATGTCTGGAAAGCAACTAGTGATGGATGAGGAGAGGGAGCCTGCTTAAAACCTAGGACCAGGAAGATGAAGGCTTATCCAATACAGGGGCATGCAGCCAATGGATGGGACTTCTGGTCTGCAGAGGAACAGCTTCGGGTGCCTGGGATAAGGTGCCTCCGCCAGGACACAGACCCAGAGAGGCATCAGGGGCTGCAGCCTGACCACTGTATCTGATCAGCAGATGTAGGCTGCTGCCAGCTGTTGTGGGGTGGAGAGAGAAGGGGGGAAACAAGCTGGCTGGACCCTGGCCAAGGAGCAACAAAAGGCTTGTGTGCCATCCCCACATCGTCCGGCCCTGCCGGCCACCCAGCCCGCAGAGCACCATAGCAACCAGAGTTAAAATTGGGTCAGGATTGCCAGTGCAAAACCTGTTATTTTGAATACAGGGTTTGCACTGAAAATGTTCATTCATGTGCTGTTTTGACAGAAAACAAGCTATTTGGTGAAGCTGAAGAGGGAAGAGGAAACTATGCCCATGAGGAAATCAGTGCCCAAAGTGCTGTGAGTGCATGTATTTTTTTGTTGTTTTTTACTGGCACTGTATCTGGACAAGACACACTAGGACTAAAGTGCCATTACACGTCTTGAATCTCACTGAGGTTCCAGGCAATGTACATGGTGCCCTGGGTGCATCAGCCAGGCTGCTCTGACCACCTGCCAGCAAGGCCCAAAGATAAGCAGGAGGGGAAGCAAGTCACTGGACTTGCATGTGATCTAGGACTGGGACATACTTATGCCTTGGCCCTTCCTTAGAAAGCACAATTCTTTCAGCTAAATGCATGACTCATAGCCAGCAACTGCCACTCCAGGTATTATGTGATGGTTTGCAGATGCTAATTAAAATTACTCCATCCATATTAGAAGAACTTAACAAATACTATGCATGCATACGTGCAGGGGAGGGGGTGTGGAAGTTTAACAGTGAAAACAGTTTCTTTCAATTACTTGATCCCCACTGTACAGAAAAACAAAAAAACGTACTTTTTCTGGAGAAATTTTTCTGTAGCTTGACAAAGATATTGAGTTAACATGCCAGAATTCAAAGCATTTAAGCTGAAAAGCTAAATCTACACCTAGTACTCTCCTCACTGGGCCTGATTTTACTGAAGTGCTGAGCACATTGTTTTACTAAAACAGGACTTGTTTGATTAGTCCCAGACATATATAATCCTGACCTATCTGAGCATCTCTGTGTTCCTAATTCATTTACCCTTACAACACTGACCCACTTCCAAATCCTCTTCCCCTTCATGAAGTAAAAACACAGTGAGCAAAGTTTTATTAATGAGCAATGGAGGCATGAAGGCTTCATCAGTGGTCCCAGGTCTACAGAGAAGCAGGATTGCATTCCAGCTTCCTTGTGTCAGACACGTCATCCAAAGCTTTGGAGCTACAAACTAAAACTTCCCAAATATCCTGTTTCTGAAGGAAGCATCTCCCTTGACACTACTCAAGATTCTTTTGTCTGGAATGAACTAAATTCTGGCTTTTAACCCAATTCACAAGCTGATATGATCAGCTTCACTGTTCTGCTTACTAATAATTTTAAGGTGTTGACTGATTACAATCAAATTTGATGGAGGCTCAGCCAAATTATGTTTCTTCAAGATGTAAGAAAATATGAAGCCAGGAAGTTGCAAAAAACAAAACTTGTGGCCACAGAAAGAAACCGATAGGAACAATTCAATATTTTCAAAGGCAAGTAAAAAATCCCTGTGTGAGGGAGTAGCCAGTTACACCCCAACAGTATGCGAAAAGCTCAAATCAAAGCCAGTTGTGCCTTTTGCCTTGTCCATCATGTAGGGAACATGGGAGGAGGCAAATATCTTGTGGAGGAGCAGTCCACAAAAGCCAGCAGAGCAGCTGGGATATTTGCAGTGGCAGACTATCAGTAATACAGGATACAAATCTGAAGAAAGTTGTTTCTCTGTAGCACAATTTATCTGGGACATAAATAGAATTATTTCAAGATGAAGGCAAGATCAGTAAATTATTCCGTATCATGAATGTCCATCAGTTGTTCAGTGGTCTGAGTGTACTATAAAGTCACATTAAAAAGCCATGTCTTCATATAAAGCAACACTGCTAGATCAAACTTAGTGAAAGCAAAGCAAAGTAATTTGTGCTACAGTCAAGTAGAAACATGAATTGCCACTTCAGGTTCTTGGTATGCACAGCATGGTTTGAAACCCAAATCAAATGGTACGAGATCACCCAGTTCTAGCCCTACATTTAACTTCTGCAACTTACAGTGGTAACTTTCACACAGCCTGGCAGTTTGCTTTGCCTCAGCTCCCTCTTAAGTTAGGCAAAAATATGCCAGTGATAGATGTCTAAAGGTCTCTTACAACCACATTGTGGTAAAAATAGATAAGGGAAAGAGAATTTCCTTGTCCAAGTAGAATTTACGTAAACCATTAACAATTCATTATTCAGTATTCACAAAATCTCTTTCAACTTAGAATGACCACTATTAAAAAATGTAACTTCATTACTGAGGACCTAGAAATGGAAAAAAAACCAAAAAAAACCCCAAACAAACAAACAAACCCCCAAAAAACCCCACAAAAACACCAAAACAAAAAAAAAATGGCCATGCTTAAACTTTTTCAAACCTTTTCATTTGGAAAGGTCAATCCATACTTCCTTTGGCTGCACAGGATGGAAAATGCTGCTGGCCATGTTTTCCCTGTGGTATTCTTCTCCAGTAGCTCTAGTCCAATGCCATACAAGGGAGAAAGACAGCAGGAGCCAAGAATGTCACCAGTCCAGTGCTGTCAAGATGAGTTCCACTCCCCCAAACATAGTAAAGTGAAAGCTTGGCAGTTAGGGGAGTGAGAATCATTCCTAGAGCTTCTATATTTCCAGTCCAAAATGGATCAAAATCTGGTCATGTAGGTCAGTCACTCACTGAGTTTCTGGTGAGGCTGTGTCACAGTTTAACCCCAGTAAGCAGCTGAACAGCACTCAGCCACAGTTATTTTAAAGCCAAGTATTTAATTTCTGCTAGGTCTTCCCTAGCTTTTGCCAATATTGATATTTGTTATCTCAGACATGTTAGAGCATAGCCTTCATACAGCCACATGCCACCTTAAACCTGAATGAAATCTTCAACAATATCTTACTAGAAACATATGACAGGACTAGAGAACTAGTTAAAAATTCTTAAATGGGCAAACTGATGTGTAATTAAATCACCACAAGCTTTTTAAGAAAGAAAATACTTGCTGTCCCACATACACCTCACCCTAGACTCTAATTACAGAAAGCCTTTCAATGACAGGAAACGCTTAAGAGTTTATATTCTCCTGCTGCAGTGCTCTGTGCCACTGGGAAGAGTATTACAATCCAGAATAGTGTGATAAAACCCAGGTGGGCCTGAAAAGGTAGAATTTTTATTCAAAATGCACATGTGTTATGATCTGTGACTGCTTGACTCTACCTCCAAGTACGGACTACAAAAAATTAAAGGCACAGATTTCTGAATCTTTTGTATCCAGAGTTCCAACACGAGTTAGTCTCCGGAACATTACAGTGCAGTGGTTTACACCACAACTACTTCCCAGGAAAAAACCCACAGCACAAAAACTCTTAAACACATAAGGTCAAAAAAGTGAGTCATTTAAGGAAAAAAAGCCAGACATTGCAACTGACCCCAACCAAGCACATGCATCTAAAAAAAAAAGTCATTGAGAAGGAGATCCTTAAGGGAAATCCCAAAATAGTGACAACAGAAATGCCAAATCAAGGCACAGAAACAAATCAAAATCTCCCATCACACTGTCAGGCAACAAATATACAATTAAGGCTCACTGGTGTTTACAAAGACTATGGCAAGGCCTTTTTTTAGACATAAATTTTTCTTCCTAATGTTTCCCTTTCACTGCTAAATAATTTCATTAAGAGGACAGTTGTTCAAATGTAGCTTTCACATCATAAACTTTTAAAACCCTACAGTCTCTCTATTATATTTACTTTCTCTTATCTACACAAAAAATGTTTGATTTTAACATACCCTACAACACTATTTACACTTTAGTTGATTATTATATTTGATTTCTTTATGAGCAACTAATGTAAAATTTCATTTGAATAGCTTCTCTTTCAAAATGTATTTCCCAATTATGAACAGAAAAAAATTTCCCATGCAGGTGTGCATCCATATGCAACTTAGAAAGCCATGAAGGCAAGACATTGTTCTTCTCAATATTTCTGTTCTTTCATCATGCTAACACAAATCACAAACACCAAGAAAAAATATAACCTGAATTTAGGAGTAAAGAGTTCATTCCTGGTGTACAGTTTCAGAGTGTAAAAATAAAGGTAGCTAAAATATAACTCATTGAAATAGCAGTAGCATTGTTAAATCACAGCTGTGGTGGTAATGATGGGACTGCTTTCTGAAATGGAAACACACAAACAACTGAATTGACCTGTTGTTCTCGAACTTACACTTATTTTAGAGTGCATTTGCAGAATGCTACCTTTCTCTTTTAGGGTTTTGGTTCATTTTGGTTCTGTTAGGAAAAAAAAAAAAAAAAGGATTTATATCTAAAAATATCAGCAGATTCAAAAAGAAGGCATATGCCTGGAGTACAGAAGCAGGTCTCCTTATTGCAAATAACATTGAATTATCTTCTCATTTTCTGAAAACTGAAGAGTATCCCAGCTCAACAATTCTCCTACACATTTCCTCTTGTCTGCTATACATATCATACAATTTAACTATGATCCATATGGTCATTTTATTTACACATCTGTAGCAGGATGTTCTCTCTGTGATGCAGTGAAAACTTGAGCAATGCAAATTTTGCAAAGCCATCACTGGTGAACTGAGAGGAGGTGTCATGCTGCTTTTGGTGTTGAATTATGCAAAAACAAATCTGACAGATCAACCCCAAAGTTAAACATGTTGAGAGTGAGGTGAAGGTGTGGCAGATATTGTAAAGTATCCTTATCTAAAGATGCTGAGCTGACACAGCTGACTTGGAGACATATGACTGACAGTGAATCACTTTATACTATACAAGTACCACTTACAAATACCATAAAAGTGCCACTTTTAATTGGCAGGGATCTCTAGCATACTCCTTGAAGCGTGTGTAGAGATTCCTCCTTTGGGTGGGACGCCTCTTAAGGTGAGCTAAACATGTTTGTCCATAATCATTGGTATGGGTGAAGAACATTGATCTCTACTCAAAAATTGTTTCTTTTTTGATGTCTTTAATAGCATTGCTTTGACATTTAATCATTAATATACTAATTAAAATAATGTACATTATCATACACTATACTAGTAGTATTAGCTTCTATACTGTGTAGTAAATAATTCTGATTAAGATCTTTTTGTCTAATCATTTATCATAACAAATCATTCATTTTTATACATCTGGCTTGCCATCCTTAATCCTGCATGACAGAATTGTACAAAGGTTCAATCACATGTGTATAATTCCTCAGACTTCAACCATTGACCAAGTCTGGGGCTAAGATTGGATCCAACCATACCTTGACTCCTCGCTGAGGAGTTTAGAAAGCCAGAGGTCATTCTGCACCTTGTGACTCAATGGGAAGGCTTCTCTAGTAAAATTTGAAGCTCCCACTCAACCCACAACAACATCATATACTCCATTACCTTGTGTCTTTTTAGAAACAGTTTCTGGAAATGCAGACCTATGGTTGTAGTCAAACACTTTATTTTTCAACTTTTTTTTTTTTTTAAATTTAGAAGTGAAAAAACCCAAGAAAGTCCCATACAACCCAGAAAGAGGTTTAAAAATTATCCAGGGTTATTTGCAAGTCTCTTCTTCTTATTGTTTCCTCATCTTTTCCTCAAAGAAGAGAATATTTGCAACATTTTAGTTACACTGCCGTTAAAAGTAGAAGTAGTAATCAGTAAAAAACATTCCAGCAAAGAAACGGTCTGTTGAGCAGCTAGCTAAACCCTGAAAAAGAAAAATAAGGAGATTCATATAGAAACTTCTTTCAGTTGAAATGCTATTTGTCTTTTGCTATGTTGTCACTTGAAAAGGCTTACCGGCACAGCCACACGGAATGAGTACGCGCTGTCGTACAACTTAGCTACGGGGAGAGCCCAAATGTGCTGGCGCCCCTGGGTGATAAATGAGAGACAGATCAGATAACCTCATTTCCTGGGAAACTGGAGAGAAGGATAGACTCTGGAAATACTTAATTGACAAATGCAGTGCAAGGTAATTATGATACCAAGCCTGGATAACTACCGTCACAGTATTTAAAGACCAGGTGCTGACTTTAAATCCTGCAGACATGGGTTTACTCTGATCTGCTCCACATGGGAACTGGCAGGCATCTGACTCCCAGTGACACTCAACTGGCTCTGAATAACTAGATTCCTTCACTCGTTTTCTAAACAAATCCCCCAGCAAATAGGGATTGTTCCTGATGTGCCGAGTGGCCTAAGAACTTTAATTTGTAACACTAGCAAATGGTAGTTCTGCTGATTTTGGAACAGCAACTTTAACAGTGCTCAGAAGACAGAAAATCTCCTCCATAGATTCTGAAGATATGGGTAGTGTCTTCACTCAGTATTTCAAAAACAGATACGTGCAAGGTTTCATAATATTTTTTGCATGGCAGTGTTCTGCCATGCAAAAGTGAAACAACATATTTTGTACCTGAAATGCTTATGCTATAATGAATAAAACAAAATTCAATCGTCACCTCACTTTTACCTAATGATCCACAGTAACTTATATTTCTAGTGTCTCAACTCCATCCTTCTCTCCTCACTTCACTTTCTGACACATCCTCTCTGCTGGAGATGATATGTTCACATGACAAAACTTACCATAGGACCGGTGAGTCCAAATGACTGCGGTTCTGCCTTTGGTAGGAAATAAGCCTTCCCATCCCTAGAAAAATCCTCTTGAAAGAAACTAGGCAGCATTTCTATCCTGAGTCACATCAAATCTGAAAGCTTACTGCTGCTGGAGGCTAGTTAGCTTTAGTCTTTGATGTGGATTTCAGGTTGACACAGGAAATCTCTTTGACCAGTTTTGTAAGTAAGGTTCAAGGACATTTCCACATTGAGAAACTCTCTATGACTGACTTAATTTCAATTCTGTTGAAATTACAGCAGACAGGTCAACACTTGGAAATTTTGGGCTTTCAGATGACTTTGGCACTGTTACAGAGAAGCCTGAAACTTTTTGCAAAGACATTTGAAAAGCTGAGCAAAAAGTCAGCTTAAGACTGGAGATATCTCAAGTGCTGTCATTTGAGTAAGTACAAAAAAAAATTAAAATCAATTCAAAACATGCTATGTATGGAAGCATAGATAAGAATTCTGAAGAAGACTCTGAAATTACTTCCAAATTCAAGGATGTTTGCCCTACAATGTGTTCAGAAATGCTATTATCATTGCTTCTGCTTTTCCTACTGTTTTAGCCAGAATAAACATTTCCAAACAAAGATTGACAAATGGGGGCCTTGAAGGAGTCCTGTATGTCCAGGGAACTTGTAGAGAGTTTAAAGCCTTCATCAAATTACTGGAGATGCTTAAATATTTGCAAGACCTGGTCACTAATTTTTTTTTTTTTTAATTGGTAAAAGCTAACCTGTTTTACCAGCTTTTATCCCCATTGAGGCAATCCAGAGAATGACACATAAACAACTTTTGCTTTTAAAATGAAGAATTTTCCCTAGAGGAAATCTAGAGGACTTACTGGTAAACTCCTGTTCACACAGAAAAAAAGCAGAATACTACCATTATTACCAGCAAATTCTGACTTTAAAACAGGAATTCATTACCCATAAGATAATAATGGAAACTGTAAAGTAGATGAGAGTTTGGAGGACTCTCCTAAAGTTCTGAGTGATAAGTTATTCCCATTTTTTAAGTACCTCTGGAGTTATAATGAGTTGTAGTGGTGACTTAGGCTGAAGCAGAATCAAAGCTGTCTTTGCTGAGAGTCATTGGATAGATTTTTATAAAAGTCAGCAGAAAACTGGCTCCAACAAAAAGATTGCACCTCATTATGGTCATGCCAAAACTAGACAGGACTACAGACTCAAAGTACCAGCATTTGGATTTCTAGCACTTCAACAAAGATCAGAATTTTGCAGCCATTAGTTTTATCAAAATGATTCCCAAAATCCAGAGTATTGCTACAAAAATCTTACCTGTGTGGTTTCTTGGAAATCCTTCCTACTGTTTTGGCTTGAAGAATAATGGGAGCAATAATTTCCAAATGTGACTTTGCATAGAAATATAATTAATGGTTCTGTGGTGCTTCAAGAAACAGAGAAAAATAAGGATAAGTGACTTTATTAAAAATAAAATCAGTTGCCCCCAAATCACAAAGCAATATTCAAAATGAAGTCATACTCAGTGAAACTCTGAATATGAGGTATTAATCCCTACATGGGAGGGCTGTACTATTGGATTATAACGGCATACATTTAAAAGACATTTTCAGTGACTGTAGAAAACAAGCAGACCCTTCAGGAGTACTGTTATATTTCATCTTATCTGAAAAAGGCAGATATTTATAGGGATAACATTGATTGTCAAAAGACTGGATGAGTCCTTTCTTGCAGAGACAGGAGTCATTAACTGTTGTCAAGCAGATGGTTTGGCAGCTGTTCTGGCTATTGCTGGCCTTTCTCAGAATAAAAGTCCAAAAGAAAGGATTTGTTCCCTCTGGGAGAACACAGTAGAGGTGCGCTTTTGAGGAGAAAATACCTGCCAAAAGGAATAAATCTGCTGCTTTTCCCTGCTGTTAGTCACAATTTTGTGCAATATCAGAAGTTCCTACACAAGAACACCCCTTTCACAGGGCTTGGCACAACAGGCCCAAAAAGGGTACTACTCTCTAGAGTTACTTATGCTATATTCCTAATAATATTTCTCTACAAAAAAAGAAAAATCAGATCCCTAGGCCAGAGACCAAAATCCTGCCAATACACACATACATGTCTGTTCAAATGATTATTAGGATAGAAGCTTAAGACTTCTCGATTTCAATACCTGCAACTTTGGGCAAAATTTTCCCTGAGCGGAGAATGGTATTGGACCTACGCAACAGCAAGGAATTTACCCAAAAAAGTCTACATTAACAACTTAGTTGTGCATAGATTTTCCCCACTCCTCTGAACAGGACAAATTTATGTAACAATATTCATCAGGCAAGAATTTCTATCAAATAAAGAATCACTGTTGTCTTTTGTATGTATTCCTTTTAATTGTACTTACTTTATTTCCAGTGAGACTTCTACATCCATGGGCATGTATTTGTTAATAGGAATAACATAGCTGTAGTTTCCAGAGCTGAAAAAGGTTGCATTAATACACATGGGATTTTGAGATAGACAGTATCTTCACCAAAACAGGGAAATTGCATTTAAATTTAAATAGAAAAAAAACATAAAAAGGTATAAAAGACTACTGCATGCTAGAGGAAACATCTTTGAGCAGGAGCCAGCCAGGCCACATTAATGGTGTTTTATTCCACCACAGCATAATAAAAAATTCACATACCTGCACTGCAGATTTTTACTACAATAGCGATTGTCAATGCTTTGCTGAGTTTCCAAAATCTGTATGGAACTGATTGTTGTATCAATCCCTAAAAGTATTAAGAATAATGGTTTATTCTTGTTTATTTCAGAAATCTTAGATACAAGCATAATAAAGCTGCAGTTAGTCTATTGCCTTGATTGCCACAACAGGATTTGCTACAGGTCTAAATTAGCACTCAGTTAAAAGCCTCTGGTTGATTACCTCCATTCTGCCATTGAGATAAGATCCTTGTTCAGTTTGCAAGGACAAATATCCTGGGAACCTAACATTGCACAGACATTGAAGGCTACTTTCATGGCAGCCCAAGTAAAACTGAAATGTGTCCAGATTTATTTTAATGTACTAGAAGCCATACTCATTCAAGTAACCACTAACTTGAAAAATCTTATTTTTGTTGAGAGGAATATGAATGCAACAAAATTCTCTGTGGAAGAAAACTCTCTTCTAATTCTCTGTGGAAGAAAACTACTCAAGTTAAATGAAAATTATAATTTCTTCATATAAAGTTGCCTAGAACTTGCAAGAACTTTTGTTTTTGCAAGTTTTGTAATATTCTAAAGATAGAGGATGAGTATAGCCATGATAACATTGTTTTTCCCTTAGGCAGACACCATGTGTCTGAGAATGCCATCCAAATCCTTCCTGAATTCTGGCAGCCTTGGTGTCATGACCACTTCTCTGGGGAGCTTGTTCCAGTGCCTGACCAACCTCAGGGTGAAGAATCTTTTCCTAATATCCAGTCTAAACCTCCCCTGACACAACTTGACACTGTTCTCTTCGGTCTTATCGCTGATCACCAGAGCAAAGAGATCAGTGTCTGCCCCTTTGCTTCCCCTCATGAGGAAGCTGTGGGCCACCAGGAGGTCTCCCCTCAGTATCCTCTTCTCTAGGCTGAACAAATCAAGTGGTCTCAGCTGCTCCTCATACAGCTTCCTCGGCAGACCATTCACCTGTCCTTACAATGCGGTGCACAAAGCACAAGGAGGACTTGCTTCAGCCGGCCCAAGCCCTTCACATCACACTGTGCACACTGGGTTTGTGTTTCTGTCCCTCTGGTCTGCAGCAACCATTTCCTATTTTGCAGAGAAATTTGGTGAGTATAGGGTGACCTGTTCTCTAAATATAAAATCTCTGTGTGAAATTTAATATACTTAATTTTCAGCATGCAAATATCTACAAGTGACAGAGGGAAATTGAGCATGTTCATCTCAGAGAGGTAGCACAGGAGAACGTTTCCCTATGACACAGCAACTCATTACAACATGTAACATAATGATACCTTAGAGGATCTCATCTGAGGTGTGTGTAACCATGCAGAAAAGTCAGAAGGGGAATGATTTTTCCCAGATCAACCCACCGGGGCACATCTAGGCAACAAGCAGAACCTGTGTTCTATTCCTCACCTCCTTTAAGTGCATGGTCTAGATGTCTAAGCCTAGATGTTTTATCATCCAAATATTGCCTAGTCTTTAATCAAACATTTATTTAAAAAACCACCAAGTCTTAAAGCAGATGATCCACATAAACCAAAAAGACTCAAGGCATAATCCTGCTCATACTGAATGAATGCCAGAGCATGCTGTTACAACATATGTAGTCAGCAGATACTCATCTTTACATAAAAAAAAAATCAATATTTTCAGCCCAGGCTGGCTCTGACAGCAGTGCACAGTCACTAAAAGGGGAACCTGAAATCAAGCCAAATTCCCTGTGTCAAGGAACTTAATTTCATCTCCTCTGAGGGCAGTGTCAGGATCTGAAGGTAAAGGTGGCCCCTTTGAGCAGCTGACATTTTAATCCCTTAGGTGTGATGAGGCAAACCCCAGACACTTCCTTCTACTGTATCATGAGTTTCCTGCACACAAATATCACACTCATACATATCCTTAAGCACAAGATTTTAGCCCCTGTCAAGGAAAATGCCACTTGTCATTTTATTGTATCTGAAGTCAAGCCTAAGAACTCTCTAGAGAGGGCGATCAGAATGTCTATAAAAATATAATGAAGATGTAAGAATAAACTGAAATTTACAGTGAATCACAGGTTTCCTATGGTTCACAGGAATTAGACTCACAAGTGCTAATTCTAACCCTCTATAATGGTGAATTATAACTGAAGCGTCTCTAAATTCCAGAAGCAGAATTTCAAGCCTAAAAGTAGATCTTCAAAGTTATACAAATAAATCTTCTAATTTTTTTTAATTTAAATATAGGACTTACAGTCATTTCCAAGATCAGGTCTTCCACCAGGTTTTTTGACTGGCTCTCGTTTGGGTAACATGTCACTTTTGTTTCCTGTGAAAGGATGAATGTACAAACGTCACTTAAATCAGCTTTGCACGATAGTAACAGCAAAGTATGAATACAAAACCAATCTCCCTATGAATACAAAACCAATACAAAAATTCCTTCTCTTGAATAAAGACGTGTAACCACAAGAGATATCTTTAAAATACAAAGCACTTCCATTCAGAAGATATACACAGTCAAAATAAGTTTGCAGATAACAAGAAACAAGTTTTTGAAATCTACAGAATATAAAAAACATTTCCAAAACATAGCCTAATAGAAAAGACTTCATTGCACACAGAGAACATCACCAATTTCTATAATAGAGAGCCAAGCTTAAAGTCAGTATGCAGCCAGGCACTTCAGCACTAATCTGAACCTTTCTTATCAGTGAGAAAATGGCATTAGGAATTATAGGCATCTGGCATGCAAACACAGGCTGAGGCAACAACTTGGATTTTTGAATGTGAGATGTTAAGATAGTGAGGACTGAGCCAGTACTTCAGAGAGAGGATGCATAACCAAATTTAAAAAGCTAATACATGTCTCTAACAACATGATCACCATGTTCACTGATGTCACCTCTCTAACTCCAAACTAGGCTGTGTAATATAAGCTGGCAACTTCTTTCTTTAATTGTTATTCTATTAATTTTCTCAACACTTGTCCAGAAAAGTGAACTTTAAAGGTCTTATGATTCATCATCACATAGTACAGCCTGGGGAAGGCAAATGGCCCCTCAAGCCCATGGGAAATGGTCTAATGCTGTTCCCGCACTTCTGCACTGATTGCCAGCTAAGAATCTGTTCAGAGATATGTTACCAGTGCACTGGCCCTGGGAAACGCTGATATTGCTTGAACCAATGTGCTTCATTGAATATAATTTCTAGAATACCAAAATACTCCATTACCATATTTTCCAAAGGAAACTTTCTGATTTCAGAATGACTGTTTCATGAAATGAAGCAGGGAACAAAATGCATTATTACTGAGATTGAAACAAGACAGCTGGATTGACCTTACTGTTTTCTTATTCATTCCAGATTTGGATTTCATTTCAGTACTGGGAAATAATAAAATCCAGACTTTTCTCATGCTAGTAGGTGACCAAGAGCATGGAGCAACATTAACAACTGGAATTCAAGGACCTTAAGCAATGTAATACAAAATCATCTTTGGGATCTTAATCTGTCTTGTGTTTTTTTAAATAAACCTATTCCTTGAATCTATTTCCTATTTACTAGCTCATCATACAGAGCTACAGGTTCTGCCAGATTTGGTGATAACTGCTGCATTTAGTAGTCATCTGCTGTCCCATTTCATTATACAGTTCCACACTCCTAGAAAAATGGCTACTGGACACATGCAATCACTTACACATGTACACTCATCTTGAGGCAGATCTAATAAAAGTCAGTTCGTTCCTCCCTTTAATTCACAAACTAATTGTCACACATTCATTTTCTCCTGATTTCTCTTAATAGTCCAGATATGCTAGCAATGCATTAAACTCTGTAATTTTGTATTTTCAATTACAGAGAGCTATTCTGTAGAAAAGCTATATACCCTAGTAGAGATAAAAGATTGTTCTATGTAGATAGAATAGTTCAGCCCATGCAAGTGTTATTAGGAATATTTACTAAAAACTTAGAATTAGTAAATACTTAAAACTGTGATTCTTTTGTAGGTGGTAGAAGAAAGCATTAAGCAGTATCAGAATTTTGCACAAAAACCAGGACAAAGACAGATTTACTTCACTAAGATTTCAACTATTTAAACTGAGTCAGTAACCAGCATAGGACTTTATTTTCACTTGGGTTTCTACTCATTATAAAACTACCATTTCATTGTTCCGTCAGATATTGCAATCTGAATTTTTAATACAACGTGCCAATTAAGAACACCAAGAACTACTACAAAGCACCACAGCAACCTTCAATAAATTGTAAATAAAATTCCACTCTTTCACATAGAGTAATACTGAGGGCTTTCTCAAAGGCCCATGTGGGGTGTGAAGACCCAATTCAATAACAAATATAGAACTGCAAGCATGACAAGAATGTAATGAGGAAAACCATAATCTTCAGATAAGATTAAGAAAAACTCATCCAATAAATGTAGAATCTTTTTTTCCCCCTCAAATACTCAATGGTTTTAATTCAAGTGAGTTGTAGTATTCTGTAAGCAGCATGGGAAAAATCTGCTGATGATTTCTCATTGTGGTGATACCTTTCTATGAATCTGTTAACTACCTTCTGAATGCAATAAATGTGAATGCATGAGACTGACCAAAATCCAGCAGGAGCTCTCACCAACCTTTTACTGTGAGGGGAGAAACACTGGGGAGTAACAACAAGGACAACTCCTGGGTATTGGTGACACTTAATGTTAAGGGGACAGCAATGAGCGCTAATGGCACAAAAGCAGAGAGCAGAAAAGGCCCAAATGCTGAAGGGTATTCACAGTCCTCACTTCCACTGAAAACAATGGAAGTTCAAAAGCGTAAATCCTCCAGAGAAATCAGTTAAAAGAAAACATGAGGAAAAAAGGTCACATTAAGCTAGATGACATAAAGATGTGCTGAGTCTCTGTTTAATAAATTTTCTCTTGCTTATGAATGCTTTTGTTTCTACTTGAACTTTCTAAGCAGGCTTTTCATCAATGAATCCAGGATGTAAAGGGTTAGAAACTACAGTGGATGCACTCCATAATAGTCTGCACCCACCGAATTCAGGTATTGCACTGTGGAGCAGCAAAAGGTCTGTAATAACTCCTTAATTAGTATTTAATTTAATTGCAATTTCAAACAGTTCTACCTTTCCATGAATCAGACTAATCAGCTGATTCTAAAGTATCCACTTTTTATCTTGATCATCCCTCATATTTAACTCTCAGCTTTTTGTTCCAAAAATATTTTCCTTTTCATTTATCTTGGCCACAGCTACATTAAACAGCTTGTTGGTTTTCCTTCTGTTTAGATTTCATATTGACATTGTTGCCTTCCATCTGGGGATATATTCAGGTTCATTAAACTTGTGCAGAACTGAAATCTTTCAGTAGCTTGTGTACTGTGCTGATTTTTCACTCTTGGATCCACTCTTAATGCTATTTGGAGCATAAGACCTTGAGAAGGTAATGTTTTGTGTTTATTCTTATCTTCTCTTTCCACCTAATATCAGAAGCAGCCAGCTGAGGATAGAAGGTTTTCATATTTCCTTTTCATCCATCTACAGTTCCCTCATTCATAAATGAGATTAATGTCTTCTTAATTAATCAACACTCTTTCAGGCCTCAGAGCAATACAAATCACTCAGGTATGAACCTCTGGAAAGCACTGTATTGAGCTCTATCTGCCACAGGCTTACTGCAGCACTGATGACAAGAATCACAAGGACCCCTCACATACAGCTTGTTTGCAGAGTAAAGAATGGCCAGTGGGTAAGTCCTACTGAAACCATTCATGCTGAGAGGGTCACAGCAATTGATAATGCCTGTCCTGGCAGACATTTGTACTTCAGAGGCTGAACTGCATCCATCCCCAGTTTCATTTCACTTTGTCGATTCTGCTGCAAGAATGGTTCCCAAGGCCAAGATAGGAGGAGTATGAATGCTGGCTTAGTAATACTAACACTTGCTTCCAGACACTGGAAGTGTTAAGGACTGGGAAAGAGGAATACAGATTCCTACAACTTATGCATATTAACCCTTTCTCATAAATATTATAAAAGTTGTTAACAACACATCTTCTCATACACTACATATATAACATCTGGCAGACAATTATCAGTAAAAGAATTCATTCCCGTAAAAGTATTTTATTTTATAGAGCTCTGCCTTCAAATAATACTACTCAAAACCCCTGCCTTAACAATCAGAGTTTTAAGTGTAAGTTTTATGTTCTCAGGCAGTTGGCAATGTCTCTGCCCATAGAAAACATGTAGTACCACCACATGGTGACACTATTCAGTTTCTTGGGAGTTTTTACATCTGTTAATTCATTCTCTACTCCTCCTAATCAACTCCCATACAACTGTAGACAAAGGTTAATTAAAGGGATTAGTGACTTTTCAGTTCACATGAAATAATTTACCAAGAATGGCCAGGAAGAACAGTGATACCAGACAAAACATCTTAGGGCCCCAAATTCTTAAAGGTAACCAGGTCAGATTTTTCAAAAACATATTGACTGTAGTGATGATTAGTTGTATCAAGATTTTTTAAATCCTCTGGGCTAAGCTCTTTTGTAGAAAGCTAACTACCTTTACAGATTCTTGCCCCTTCTCCCACACTTTCCAAACAGTCTCTGCTCAAATTATAAATAACTACATTTTCAACTTACGTTTTTCTTTTGTATTGTTTTTTTCATATCTTAGAGCTTTGACTTTTGGTTGATGAATTGGACAACAATAGACCCTGTCACAAGGCAAAATGTCACAGAAATTCACTTCAGGAATCCTGTTGATGGGCTGTGTGCTCTAAGAAACTGTGCTTTCACTCTGCAATGCTAAATTAAAATAATAATAATAATAATAATAATTCTCACAAATGCTGTGTACTGGCATTTTATAATAGCCCATTATGTGTATGCAGACCAGCAGAGAGACAGTACCTGCTGTGGTGATAGAGACTAGAACAGAACTTGAGGTACTGCTGATGAAGAAAAACAATTTATTAAGAAATGGACATTAGAGTTGAGGATCAAAACAAATTGATTCACAGTCTATTACTACTGATTCTACTAATTTGAATTCACTAATGATAATTTAACTACTTGCCTGTAAACTGGATGTTTTCCAAAACGGCTGTCATGAATGCTAAGTAAATACAGGCTCCATATTGTCAAAGCACTGTAGAAAGAGAATTGTTCTGTAGATTTACACCCATCTTTTAGGCAACACAATGTGAATAATACCTTGACAGCATCGTGTCGAAATGCCGTCATGCAAGCATTAACTATCTGATCACTTTCCCTTTAGGGGGAAAAATTTCAGCTGAATTTAATGGGGTTTAGATCAGATATAAAGTATACAGTATTGTGTTCATATACTTGTATTCAACACAAAATATGGCCAGTTTCCAACCTAAATAGAATCACACCACCAGTTCAAAGTACTCATGTCACATAGAGATTGTAAGACACAGGGTTTTGGACGGGAGACAGAAACGGAAATCTCAGAAGTCCAGAGCATACTTTCCTTTTCACAAGTCCAATGCTACAAGTTAAATTTTCAGTCACATAATTGCCCACCACAGTGGGATTGAGCTTCATTTCACACAACAGAATCACTCTGTATATCAGAAATTGTACTTAGGCACAGAACAATTGGATAAAACATGCAGAGTCCAATTTTGCAGTACAAGCCACTGAGGCACACTCAAGGTTCACCATAGATTGTGACATGGAGAGAGATCAGCTGTGTGCCCATCACATGAGTACTTTACTTTTATACAGTGGTTTCAACTTTTCAGTATTACCAGGGATATTCATTGTTAATTTTAATACATTGTGTTCTTTGGGTAGGAAGGGAAAAGAAGGAGAAAAAGTGCCATATTCCTTCAGATAAGTAGAAAAGGGAAAGGAGAAACAAGTGAAACTGTTGTTAATAATTGTTACCATAATGCCATAATAGCAATCAAAGCTATTATAGTCACCTGGAAAATCTTCACAGAGCAAGATTCTTCAGTCTTTGACAAACAAGCCTAGGGGGAAAAAAAAGTTTGGTTAATTCAAGTGGCATATATCTAAGCAACTACTAGTAGATTAAGAAATACTACACTAGGTTGACTTTACATCACCCTTGTTTCTTTCATGGTCACCCTTAAATAGGGGTCAACAGCTACAGAGAAAAACTCCAGTAATTAAAAGGTCCCTAAGACTATGAGTGCACTGTGCATTGCTGATAGTATAGGGGCACAAACATTACAGAGGAAGAAGGGATAGATAAAAATTACAGCTCCTTGTCCTTTCTTCCTGCCATTTTTCATACTTTTAAAGTATTTCAAATTCAAATTAAGAGCTCAGTAAATGTCCAGAGCTCAGCAGCTTTCAGTATATGCTTAGATCATGTTAAAGCAGGACTGGTATAAGCACAGAAGAAAGGCACTTTTCAAACAAGTAGGATAATTTTAGATGATGGAGCATTTGACTATCATTATGGTACAAAGCTCATTTGACATAGTATTTTCTCTTTTGGCACTGGCAAAAGCAAGGTAGGCAAATGAGCATTGGTTCACCGTAAGGAACTGGGCTTGGCAGCCTAGGAAGACTGTCTTGAAAATGTCAATATATGTATTTTCTCACTCATATGATCCCTTTGAAAAGAGGTATCCACTTCCTATACCATGATATAGGCAACAGAAAGTGAAAGCAAATCACAGTGAATGACTCAGACAAGGATTTAATTTCGCTCACCTTCCTGGATTTTAGTGGGACTGATTTTATTGATGGCAAGAGACTATTAGCTTGACTATACCTGCTGTAAGAGACAAGATCTCTTTAACATTCAAATGCTTCAGCAACTAATTAATGAAGAAAAAACATTTTTAATGTGCTAATGTCACTTGCTTTCTCAATTTTTACATTTACATAGGGAAAGGCAGAAGTGTCAGCAGATTCATTCTCAGGGACAAAGGTCTCCAGTTAACTCATTCAGGTGAATACTCTTAAATGCCACATTTGACTTTAAAGAAAACTTGGGGAAATGACTTAGAAACAGGAAATGTTCATCACTTCAACTCAAGCACCAATGCATATTCTTTCTTAAAGAAGAAGCTCTGTAGATTTGCCTTAGAAGCAATTTCCAAGTCCCAGAGCTGTAACTGAACATAATCTACCCTTTACTTCATGCAACAGAAACAATTACAAAAATTACTGCAATTTAACAGACATTTCAAACATTAATTTTGTCAGTGACTAAAAAATATATGATAAATTCAGAAACTTAAATACTGGGAAATAGCTGAACTCTACTGTCAAGCAAAATCAGTTTTCACTTCTATTGCAGAGATCACTTTAACAATTTGTGTGACAACTATTAGAGAACATCCCAGACAGAGGTACCTGACTTTGCTCTCTTCACTGACTGTTGACTTTAAACTGTTCATCCGTTTCAGCCTGGCCAGCTTCCTGTTCCACTGTTCTAATTCTTCTATCCTGACTTCAAGATTATTTGTTAGTTTACAAAGCTGCTTTACAGCACCAACATTCTCCATAAAGATCTGATCCTGAGAAGAAGAAGATGACAAAAGTAGGTACATAGTAGATACATAGTATATTTGTCAATCAGGTGTAACAAGCAGAAATGAGCGCAGAATTCATCTATATAAACATAAGTTATCTCACTGTAGATGGCATGCACGTATGACCACAAAACCTTTTTGCTAGACATTTAATTTGGAGTAAATTGAAAATGAAGAGTTGCAGAAAAATTTGAAGAAGCTAAAGGACTTTTTCACCAAGAATTTAAACTGTATTTTACCTTCATACTGTGTTGAAACCTTAACACTGTTCCAATAGGCATCTCCTACTTGATTTTCAGTGCTGCAGCTGAACAAAGATTTTAGAATCTCTTAGCAAAATGTACATTCAACCATCTCCCTACAAGCATTAGATAGGCTCAGACAAACCAGAGCTTCAAATGTTAATCACACAGAGATAAGTGAAACAGATCAAAAACCAAACCAGACATCAAGCTGTGATTGCATAATATTTTGCTCTCTACTTCAGCCTCTCCAGTCTCTTACAGGAGTTTTGTAGGTACTAATAACATGATCATCTCTGCAACTAAAACAATTGAGACACCCTCCATTTACTCCGGGATATTTTACCCAGGAAAAACCTCCTAGTCTCCTACCCTAGTTCATCATCTAGGTATCCACCTGCTGCTGGAGAAGCCCTCAGTATTACCATCCAGGTACTAAGTATTTTATCCATTTCTGAGTCAAAAATGGTTGCTGATCCACTGCAGGAGCATAGTAGAAGAGTACTTTGTTTGCTGTGTTTGAAATCATGGCTTTCTCACACTAATGTACAACGAGACCAGTGCCATTGGATGAAGCCATTACTGCAGTTAATGTTGCAAAGTGTTAGTCAAGTTATGCAGAAGGTAAAAGCAGTTTTGCCTTTCACATGGTAAAAGCCGCGCACACCTTTCTTTTAAAGGTGATTGCATTCCACAAAACCAGACAGCATTTCATGTAATCAGTATCAGAGCACATTATCAGTGGCAGTCACAAGCTTCCCTACTGCCAGAATACCTACAGCCCATGTAAATAAAAAGTCACTTCAAAATAATCTCTTGTACCTAGAACTGTGAAATCACTTACATGGACACTTGCCCTCATATCAATGATATGTAGCAGCTGACCCTTCCATTGGCTTCAAATCAAGCACGAACTCCTTCTAGGTGGTTTCACCTAGCTGAGAAAATTGCTCTTCTCACAAATTGAAGGAATACTCTATTGGAGGGAAAAAAGAGTTTTACTGCCCCTCTAGTGACAAAGTACTGAGCACAGTGTGACTGAGAAAAAAAGATTCTGTCTCAAAAAACCAAATTGCACATAGCTGAGACATTTCTCTAGAAAGCATCAGAGCCTGGTTCAAATATGTAATGCAATCAATTAATTTTACAGAGTTCAACAGCTCCAAACTGACAAAGAGACACAACACCAGCCAACACCCTACTAATCTGGAAATAAACTTGGAATATGAGACAACGAAGTTCAAGGTCTCATCACCTGCCAAAGAAAAAATATGAAGCACTGTCCATTTACTATTCAAGCTGCTGAGAGCTCCAGAAATTTAAATCAGATGTTCCACCTGAACCATACATGTTCCAAATCTCTGAATTCAATATACATCTTAAACTGTTAGACAGAGATGTCTCCTGATCCTGTCAACCAAAAGATCATGGAACTGATATTCATATATTCTGCCACAAGTGTTAGGAGAAAGAGGGGAAAGCTCAGATTTATCTGATCATATTAAAGCACCAAAGCGCCTGTGAAGTAATCCCAGATCCAGATCTAATCAAGAAGTCAAGAAAAAGCTAATCAGCAAAGAAGCCACTGCTGTAACAATTCATTCCTGCTTGGGCCACCTACACAGCAGAATCACACCCTCCAGGGATGAATACAAAGTAGGCGTTCTCCATTTGCAGGTCACATCCCTGGAAAACATCCTGGTGAGCACTCTCCAGAGACCCAAGGTAGAGAGAAGAAAGGGAATGATGAGCCCCAATGGCAGGGCTCTGAGGCACTGTTAGAGATGGTATTTTGTGTGATATTTAAGCAAGGAAGAGATATGAATCAAAAGCTCAATTCTCCAATCTCCATTTCTGTCAGATGAAAAACCCAACTACCCCGAAGAAATATTGGAGGCATTCAAAAACGCAAATGATGCTACAGCTGTCCTAGAATATAATAGGAATGCCTAAAGGACAAAACTAAGCTGGAGTCACCTACCACCACAGGTCTTCTTATTAGCATGTAGAAATCAGCTACAGGCCGGAACCCTGACCAAATACAGCAAATTTTCTAAAAGTCTCCTTTTCAACAGTATCTCCTGCAGTGCTCTTTCCACAGCTCTATTCAAGGTATCTAATTCATACTTCTTCTTTATGAAATACAACCAATTCATTTAACCTATGAATTGAAATTATTTATAGCCTATCAAAAGATGGCAAGGGAAACACAATATTTTTGTAGACATTTTCTCCAAGTTTGGTGGTTGAAATGTGTTTTCTATAGAATAATGAAAGAATGCATTATGATAATGAATGCAAGATTGTGTTCATTCCATCATCCAGACAAGATAAGATCACCTTTCTCTAAAACCTCCCTCTTTCATTATAAGCTGCAAGTGGGAAAAAGTTGGGAAGTGGTCTTTGGCATGCAGTGAACCAGCACTCAGCAGAGGGGCTGCTTTGAGACAAGTGCTGTCTGCAGCCTTGTGACTGGCCTCTGTGACTGACAGGCCCTTGCAGTCATATTCCTACAGGAAAAGGAGGAGAAGCCAGCACAGGACAATACCTTGGCAGTGTTTTCAACCTATAAGCATGGGAACTATTTTGTGTGCCACTTTACAGCATATGATCTAAATCAAAATTTAGATTTCAAAATCTAAAAAGCATTTCAGATAGCCAAAAAAAAAAAAAAAACCTAACCAATCCTACACACTGAGCTAGCGCTTGCATTTGGTATGTAGACATTACAGCAGGATTAGAGTAAGGAATTTTTTTATTTAACAAGTTGAATGCCATCATTGCTTAATTCACTTGTGGAACACTTAATTAACTGAAACACTTAACAGAATATTTTGGAGTACCACTTGTTGAACCAATGCTAGGGAATCACTATCCACTTTTATTCAGAAAAGTTAGGGTTTTTTCTTTTTAACTATATGTTTATATAGTATTGTAATCAGTTTTTAATATAGATACTTCTTTTCATTAAAGATTAAGCCCTTTACTAACAGCTGGTGGTTCAGTTTTTCTCAGTGATCTGCCAAACACCATTTCTGTAACACATGTGGGGGGTTACAGCTTTCTATGGGGCACAGCATGTGTTCAGAGCTCCCCACATGAAAGAACAGTCTAAATACACACCCCCCTCTTTCTCCCTCAAGACCATACCTTGTCAACCATGAGGAAGTTTTCTATTTTTTCTCCATCATTACAAGCAACATCTCCAACTTCTCTAACAGCTTCAGGTAAAAGCCTCTTCACTTCCTGGGCTATTATTCCTGTTCATGAGGTAACAAAAACTAATGTCAGGAAACACACTGGCACACCCGCTGACCATTCTAAAAACTACAGGCAAAACAAAAAATTATCTAGAATTTCTCTGTGGTGGGAAAATCCAGGATTTCAGTTTTTTTCTACATGCCACCAAAAAACCCCAGAAACCTTTAGAATTCTCTTTTCTCTGCAGAAAGAACAAAATTGTTTGTAAGCACATACTTCATTCTCATTAAGCTCCTGGAAAATAAGCTTCTTGTCTTTAAAAATTGAAACAGACGTTGTAAAAGTACAAGAAATACCTAATTTTGGCATTTTTATACTGCAAGAGATATACAGCAAAGTGTGCAATTGCGGTAACCTAAGAAATGAGGATGAAATAGCAGGATATTAAAAGACACTATGGCACAATAAATACATGTTAATGAAAAATGGGAACAGAGCTGACTTTATACCTGTTTCATGGGTATCTTTTATTCCCATAACAGATGCAAATTCAGGCTTGTAGTCATATTCCACCAGCCTCATTTGTGTTATTGTTTTCAACTGCTCATTTGTATCGACCTAGTTGGAAAAATACCAGGATTTATATGTTGGAGCACTAAGCATGGCATCTAGAACACTACTGAGAGAACAACTAGCCTGACACAGTCATTCGGCTAATCATCACATTGAAAAATACAATCTTCCCATTCCCCACTACCAGAGTGCTATTTGTATTTGTATTGCCAGTTACCCTTCTGTTTGACAACTCCCAGCTTCTACAGAAAGCCTTCTCCAAAGTCTGTAGGTGGTAGCTCTACAGACCACAATGATACATCCGGTTTCTTTAGGCCAGCATTTCAGCACAGCCAGGATATAGGAGCTGCTTCATGCGTCAGAACAATACCCACACATGCTGTGGTGCAAACATAAGTGCCCTAAGTACTGCAGGGCCCTCACCTCCCGGATATTCTGTTTTGCCCGGCTGTCAGATGGGTGCATGACTCTGCCCATAACTTTCGCGTTTCCGCAGACAACCAGCGCTTCATCTGGTGCATCTGTGTTAATTCCTACTCTACCATGATAGGCTATTGTCTCTGGAACATGTCCTCGCTGCCACAGCACATCACTGTCATTCTTAAACTGCCCTGGGTTAGATGCCTGGAAGAAATTTTTTTTTGCTTAAAGATACAGCATAGCATAGATGAAGTACTGTTTATTCAATTAGAAATTCGGGGGAAATGAAAAGCCAGATCTTAAATATTGAAATTGTATTCAAGAGGTGTTTTAGCACACTAATGGAAAAAAACCAGAGTGGAGTTACTTCTAAGTGTTTCTGCTCACACAGCACTGACCTTGTGCTTTTTTTCCCTTGAATTCCACTTTACTAGCACCTTAAGCTAAACTGACAATGTCCAAAGCTTTCCAAATTTTAACTTTGACATTATACCACATAACCATTCTTTATCTGCCACTAAATTTTAGCTGAGACTGGAAATCAGAAAAGAGAAAGCAAGGCAGAGATTAAACACGTGATTCATGAAATCCTCTGTAATGTTTTAAATCAACTCATATTGAAAATTTCATGTTAAGGAAACAGGGTCTTTTAAAGAATACCAATAAAACAACAGAATGTGTATAACAAGAAAAGGCATTTGATTTCAATAGTTAATTTTGGGTTGTTTTGGGTGTTTTTTTTAACTTTGTGTTCAGGCCAAAGCACAATCATGATACAAAGAAGCCAGGCTTTCACAAGGCTTTGCCAGCTACAAGGCCTGGCACTGTGTACTCCCCACTGTTTGTCACAATTAGAGCATGATCTGATATGCCTGACAAGCACCACTCAGCTGGTAGCTTTGTTGTGTTGGGGTGTGCAAAGGGCCAGAAGATGAGCTGCTTTTTCTCGCAGTGCATTCGTATGGCTTTGCCACTTTAGGGCAGCCAGTGGCTGATTCGCTTTACCCTGCCATTGAAGCCCTGTTAGACACCAGGAAAATTACTCTTTTTCCTTCTATCTTTCCTGTTGATATTTTCACCACTTCACACCAGAGCCTCTTGATCTTTCTGCCTTACTGTTCTATTTTTTCTTTGTCTGGAAGAGTGGTCAGGTTTGAAAAATTTCATTCCATGAATTCCTGTTCAAAAACTGTCTCACATGCATTGAAGGAGCCCTCTTCGTTGAAATTTCAAAGGAATTCAATATTAAAAATAGTGGGAAAATGTAAATTTCTAAATCTTACATAACAATATATGTATCTTGTAAAGTAACAAGTATGAGACAAATGTGAAAGTTCAAGAGCTTCCCCAAATATTAATAATGTGATATCTGTAATACTGTCAGATATAGAAAGAAAAATTCAGATGGAAACAGGATTGTGGAAATTAATGGACAAATAAAGGAAAATAACTATATAGTATATGTGGGAATGATACAAACACTGCTTCAGCATCCTGAAGCAAAAACAACACAGAAGCAGCCAGGATAATAAAACTTCTCAGCAGGGCAGAAAACTGCTGAACTCCACACATTGCTTTCAAAGGTTTTTTACAGCTCTACCCAGAAATGAGCTCTGGGCTATAATGCTCCTCAAAACCCAACCTTTAGCTACGGAAAGAGGGTTTATGGCACAAGAGAATGCTCAGGTGAAAAAGGAGCCAGGACTGAAACCATCTGAAAGGCCCCATCTTCCTTTGGAAATCACTGAGCAACACCTCACAGGCTGGAGATTTGCCCTTTTGCTCTCTCCAAACCCAAATGCTAAACCAGGCCATAGTCATAAGCCTAGGAAGATGATGGGCTGCCAAAAAGGATGCAAGCAATGGCCTGCAAAAGAAAAAAAAAAGCCAGGCGTAAAAGCTTTTGACAGCCCTCCGCTTTCTTTAGAAGCCTCTTCCCGGCTGCACTTAATACACCAGAGCTTTTGGTTTTGTTTGACTCCAAGCCAAAATGCCAAGCCTATTCCTCTCCATAAGCCAAGGACTAGAAAAAGCCCGTGCAAATCAGCAGCAGCTCTTCAAGTGACCCACATGGAAAAGTTCAGTGGACTGCAATCTTCCAGAGGCCTTCTCCATCTTTGGCAGCCCTGCCACATGGCACCTTACATATTTCCCATCTTTCTAAGCCCAAAACATAATATTCACCCTAGAAATAACTATGACTCCAAACTATGCCCCGCTGAAACATTAGCCACCACCTACTGATCACAAGAAAAAGGGCCCAGGACTGAAAACTTTCAGCAGCCCCTGCCTTCCCTTGGCAGTCCCCTTGCAATCCCACTCATTCTGGGGCTCTGTGTTTTCTCTCTCTCCTAACCCTAATACTCCATAGTTCTTGTTAACACTACAGATCTGGGATTTTTCTCTTTTCTGAATCTAACTGTAGGCTAAAGCTGAGCACTAAAAGAAAAATTTTCTGTGAACCAGGCAACTGAAAAGGAACAGTTATGAGGAAAAGAGATTATTCTTCCTTTCGTTAATTCGAAACCTATATTACTACCATTGAATTGAGAGGTGGGATACTCTGGAAACACACTGGAAAAACAAAGCTATGCATCTTAGACTTCCTAGAGCTGCTTGATCTTCTTTCCTTACTTTTTTTCCCTTCTCATCCTCCTTGGAAAATGAGGACTAGCTAATGAAAGCTTTTATAAAATTCCTGGCCAGTGAAGTAAATAGTTTCACTGCAAATACAAAAAAGTCTGGAAGAAATCAATATATTTTGTATTGGAACTCATAGCAACCTTTCTTTTAAAATCCTTCTATAGCTCTACTTAAAACATCTTTAATTTCTGATAATTAAAAGGTAACATATTCATACAACATGCAACCACAGGTTTTTTCCTCAATCTTTTTGACTCAGTGGTAATTTTTATCCGCAAGAATCATGACACCTCAGTCTCCTGTGAATATCCAAACAGTAAATACTTTCACATTAAAGTAACACAAACTTATACCTACCCTCACAATGATCTTTTCAGAGATGTTTGCAGATAGTAGGTAGAACTGGTCCTGAGAGACAGCATACAGTCCAACTACCAGCATGAAGTATCTAATTTGAAATTGATTTAATCGAGACAATAATTGAACTAATTGTTTCTCACAAAAAAAAGAAGTTTTAAATACAGCTGTTATTATTGATACGTAAAAAGATAGACAATGTTTTTTGAATGTATTTCTTACAACATAAAAGAAAAAGTATTTCCTTATCGCTTAAGAAATATGCTCTTAGAAATCCCACAATCACCGCCAATTAGCAAAGAATACAATAATTTTCACAAATTTAAGTAATGAAGACTCAAAGATGAAAACCTTTCCTGCCTCAGAAGAAAATGATCATTATCTGGGTTTTTTTGCTTCCTGATTTTGTCAGCCATTATTCTGGCTATGATTTCCTGAAACTATCTCTAATCATGAGGATGAAGTTTGGGGTGTTTTATTCTCATATCATTCTGCGACTGTAGAGAAAGAGGCTTTTAAGCACCTACCAAGTATTACAGAATTTGAAAAAACTCACAGATATGATAGCAGAGATTTTTCACAAACATTGGCTCCATTCTGAAGTAGACCTTCTCTTTTCTACTTATAACACACAGGCCAACTAGCTATAGCAATACCTCTGATCAGGATTAGGTTTCCCCTTTTTTCTCATATTATTTGCTGTTGTTTCACTGAAATGAAGCCGTCCCAGTGTTACTTTAGTTATCTGGTCCCCTGGCAGATCAACTCTAAAACAGAAAAGGAAACAAGATCAGGGAAGTAAGTCTTTGGAGATCGATCTGCCCAAACCAGGTTACCTCAAACTTATTAAAACAGTTCTGAGGAAAACTGACAAATCAATAAAACAGAGGAACCCCAGTTAAAATGCAGTAACCCTGGCTTCTAAAAATGTATTAAAAACAGTTACTGTATCAAGGAGATAAACAGGATAAAGCACCAGCAGTAGGAAACTGTTCTTAGTAATAAGAGTCTTCTGTTTCTTGTTCTGTTTGTACACAGTCTTGAACATAATAAAACTGTATGCGTTCCATATGATGGCTATTTGCTACTTTGACAGGATTAATAACTGCTTGCTTATTATTAGGCCTGAATTTACACAGTAAAATTAATAGATCTTACCGCTTGTCCTTCTTTTCAACTGCACCTAATTTACATGTCTGGAAGCACACAGTAGACACCTATGTCTCAAATACATACTGGTAGTCCTCCAGTAAGTGATAAATAATACAAATAAAAAGCCAGTATAAATAAAAAACTATTCACCAAATAGTCACACATAAAATAATTTACATACACGCAGAATCTATTTCAGTACACAAAAGGAAGAAAAACGTAATGAGAGAGAGAATTTAGTGAGAATCAAGCTCTTCTTCCAAGCTCAAAGTTCATTTTAGGTGATAACATAGTGCAGCCTTTATCCCAGCACTGTCCTGTCTAACTTAACACTGTCTTCTCTCTTTGTATTATAAAGCTTATTTAATTATTTATAGAGAACAGAGCAACTCCAACATAGGAAACTTATGGCAGAAGAATAAACATTGATTCTGCCAGGGAGTTAAATGGTCAAGAATGGCAAAGCTCCGGAAAGATGCTACACGTTTGTTTCTAGCAGAGGCACTCCCCCTAAAAAAGCACTGTAAATATATCTCATGCCCATATAGGACAAGAACATTCTGACATTTTTTAAGATTGGAAATGCATCTGCCTTACAGCTCTAAGCAGCATAAAAGAGTGTTTCTAGCTGAATATAAATATTTTGTATAGACATACTTAACACCTCTGTAAAGCTGTTGAAAAATTTCCTTAATGATGTGTGACCAGGTATATATTTCTGCTGTGATTCTACGTGTGCAACCACAATGAAATCTGGATAAAAATCAGAAAACTGGTTTAGAACTACTGTAAGATTTCAAGAAACAACTACTTAGTATTTCAAACCAAACATACATATTGAAAGAAAATGAAATAATTTTCTCAAAAATCTTACTTAACAGGATAAAAAGCTTTTTGCTTCAATCTGATTGAGACTGTTCAATAACAATTGTTTGGTTTGGGGCTTCCACCTATAAAATAAAAATAATTTTCAAAAATTTCAAAAATATTAAATTTTCAAACACATAAAAATTGAAACAGACATCAATAGGCAAATTGTGCCTAAAACAGTGAAAATGCACTCATTTCTAATGGAATGACATAGAAATTAATAGAGGAACTGGCTCCCAATCAATTGGTAATTGACATCTAAGCTGAAGACCCAAGTCTTTTTGCAGATGTCACTTGAAGGAGGGAAAAAAAAAAAAAAGGAGAGTAAGTGCATTCATTTACAAAAGAGAAGATGCTTTCTGAATCCAGACTGTTAATGGCTCATTCCATGCCCAAGCATAAATGCAGATATTCAACATGAGAACAGAACCTACATAAGGTAGGTACATGTTCTTGGTCAAAAAATTACTAAGGAAAGAGTTCACTTCAATTATTTACCTCATTACATAGACAATTAAAAGTAATAATCTCAAAGAGGAGACATACTTGCCTTAATTCCATAAGCTTTCAAGTAAAACTTTTCTATTGGTTTCCTCCCCTGCTGAGTTTTGACATATTTTGGATGTCCAGTGATTCTAATATGAACTGTGATTTGGAAATGATTCTTCTTTTGGCACACAAAGGCATCATCTGCTGTTGAAAAATTAAATCCTTTATCTGTGACAATGTGATATCCTACAGCAGGTCTACAAAAACAAGGAGAAGGAATAGCAACTTTAAGTACTGACATACTTGAGTAATATCTTGAGCGACATCTTGAGGTCCTATTTTTTTTAATGTGGTCCACAAATCCATCTGATTTTTAGTGACAAAACTGGACTAAAAATACATGGTTACAATCACAAGTTCTACGAGCATTTTCTTCTTAGACTGTCAAAGGTGTAAAAATGAAAACACATATATAATGTTCTCTAGTCTGAAAACAAAAAGTTTGGAAACCAGAGGTTGAGAGGCTTACATAATCCTCACTTACAAATCTGATATAAAGGAACTCTGTGCACCTAGGAGCACAAACCAACCTTTTAGTGTATTCAATCATTCATTATAACACTGCTACAAATAGCAGTCTGCAGCTAGTGCTGCAGAGAACAATGAGCTAATGAGCCACTAAGACACCCCACTTCGTTCACAAATTCCCACAGCAAATGCTTCTGCAGAAGCTACTGGGATTCCAATAAAGCTTTACTTAAGCTAAAAGAAAAGCTATCAGCACCAACCATCTGGCGTGACTATAATTTCTCCATCCTATTCTGGCTAAAGCAATTCAATTTCATTTCTTCAAAGGGCAATTTGTCACCCAAAGAGCAAGAGTATTCTGTCTCTATGGTTCACAGTAAACAAGGAAAGGTATCAAAAGATCTTTCTATTGGGGACAGTGAACTCACCATCTCAACAATGTTTCCAGTCCTCTGACTAAAGCGATGGATAATTCTGAAATAACAGAACTACATGGCAAGGTTCTCCTATATAGACATTGGCTTTTCTTGTTAATGAAAGTTTGATAACGATAGTCCTGTATGATGCTACTGAGAACCTCTCATTAACACAATTACTGAAGATGGATTTTCATTACTCCTCCACTATTAGTTGGAAAAATCCAAATGTACAGACTTCATAGGAAATATACAGACTTTATTACTGTGTTATAAATTTTGACCAGAAGTCCCCTTTCAAACAACTATTGATTACCTGGGACAGGGAATAAAGAGAAAACCACTTCATAACTACTTCAAAATGACTAAGTCATGTGTTACTTCATATTTAAAATTATAATGAAAGTTCTACCATCTTCTCAAACCACCATTATTAAAGAAGTAAAACTTACTCAGTTTTTTTCCTACAATAGGTATTTTTTTATTTATATAGAAAATTAGTATATCTCATGGTAGGGAAACAAGTAGTTTTTCATATTTAGGTGTTGGCAAGTTCATTAGCTGATATTCTTAATGCAATTTCAGACTATTTGCCTACCCACAGGCAAGCAGCTTGAGAAGCAAAATTATAAATGTCCACATTTCCAAGTTGCAGTGTTTGGAACAATGGCTCCCAAAGAGCAATTTCATATTATAATTTTCTGAGTATGTCATTTACAGTAAATAAAAGCAAACATATATTTTGTTCTTAGTGCACAAAAAATGGCGAGTCTTACCAAGCAGCACAGCAAAATTTGGAATAACTTCTGGGTAGCAACAGATATCCCCATCCCACAAACATCCCTACTAGAATTATGCTCCAAATTCCTCTTTCTATTCAGAATTTAAGTCTTCAGACATCTTTGGGATAGAGCACCACCAGTATCAGATAAGGGCCAAGAATGTGCCAAGCAGACACAATGAAGTGCACTATTAATGATAGAGTAACCTTTTCCAATGAATCTACCTCAGCTAACAGCATTTTTGTTGTGAAAATAAATAGCTAAGATGTTCGAGTACTGTATGAGTAAAATGGAAAATAATAATTAACCTGAGAGATACCCTTCAAATGGGTGCACCAATTTGAAGGCACGGGATCAATCCATCTACACTAAGCAATGAGAAGCACGTGAATGCTTTGAGGCCAAAAGAATACAGAATCACTGACGGGATTTTCACCCCATCATTCCCCTAATTAGGGGTTTTCTGACTCTCAGATTCCCGTACCAGGGTTGAAAAGATGAGATGGAACCCGTGGCTCGGTCTTCAAAGGTGTTTATTCTATTTCTTATCTCAAGGTCTTACAGCAGTCTCAGTGCACTGAAGAAAAGCAGCTACAGGGACATGGATGGAGAGTCCAAGGTCATTTTTAAACATTTCTAATCCAATTAACTCTAAAAGCGTACTATATTTACAGTTCCGTGCCAATAACTATCGCCTATTCTAAACACGTAATTTCTACATCAAATCCATTCTACCAATGTCTCTGTGCCACCATCACAGCAGAAGATGGAGTAGAAGAAGAAGAAGATGAGACAATGCCCAGAATTTTCCATCTTGCTCTGATCTACTTCCATCCTAAAAACCCAAAACTACAAATTTTCACCCTGTGACAAACTAAACTACTATTTATTTCAAATCTTTGTTGTTTTCAATTCATCTATGAGTGTTGGAAGTTTTTCCCATGGACTAAGGTCAAAGACAGTGCTTTCCTGGGGTCCCAGCCAGGGTCTCGGACCCCTCAGGGCAGTTTGAGGGGTTTTCCACAAAACCTGGACTCCAACAGATCACTACTCAGAAAACCTGTGCAATGTGCTGTAATTACAGTGCATCTTGGAATGACAGCAGTGCCATTGACCCTACTTCAAAGTAGTACTAACTTCCTCTGCAAATAACACCTCAATAATGGCAACAGAGTGTGTATTGGGATACTTTATTGTTCAGCATCACATAGACTTTGTTCAAAAAAAAATGTGTCTGGAACCCTAATTCTAGACATGTGGGAAGCAACATGTAACTGGGTAGTGGCAGGAGAGCAATCTCCCACCATCAGCACACAGCCCTCATGTCACTGACTGAAAGTGCAACAGGAGCTGGAATCCATTCCCATTTAGAGTGAATGCTCATATCACAAATTCAGCTGGAGGTTTCTGGGTCCATCCAGCTCCCAAGGAGTGTCAAGGTTTACTCTCTTGTCATGTCAGTCATTACCTGAGGAGAAGGGTTGTGTGGGACATAGTAAGATGTGTAAGGCCCCCATCCCCTGAGTGCAAACAGGGAACATCAGTGTCCAGCAACGACACTGATATGCACCCAGCTCCCAGGAGATGTTTGGGCAGGTTGGGCGAGAGAAGCATTAAAATTTACTGTGCTATGTTAGTCCCATGTAGACAAATTTTTTGCATCAATCCGGAAGAACCAACCAGATGCTGTAGAAAAGGGTGAATTTGTTAAAAGAGTTCATATTAGAATGGAGAAAATCAGGGATGTAAAGTGAACTTGGAATGATCTTTGCCAGATCATGGGGTCAAAAAAAATTATTTACAGTTTGATTAACATAGGAAAATTCTAAATCTTTGATTAAATAGTTGCATGTCACACACACATGTGCATAATTATTAAGACTTAAGTTGTATGAGCCCAGAAGTAATACTGGTAACTTCTAACGTTTTCCTTTAATGTTTTAGACCACTAGAGGGTTAGGTGCCATATGCTTAGTAATTACCTGCCCCAATGCATTTGACAAAATAAACAAAAGTTACCAGGTATCTTATCTCACTTTTCTTTTGCCCCTGAATCTCTGAAGGGAAATCAGAAAACCCAGCATTAATTTCAACCAGAGTTTCAAGTTCATCTTATCTCATATGCCTGCAAGTTCATATTTCATCATACTTGTTATACTTCCTTCTCTGTTCTTATTTCCAATATGAACAAGGGATGCCAAATGCATCATTTATTCCTACAAAACTGCAAGAACAGATAAAAAAGGGAGAAAAAAAAAAAAAACCAGAAGAAACCAATTTTTTTCAAGTGCAAACATCAGTGCTTACAGGTTTTCATAATTAGAGTCAAATAAGCTGTTCCACTGAGAAGTTTGATATGGTTTCCATGTAAGAGCTTGACAGCATTTTTCCAAAGCTGCATTCTGCCCATCACTGTCATAGTCTTGCACTTCAGGAGCACAGTCCTTTACAGTTGCTGTAGAGAGATAGTGATAATTCAGTTATTTCTTTTGGCACTAGCCAAAAATCTTGCATAGACATTTTTATAAACATATTTTCATAAATGTACATATATATTTAAATGTGATTATCCTTTGCAGTTATTCCACAAGATTGTGTTATATTTTCTTGCTCTAGAAAATAAAATTTTCAGCTTTCCTGATTTGCAAAATAGTACACAAGTAGAACTTCCTATTTTTTTATTCTCTCCAAAAGNGGGGGGGAGAGAAGAAAAGCTAAGAATTCTACTGTACATCTGCAACACTGCAAGAATCAATTAAGCAAAATAATTATATTTGTTTCCCATTCCCTCTACTACAGGTCTGAATTGAAGATTATACTACAGGAGTCACAGTTTTCCAATAGCAAGCACATTCATCACTACATCTGCTCGATCTCCTTCCTGCTTTCTGCCTGTACATTAGAGAATTCTTTGAAAGACAGGGTCAACTCCAATTCTCTGAGATAGTATACGTTTTATGAGGACAGAGGAGAATGTGATAAGAGAGACAGATAAATAGAGTGCAGTAAGGAAAGGAGAATGTATGTCATTGAGCATATAACTAAGCTTCATCCACAGCCAGTGACAGCACAGTAAGACAGAGCATTCAGAATCACCTCAGGCCCAAGCTTCATTTGCAAGTCCCCACTTCTGACATACAGCAGAGTAAAGATAGATAGATAGATGTAAGAACACCACAGTAAAGAAATTCACACCTCACTTCTAAATTATCCCCATTCCATTTTCACCCATGTCTCTGCTCTTTTTCCAATGCATGTGTCAGTGAGATTTTATTAAGAATGACACAAAAAGAAAGCTTGCTTCAAAGTTATATCTTTTAGTATTAAAGACAGCAATAGCAATTTCAGATACAGAAGTGTCTGCTTGTTTTCTCCTTTCAGCAGTGGCTGACTTAGAGGACTAGCCACAATCAAGAAACACTGATTAAACAAAAGATATCAAAGGAAAAGCAACTTACTAAATCCAGTTGCTATTCATTACAAGTGTTCTAAAGGATTGATTTAATGCTGACAAATAACTTGCTCTGAAGAAATAACAAGCAACTCAGATTTTTCACTAAAAGACATGGGTAAAATTCCTCAGGTAAACTAGTCATTACAAACTGTTCATGCAGAGAGAGCCTCACACTTCACAGAAGCTGATTCATTTCTCTACATGCCTGATAGGGTTTTTTGTACCAATTGGTATAAGCTTATTATTTTTATCTTGATAAAATAATGAACCAAACCAATATGGGGAAGAACGGGAAAGAACATACAGCTTTTACCAAGCTTGCTTATGCATACACTTGGTAGAAAAAAAGCACAGTGGAGGAGATCATGGGAAATGGTAATCTCTTTGCTCATCCACCCTATTAATTCCCTGTTCAGCTGACCCAAAATTGTTTCTTTGCCTAGTCAAGTTAGTGCCAAGCAAAGTAAGCAAAATGTATTATCGTCTCTGTAGTGGAGATTCACACATGGAAAAAGGCAAAATATTCTATCCAGAAAAGCCTCAGGAAACATGAACCTCTAATGCTCTTCTCTCTTGGCCAAATATAAATAAATCCTGGTTTTCCACAAAGGTAAATTCCTCCAAACCTGGTAGTGGAGTACAGACCATTACAGACCTTTTCTGAGCCAGCAGGAGCTGTGCTCCTCGAGTATTCACTTGTCTATGGCATAAAACATTAAATTTCCTCTTCACACACTTGCTCACCTTGTCTAGTATCCTGAGACTGCACTGGAGAATCAATCCCATCTCCTAGTAATTGGGAGAGCTTCGTTTTTTTGCTTGATGCTGCAGAAATACTTTTGTAAAGACACATGTTGCATTACTCATTTATAAGTTTAAATATAGATATTACAGAATCATTACAAAAGAACACCCAGGTATCTCTTATCTCATTTTAACTGCATTATCATCCAAATTCTGATTGGCTGAGAGAAGAGATTGCTGATGGGTCTTTAAAACTGAAATTTTTTTTCTCCCAAAACTTCTTTTTTTTAAATTTCAATAATTTATTTTTTAAATTTGAATAAAGAAGTTGATCCCATTTAAAAATCCGTATGTAAGCGCATAAGTGGCAGGGGTTTAGTTTCCTGACATTTGCCTTAAAATCACAGCTTTTATCTTGAATAACTTTACTTTTTACCAGTTAATTTTAAAATATCAGAACATTTTAAATATTGAGCATCCAGAACACATTGGCGGGTTAATATGGCAGATAGAATATGATTACTGCTTCACTTGCTTACATAGATATGACAATTCCTTTTCTCTTATGTCATTTGCTAGAACACTTACAAGATCCTCATGCACAAACCTCTACAACAGGTATTGCAAAACACTGCAATATTTCTATAATCCAATTATGAAAAACCTGTTGATTTCTCATTAGCCTTCTATTGTTTTAAAAATTGAAATGCATTCGTACTTCTAATCTAAACCTCAATGTTTTAAAGAACCTTCAAACACAAGTGTCTCAAAAATGTCTTAATACTGCCATCCTGTGGAAAATCCTACACCCACAGGGATTTACAACCAGTCTTAAATCAGTCCTACTGTTTTTTGCATGTCTCACCCTTTGCATAAAAGCTTTATCATTTACCCAGAAATCTGAGATGCATTAGGCTGGAAGTATGAATAATTAAATCCCAAAGAGTTGGAGGATGTAGAATGATTCTGTGGAGTCACAGCGTTTTCCGTCTTCAGGCAGCAGCCTTGGGAGATGGTGCAAGGATATCCCGTGGCATTGGGGTCAGAGTAAGTCTCCATGAACCTGCAGGGAAGATTGCTGGGTGCCACGACTGATGGGCATGGGAGCGGAGGCTGCAGCCCACTGGGCCACAGAGCATCACACCACGGGGCTGAAGGAAATAAACAGATAAGAAAATAAAAACAAGGAAGAAGAGATGGAGGTCTTCCTAGAAGCTTGAGAGAGGCCAAATTCATGGCACCTACTTTGTAGCTGTGGTGGGGAATATGGTTCTGATCCAGAGTCTGGTGGGGAGTTGGGCAACTGGCTTTGCCTAGGGATGAAAAAGAGATTTTAATTTCTACTGGAACAAGACATAAAGGACAACAACCAATGCTGAAATCAAGTGGAGTGGGACCACCAGGCTACTGACAAGGGTCTTCAGGAAGCCGTGCTCACCATTTTTGCCGTCCCTTCTCACAGGAGCAATGTCACCTATCCTTCATGAGCCCATCTCTCCTGTGGTCCTCTGCCTCTCTACCATGCAGGAAGGCCCAATCCCCATCCCTTCTTACCCAAATCCCCCCTTCACAACCTGCTGACTTCAATCCTCCATCCCATGAGTGAATTCTTCAGTTACCTCCAGGCACACCAGCGACTCTCAACATACAGTGCTCACAAGGGATTTAAGCCCCATTCTCTCTAGACTAAAGGTTAAAGATCTGTGGCATCTTCATCTCTCTTAAGGAAGAGAAAATCCTATGCCATCTTGCTGCCATTTAAAGGAGCTACAGAGGGTTCCTTTGTTACATTTGGAATAGATGGAGGTTCAAGAAATGGATTCACAATCCTTTCAGGTATTCCTATGAATTGTCAGCCCAAACACTGCTCTGAAGCCTGATCTGAAACGCAAGTCTTAAGATGCATGGTACGCTAAAAATACTGCAGCAGAAGAAGGCTGACAGAAATCTAACAAGACACACCTCCTTTACCAAAGCTGAGTGTTCTCACAGAAGCTGAATAAAATAAAATTCCTTAAAGAGACACCCTCATATGCATAAAATACTTGTTCACAGAGAGCAAATATTTTCAAGCATCAATGGAAAATTTTCACTCTATTGTTTCTATTTCAGGTTTTATATTTCTGAGCTTGGACAGCATTAAAGAGAGCAGCTTCATTTTTGGTTACTTTTGACATGTGCTTGTGCATTTCATAATGGTATTGCTACTGGTCTTCTAACGTGTCACATCCACAACCCTGCATTTTGGGTTAGCTTCAACCACATGGCTCCTCTTTAAAAATAAATTTTAAAACTCCACTTTAGAATATTCTTTGATTTCCTTCACAATAGATTCTCTGATGCTTTTAAACACCATCACTACACTCTAAACCTTGTTTTCAACTTTGAATAGTTTGTAAATATTTCTTTTTTTTTTTTTTCCTGTGGGATACTTGATCCATATATACTGAATTCCAATTGTGCTTTGTGAAATTTTTAAAGATACATACATAAAAGCCTGAAACTTCCCTTCTGCACATTCAGTTCATATTCTAGCTTCAAATGTTGCCTTGGGTACTTGATTTCTGCTTTAACGTAGATTATTTCAGTAAAATAGAGACACAGACGCTTCCTAGGAGAAAAGTATTTATGAAGTACAGAGGTAGCAGGGATATATCTCCAAGTTAGAATTTTACTGAAACTGATACTGTGCTTTTTGAAGGAAAGGAAAATGATCTGTTGTTTAAATGATTCTACATAACAAACAAAGTATATCAATGAAATGCCTACTTAGTAAAGGACATGGCAACCCTTTTTCTCCTTTTATTGATAATGTGGAAGGTACTACTGTGGGAAAAGATGAGGAAATCACATGGTGCTTCACACGTGATGTAAGAGAAGAATAAATGTAATGCTGATGGCCTTTCTGATGCAGGATGGTCTTTAAAGGAAACTTAAAGGTACACCCAAGATCTTGGTGATAACAGCACCCTTTTCATTGCATATGACACTATGAAGTTCTTAATTTTATATGTATATATAAATATTTTTAATATTTATACATACATATATATTTTAATATTTTTTTCCTTTGACATATTTTGACATGTTCCTTTATGAGATTCTATTCTGTTTATGCACAAATTTTTTGCACTACAGACAAATGCTTAATAATTTCACCTGTACAGATCTAATGATTCATTAAATGTTCCTAATCACATAAATAAAGAAACAGGACTGCAGTATTAGTGTAAAATCCTGTTCAGCCTCCAAACACATAATAGTTTTACAGATGGTTTTCTTGCATGTAAGTACTTTGTAGCACTATAATATCTAACTTACTTAAACTACATAATAGCATATATATATACATGTACATTTTTGCTATATTTTGTGTATAAAAGCAAAATAATAACATTTTAAAGTTGTCACACAGGAGTTCAATAATCTTGTTAACCTAAAACACATGTAGTCACTCTAAAAATAAAGGTTATGGATATTTATATACAACGTCCTCTTCGTTCTTTACTTTTGTAGTGTGGACAAAGAGAATCAATTCATTATTCATGATTTAGAGCAGGTAGGGGCCTATTTGGCCCACTTTAAGTAAACATACGCTGCTGAGTCTGTCTAGAATGAAAAATTCCATGTTTAATTATTTTTAAAACATCCCTTCTTGCTCTGCTTCTTGGCAAGTGTGAGTGACAGCCTATTAGTAGTATTTTGCCATGAACAACAACCATCTGTCAGTTGTCTAGATGAATGATTTGGTGTTTAGGTCTTAGATCTACACTACATAATTTTCCACCCTTGACCATAAGCCTTTGCACTATGCATTCTTTGATAGTCTTAAAGTTAATCCCAAAAGAGACTGATGGACAGTTTCTCTTCTGAACTAAGTATTAGGGCGAAAATAATAGCTCTGCTTCCTTCAGACTGGGAGACTTCCATTATTCTCTCAATTTATCATATAGTAGTCTCACTTTTATCACTTATTCTGTATATAAACAGTAAATTAGCACTTAAAGGAATGTTAAAGTAACAGCTCTACATTAAATGTCACAATTAGCTCAACAGTTGAGAATCAACTCAGACGTCGTTAGCATTTGTTCTGTTGAACAAGAAGACAACCATATTTCCATTACTGGCTGTAGTTCCTTTTTTCTAAGTCTTCCTATGCAACTTCAAGAAACAATGCCAAGAAAGTCACAATCCTCTTGAAAGTCATATTTTGTCAAGGCACTAATTAAAACAATTCAAGAGCTGTGGCTAAAGAAAGGAAGTACATGTTGCTATAATACTTACAAAGTTCCAAACTCTGTGTCACTACTAATGAATTCTTCCAACAGGCTTGTATCCATCATGGGATTTTCCAAGGCTCCATGGACATCTTGCCCTAAGGTTAAAAGTAGGAAAGACAGAAATTCAGAGAGAATTGTCAGTGTTTCAGAATAAGTGATGCTGCTGATGGTTCTACACAAAGGAAAACCAAATTTGTCCTGTCTCATGTGTAACAAAAGGGTTATGCTTCTGGTTTAGTCACTCTGGGAAAAAGGATGATGAGAAATGCAGAGTAATTAACAATGTGCAGGGGCACTGCAGATGCAGCACTGGGCAAATACCACTGAATGCATGGCATTAAGGCTTGAGGGAATTACTACAGCTGGAGGATGAAGGACCCCAATCTGCAACTGAGAAAAAGGATTCTGAAGATAATTTCCAACTCTTTTACACTGAGGTCTAAACAGTTTGTTTGGTTGACGTTCAGACATTGTCTTACGCAGATCCACTTGGTACATTAGTACTTGCAAGTACTGCAAGTGAGTTTCTGATTTAAAATTCCATTTAAAAATCCACCATCTGAGTGGTAAAAAAGCTCATAAAGTCATAAAGCCCAAATAAAGCTTTAAAAATGTTTGATTGGTGGCTTCCCTCTATTCTGCCTAAAAAACCCAGCCCACTAACATGTTAAATGTATTAGCGAATATGTTCAGTACTTTGTCCTTTGTTGCTTAGTAACTGAAAGCTATAAACAGATTTTATGATTATAAAGTTTCCGGAATTCATGACAACTTTCATAGAAAGTCAACAGGCATTCATTAAAAAAAAAGCCAAGCAGCCCTACTCTGCAGGCTCCCCACCTCTGGAGCAAGCCTTCCATAAATACAGGTGTGGCCAGTCAGAACGTAAACAAGATAAGGACTTCAACATTCACGCTTGAGCTGCAAGTGCCTCTGCATCCCACTTCACGTAGGACAAAATAGACCAGCTCACACATCCAGAGCTGTGAGGCTCAGGCCTGGAGTCTGGCACCAAGCATGTCCCCTCAGCTCAGCAGCAGCACATGAGAACACAAAAGGTTATTCGCTGCCTCTGAGCCAAGGAGCAGCTACTGCCTTTGGTGCATTTGCTGTCTTCTCACTTTACTACCTTGCATAAGACACTTACCCTAATATATCTCCAGTTCCTTTTCTGATGTCTTTGTCTGATACTGTTGCTTCTTCATCCAGTATTTAGAACGGACATCCATGCAAGCAGAATCTAAAAATCCACCACCTTGAACAGGATTCCCTCATGTGTCTGTCTTAATACATAAATCTACATTGCTAATAAACGTTTCCCAAATTGCTTTGTGATCATAGATTAATCTAGGTATTGTTTACTTGTTGGTGCTGCAGGCTTTATTTTGACTGCCTTTCACTGGGGGACAGCATCTTGGTGGTGTGCTACTGACACATCCTCACATCGCAATGTATTGATGTTGTATGCAAACCTGTGCCCACGCATGCCAGAGAACAGATTCAATAGGCCCACCAGCTCATCTCAGCCAAACTGGAACACACAAATTCTGGAACCAGCAGCAGATCACTTTGCAAAACCAGCTAGAGAGTGCAAAAGAGCCTGGCTTTCCTTAGCAGCCTTCCTCAAACCTGTTGGATTTTCATCTTTTCATTCTTCATGTCTGGATGTAGGGTTGCCCTACCCTGAATTAACAACCTTACTCCTTTTACTAATGTAGTCCACAGGAAAACAATTCAATCACCTTCTCCTTCTTTTACCCTACCTGTTCTTCCTGTTCAAACCACCAAACCCTCACATAGAATGGTATCTTTTCATTACCAACTTGAAGCCAGAAGTCAAATACAGAATGTCTTTCCTGTACCACACAACCAAGAATCCTTTATTTTGACGAAGATCAGAGACAGGCTCTTTTGAATCAAAGAATAGGGCTCTAAATTGAACATGGACAAGGACTTTCAAATGGACATCCCACAGCTCAGAGATCAGCTCTGTTGCTAAGTGATGGTAACAGAAATAGTCATCATTTCTTCTTAATCTCTCCACTTTGCATGAACAGCTAAATGGGGAGGAGGAGATTGAAAGAATCAGCAGTGCTGGGAGAGGAAGGAAGCACACCAGGAAGACAGGCCACCACTAATGAATGTTTGTGACGCAGGTGCACAGAAGAGTGGGCACATTTTGCTGCCCTGTAGAACTTTGTTAATGTACTTTCCGGGTCAGTGGCATCACGTGCTTGCACTGGCATCTGTTTCAGCAGAGGACTTGTTGGATCATATGCAAATTTATTTTAAATGGTGGCATCCATTTCACAGGCATTTGATCACAGTAAGTACTTAACAGATATGGGCAGTATGCAAGACAATCATTCACCTGGATGTTACATGCCTGTAAGAGAAGAGAACTGAGTGTATGTGGCAGGACAAGCCCTGTGGTGAGGCCTCTGTGAACGCAGCTTCCTGCACAGAACCATGTGCCTGGCTGAGAGCTGCTGGAGGATATGTGGAGTCAGCAGCCTCAATCACCAGCTTGTTCTGCTTGCAGCTCATGCTGCAATGTGCCCAGACATCTCTGGAAGAGTCTGCACTGAGTGACACATTCAACTTTGGTGTCACTGTGCAGAGGACTACCAGCTTCCCAACAGAGAGATGAAGATGAAAGGACAAGGCAGTACCATGGCAGGGGGTTCACACACAGATGTTTGCAGAACACATACCACAGTCACAGGCTGCATATGACTAAATATTTTTCTCATTTCATCATAAGCTTGATACTTCTGTTGTTAAGTCCCCAAGTCTAAAACCTGTCAGTACTACCACTGTCTTCTGTTCCCCTGTCCACTCTCGTCTAGCCTGTCCCCAATACTCAGCCACAGACCCCCAAGGAGAAGTATGAACTCCAGTCTCTTAATTTGGCAGTTACTCTTTGGCAGACATCCCCTTCTTTCCTCCACATGAGGCTCTCATCACTTGGCTCCTCAGTTTGACTCCATGGTCCCGTGACCAAGTCTCAATCCCTGAAAAACCTACCTTGATCAATTCTCCCAACACTTTCCTGTAGCCTTATGTACATCTGCATTTAAATTGGTTGCCTCCTTTTCAGTGGTATCTAAATGGAAAGTGAAGGATAGGGGACGGAGAAATAGTATTGACTAAAAATCGATACTAAACTAATAGTTCCCTGACATTAGAAGACGATGCCAGGAAGCTCACAGCCAAATCCAGCTATCTGTAGTAAGATCAGTATTAAAGTATCAGCTACTTTACACAGGAAACAATCCTTTTATACAGCTCAAGCTGTAAAACTGGCACAGAGAACATGGTCAGTGTTCAGTAATACTTGCTTGCTTAACAGACAAATTCAGGTTCGCTACAAGGCCTTGCACTTGAGGGATATGTTTCTGCTTGAGAATTAATCACTGATTTCCATCTAAAGACGCTTTACCATGAAAGTAAGTCTTTTTTTACAAAAAGAGGCTTCAGCACTTTATGAGCTCCACTATGCAAGCTCAATGGAAAGTCCAGCTGAACCTCATTGACTTACACTAAGGTAAGTATTACCTTACGGGGCTTACAGGTCCTGCCTTCATGCTAAAGGACTTAAAGGACTGGTTGCCATTTAAATTCTGCACAAAAGTCCAGCTCATTTTGACTGGAACAGACTGGCTGTCATTGGCACAAGCTGCAGAGCTACAGGGTTCTAAGTATAAACCAGCTACAGTCAGCCAGGAGGTATCATAGCCTAGGTTACTCAACTTCAGGAAGACCTGTTACTCCAAATTGTAAGGAGAGAGTTTGTATTAAGATAAACTTCTTTCCTCAAAGTAACATTTTCTATAGAAACAAATCTTACCATCAATATTTTATATTTTTCATTTCATCTTTTATTCCTGTTTCAAATTCTCATTATTAGAATTACATGCGGCACCCTGGGGTTTAAGTATTTTGTATTTTAAGGGCATTCTTCTAATGTTTCTTCAGTGGCTTCATTATTTACCACAAACTCTAATCTATATTCCGTGTTACCCATGCAGAAGCATGAGCATACAGAGAGGTGATGATTCCACAAAGGAAGAGATTTCTTTAGATCACAGACACCACAGACAAAACACATTCATTCCAGACACTTCAAAGTACCTCACAACAGAAAAGATAGACTTCAACAGTGTAACTAGGGTGACCTTCCACCAAGTCTCTCAACCAACTGATAACATCAGCAAGAACAGGTTGCTCTGCCACACACAGGCAGAAGAGCTAGTCAGGAGCTCTGACCTTCCCTTGACAAATAGGAATTTACTGACTCTGAAAAACAAAATATTTTAGTTATAAATACTAATTTTTAATTACAAATACTCAATAAATACTATTTCCTCATAATAGGAAAAAACCTGCATCAAAGATGAAATCTCTAACATGCAAGTGAAATGAAACATCAAAAAATGAGAACTTCCCAGCCACATAAGACAAAAGCCATTTACTTAAATGAGAAAAAGCCAAGGTCAAATCCCAGAATCGTATCTAATCTAAAAGGTCTATCAACTATTCAAAGAAGTGATTGCCAGGAAAACAATCATTATCTCACTTTCCTTGAAAAAAAATTCCTGTTTCAGACTGTCCCCTCTTAATACTGCAGATGCAACTTTGTCTTACTAGTGACTGTCAAAACAAATATGCACTGTAAGGAACTAAATCATAGGGCAGCGGGGACTCATTTTGTTCATGAAATTCAAATAATCTTACAAAGCAGATCTATAGATTAACTGCCAGCTGATGTGTTTGTAAGCCAAAACTGAATCACTGACGAATCACTCAGTAGCACCATTCTCCACTTGATATTGCAAGATCCACTTTTTTCATAGCCTTGAAAAACGATCTTCTAACACTGCTATGACTAATCACAGACACCACCAAATCAACACTAGAAATTTATGACTCTTGCTTCATGAGGTTTTGCCTCATTGAGGTGTTACAAAGCAAGCCCACAAGCTGAAGTGATAAGCTGCAGAAACGCCACTACTTAAAACCAGCTTTGTGTTCAGTAAACATAACTCCTGCTTGAAAAGAGGGCTAACCACCTCTTTACTTCAGCTTGCTCACTTTTCGGACTTACCTATGGTATATAGCAGCAAGAGAGCCTACTCCATGCTGACTGAATGATAAGCTCTAGCAGCCTTGACACATAATCTATCTCCAGAGAACAAAATTCAGCCATTTAACAAGACCACTGCACACTGTATGGCCTTAGCAGACCTTTATCACTTTCTAATGGAACACAGTAAAACCTCACATTATGGAAGGGCCATGAAATCCCAAGATGTTTTCTTTTTCCTGTAATTAAAAGGAATCAACAGGGCTTCTCCCCCTCACACAGGCACAGACTACCAAAAGACCTTCTAAATAGAGTTGAAACAATGATATAATTAAAAAATAGTAATTTTCATTAAAGAGCTCATACAGCTAAAATTCCTGCCACACCTTCTACCATCAAAGTATCACTGTCACAGATGTCAACAGAATCTAACATATACTCCCTAGAAAGTCATGTTTTCCAAGAGGATTCCTAAAAATGTGGGGTTTTTAATAATTCGTATTCAACACTATTTTGGTATTTAACAGCTATGCAATGCAGTAGTTAAAAAAAAAAAAAAACAACCCTGAGAAAAACAAATATTATGCTGCTGAAAGTAAAGCCAAAAAGTCTGTTAGCCTTTCAACTCCATGACATAAACTGAACTTAAGGAACACGGTATGAATTTCCTACCATCTATAAAAAGCACATTTGCTGGCTAGCAGCCCTAGATTGTAGCTCACCAATCAAAATTTCTTGGCTTAAATGTATTTCCTTGATCAATCTTTAATGTCCTGTTTTGAAATTAAAAGTTACAGTTGCCATCTCTCACCCAGGCCAACAAAGGGGCAGGGAAAAAAAAAAACACAGACAGAAACTCACAACAGAAAAGGTAGTTTCTTAAGTTACTCTGAGATCAGTGAATACCTGCATAGGTAATAGATGGAAAACAAATACAACAAAAGCAGCTTAGAATAGAATGGTTTACATATTAAAAACAAAACAAAAAGCAAAGTGCAAACTGGAAGAAGGGAAATAAAATACTTAGTAAAAAAAATAGAAAAGTAAAAAGCCTTTGAACACATTATCAGAGAGTCAAAAAAATGCAGTTTTATTATGGAATCTATTAGGAAGTGAATTGTGCAGTAAAAGAAAGTTAGGAAACTAACAGGACCAGCTTGAATAGAAAATGTCTTGGAGAAAAAGGCAGGACAGATGATTCCAGCCAGACGACAAAAATACCCATTTAACTCCTCAGAAGGGTCCTGAGGATACCAACAAAATTACCATTTTACCAATTATAATCAGGTCATTTCAGAAGGTTACTGTAAAGAAAATCCTCTTTACCTGATATACTAAAACTGAGAAAGAAGTGAGATCTCTAACCACATGAAAATCACTAAGATTTCAGAAGTGTTTCACTGCAAAGAGTCCTCAGTCACTTCCCAGTTTTTCTTCAAGGCAATTACCTCGCTCGTACTGCAGGCTTTGCTGGGTCTGCCTTCCCTGTGATATTCTGGCCAGAGCACAAAGAAAAAGGCACTGCAGAACATCTGTGCTGTTTGTAATACTTCACTCTGGCACTGTCTTCCACAATAATTTAGTGTAAACACAGCTTTGGATTTCAGAACACATTTTCTTCCTCCCCTCTTCCTCAATTACCTTCAAACAATTACTGGTTTTGCTGCCACCAAAAATTGTTAAGGCTTCTCTCAAAACTAGTCTTACCTCCAAAGAACTGCTGCAAGGCCTCATTTTCTCCCACCACAGCCATGAAAAGCCAGTAGAAGTGCTTTGCTTTCCTACTACTTGAAGAGCTCCTGCTGGGACAAATGCACTCTCTTCCAGATGATTATGAACATGCCAAGAAATATATCGTGTTTTGGTCAGAGGTTTCAGGATTTTGTCCCATATGATTTCATTCCTCCATAACTAGAGTCATGATTATACTTGGGCTTTATGTAAAGGACTTAAACTACATATAAAGGAGAAGTAACAAGGCTTTAGAGGCAAGACGATGTGGGTTCTAGCCAGACAGTAAGTCTAATGTTCTCATTTGAAGGACCTTTGGTCCCAGTACTAATTACACATGCGCAAAAATGCAGCAATAAAAATTACTTATCTTGTCTTTGTACTCTCACACAGGTCATGTAATTAGTACTACCAATGAAAGCAACAGTAATCAAAAATGCAACAGCAAAGCCATCACAGATAGGGAAGCAGAACTTCTATGTTATTACTGTAACTGTAATAGTTTTAACTGGGTAGAAACACTAATTATGTACTGGTTTTACATTTACTTTTGGTTTTGTTTATTAAATTTAGTGTAGTGGTTTAAACGGGTTTTTTTTTGTTGTGAGATAGGATTAGGAGGATAAGGTAGAACAGGACTAACTTAAAGGCTACGAAGTTTTATTAGCACACACTAAAAGGAGAAAGGAAAAAAAAATTTAAAAATGAAACCTTTAAAACATTCTTTTTTTCCTTACAAACTGCTTACTTTCTTATAAACAATGTAAAGAGACAAAACTCAGAATTCTAGGTTAGTACTATTTTTAAAATAGGGGGTTTTTTTAGTTTTTTTAGAGAGAGAAGTATCTTTTGTTCTGGTAATATTTTATAAGAATAAAACAGTTTGCTTGTGCTTTTTAACTTTTACAAGCAGCCCACCCAAGAACTTTTGTACTTGTGGACTTCTTATATTACGTAGGTATTTTTGTGATTACATATGGGTTGTAGATTTATGCTTATTGGGGTGTTATTTTAAAAATGAACAGTTTAAACGTAACAGATTTTTTATTTTAGGGAATAGAGATGTTTTCTTACTTTTTTATTGGTGTAGAGGGCTTCTTCTCTCTCTTGTTTAAATATTTTATGGGATTACAAAATTACAAGTCCAAATTTACTTAGTTAATTACAAATACTTTTGCTTACATTTACAGATTAAAAAAAATTATCTTAATTTATATTGTCTACGATTTAAAGGATGCTCTAGCATATTTATATTACAGTTTGTTACTCTCTAGAAGATTTTAGTTTAGGATTAAGGTAACTTATTATCTTTAACTTAAGATATAACTTTTTTTTTTACTGACTTTGGTATCTTCATACTGTTTTTTTAATATTTCTTACTTAGACCTTTTTTCTCTCTTAGGGAAAAGGGTTGGAGTTCTGAAAGTTTTATTTTGCTAGGAAAAGGTTAAATCCGTTTAGGCTTGTGGTGATTATATGATTTTTGTTGGGGGGCACTGTTTTTGAATCTTAGAGTGGCTGGGCTTCCCCCTGCCCTTTTTTTTCTTTTTACCCCAGGAATGGGGAGGAGGGGCACGGAAACTTTGCTTACTTCTTGGTGATAATCAGGGTGGGCTCAGCCCAACTGGGCCTATAGCTGTTATTAGGAGGCCTGGCTCTGCTGGCTCTGCAGCTCTGGGACAGGCTTCGAAAACAGCTGATGTAAATGGCAGGCTCCCCTTTCCTGCTGTGAGCTGCTGGAGCCTGACCAGGCCTCGGGCCGCCTTCCCCCCTCTCCAGGAGAGGGGGAGCAGCAGGGCCTGGCCCCCTTGGGCCCTCCCAACAGAGCGGCCTGACTCGATGTTACTTTTTTAACTGGCGGGAAGGAAAAGGGGAGTCACCTGGGACCCTCTGATTTTAAGCCTGGATTTTCCAGAGGCATAACTAACTTTTTAATTGGTTAATTAAACTGTCAACATCTACTGTAACTTCTTGAGGAAAAAAAAAAAACACCTCACGTTTGTGCTAAACCACTACATTAACAAAATTAAATCACACATTAGCCTGTTTGTCTAATGTAATATTGGAAAACATATGGGAAAGCAGAACATGGAACAAAGCTCTTTTAAGACTAGCAGCAACTCTGCTTCTCTTTCTCTTAGTTCATTTTTAAATGCTGGAAACTGCCCATTCTGTCACCACTAAGCAAGCAAGAGAAAAACACTCAAATGTTTTGAGTAGACATCTAAAAAAGGCATCTGGTTATGAACAAAAGTTCCAATGAAGTCTGGAATTGGGACATTTTTTGAAGTAATTATATCCACCAGACAAGTAGTTATTGTCCAATTTTTACAAGCCCCAGGCACTCCCAGTGAGACAGGTTTCTCATGATAAACAGCTCATATGAAAAACATAAAAAAGAATTTTGGAGTAGGGACATGAAGACAGAAGTCAGCCAGCATTTACAAGATATTTATGTAACAGAGCCAAACAATCACTACTGAGATGAACTACATGGGGTGCATTACAAGAAAATCACCTCAGCATAATACATTTTGGATACTACCATGTATACAAAAGGACCCTTCTCTCTGCTTAAAGGAGCAACAGGATTTTTTGTTGTAAAAGATATTAAGAACAGCACCAGCTACTGGTTACCATTTGCCTACTGTTAGCTAATCATGGAAACAGTTCTATCTCATTATCTAAGCTAAGGATTAACAAGCATTTAGGAAGCATTTATGAGCATAACATGAAACATTAATAACAATAAACACAGCTTGTTTTCTTAGAGTGAGTAAAACCAGGCTTCCTTAGCTTTATTGAATGGATAAACAATCCTGTAACAACTGCTGGTAGAATTATTCCAGGTTTCTACAATAGGAAGTAGTACCCAGTGAGGGGAGATTGAGGAAAGTTTTCCCTCAGTACTAAAATAGCCCAGGTTGGATATACATGCTCTATTACTAATAATATCTAAGTTCTTAATAATTTCTAGGTTCTTAACATTGAAATGTCCAGTCAAAGCCAACACTTGTGAAGTGTTTTCACATGTATCCAAGCAACACAAGCAAGGTATTAAATTTCACTGCTCCTTCTATTGACTTTCATGAAAATGGAGAACATTGCAGCAAGACAGTGATGAATAGTGTTGGTTTAGTTCAGCATCAAAGAGATCTGTACCCACTGAGATGCTTCTGGTTAAAAAAACAACTGTTTAAGCTCACCTTCTAGTCAGTTTACCTGTCAAAGTTTTACTCTTGTGTGCAACTGATAAATATTGTCAGGACTGAGATCCAAAGTTTTCCAAAAAGGCAAGTCCAGTACATACCCACAGCCATGTTCCTTGTAACATCATCAACTGTCTACTTTCAGCTGAGACAATGCCCATGAAAAAAATTACCACTTGAACGTCAAGTGCCAAAGAAACACTTCCAACAGAAAAAGCATCTCTCAAGAGGCCAGGATCCTTTTTTGGGGTTCTCTGAATACAGGTTTTTTTCATACACACAAATGGTAACATTATATGGAAATTAGCATCAGCATGTTAAAGAAATCACATAATGGAACCTTCCAAGTTTCAAGAACAACTACGGCAAAAATGATGTATAAAACATTGAGAACTGGAAATCCCAGAAGAGTGGGAGAAAAAAAACTAATTGTACAGAATGCAAAAATTATAGTGAAAGAAAATTAGAGGAATAGAGAAAGTTTTTAGCAGTCATATAGGGGACAGAATAGATTTCTAACCAAAGAGCAAACAAGATAATTTTACTGTTGCTTCATATTTGAGAAGCACTCTTCCTTAAAGAGAAGACACTCAGGTTTATTGGGCTGTGACTCCTCACTATATGTGTTTCTCTTCTTACATACATATTTTTAAAAATAATTACAAGTATAGGACAGCAGAACTTCCAACAATTTCAAGTTCTCCCAGTTGTCTGTTAGCTGTATTGGCATACATGCATAGCGAGCTACATAAATGTACCTAAACACTACAGTGAAGAAAATACCAGGCATTTATTCACTCTTATTAAAATAGTTTTACATTCTGGAGAGTCCTACTGGGGAGGTTCACATCATTCAGCATCACAGAAGAACAGAAGACAGAGACTGTTTCAGATTAACACTTTAATCAGAAGTTTAGTTTTTAAATGTAAATTACAATCACTAATACACCTGCAAGGGCTTACCACATTTGTTCAACTAAGTATTATATATATGCATATACAGCATAGGCCAGTTTAAAACAATCACAGTACTTCTTAGTGCCATCTGCAAATGGAGAAAGATCTTGGACCCACTTTGTGGAAATAAATATCAAGTGACAAAAAAAGGTTCAGCAATTTTAGTTATGTATATTCAATGAAGTTCATGCACGCGCAAGAGTAAAAAGTTTTACAGCTCTTCCTTGTAATAGCCAAGTTTTGCTAGTGACATCTCTCGTCTCAGCTGCATAACTTCCCAGAACATCTGATCCACTAAAAAAAGACAGAAATATCATTAAATATACCAACTTTATGTTTTATTTCTACTGATGTATTCAGGCTGCCTTACTCTACATAAGTTTCAGGGAACTTCATAACAACATCTGGTAAAACCAGCATTAGTATGTGTAAGGGCTAATTGTGCTTGGTTATGACAAAATTTGATCACGTACATATTCTAAACATTCTAAATGAGAGTCCCATAAAATATTCCTCAGATTTTAGATGTCTTTAAAACGGAGAACAGAACGATATCAGTACTTCTTGTCAGCTTCAATTAATTGCAGTTTCCTATTTAAGCTTCCCTGCCCCTTGACTCATTTCTGTGAAACTAAATGACTACAAAAAGAAAAAAGTAGAGCTTGTTGAATAAGAATTGTTTCACCAAAGAATCTGTAATTTTGTTATAATTTTGCCATTTATAATCTTTCTTGCACTCTTTTTTTCTACGCTAATCTGCTAGCAACAATAAGCTGGGTAGGAAAGACCCATTTCTCTTATTTCATCTATTATCTTCCTAAATGCGATAAGCCTAATGCATAGCTTCAGCTTCTGGATGTCACAGCAATACAAATCAAAATCATGAGGTATATAATTATTCAAGACAAAATTTCCATGCAGTCAAGATCCTGATGTAGAATGTCTACAAATATCATTAACCTGAACAAGTACAAGGTCTTCCCTACCATAGTTCAAAAAACACTTTTGTAAAAGTGACCTCACTCTTAAAAAGTATATGGTGCATTAGCAGAAATGCATGCAGCACATTATACAGACAATTATGATGAGTGCCTACATTTTTGTGAATGTATTGTTAAAATCCTTATATAAAACTAGAAATGCAAATTCTAGTGGTAAAGATGACAACTGAGCTGAAACACCAAACTTTTTTTTTAACAAACGTCTTGGGAAGAATAAATCAATCCAGTAATGTTGAAAGTATTTCATTATGTGATGTAAAAAACCCATTAATTAAGTTTTTTTTAATCTCAATAGCAAAGTAAACAATTTTCAGTTGAAACTTCACAGGTCCTTTTGGTCAAAGTAAAAGCCTTTTAACTACAAACCATATTAAAACTTAACACATTTTCAAGATCTGCAGTGATGCTAGTAAATCAGTAAAAATTACCACCATCTGAAGGTTTTATTACACCTAATTAAGTATAGGAAACAGCAGAATTTCTGGTGAATTCCATGACCCTTGAACATTGAAAATTATTTTTGTAAGTAAGTCTCTCTATCACCTCAGGAGTACTTCAGGTTAGAAATATTTGGGTGTAGCTAAAATCCTGAGCTCTTGAAATTTGGAAACATCAGGAAGAGATGACTATAGGTGAGGTAGCAAAGCAGGGTTAATTCTAGCCAAATTCTTGATGAAGCAAATCCACAGACACTTGAAAACTGGAATAACGAAATGCACAGACATCCATAAATATTACAGTGTTTAACTATTTTACTTTACTTTCAAAAATGCAACTGCACTAAAAAAATAATTATGTTTTCATAGTGAAAGTAAATATTTTAATTTCCTATTGACATAGGGCTAATGACACTTTTTCCACTATCTGTGCTCAGTATTTCTGGGAGCCTGAGTGATATGACCTGTTTCAGAGCTGTTAGGCAATATTCTTTGACCTGGACAGGAAATACAGTTAAATCTACTGTGTGCAGTTTAAACACAGTCAAATCATCTTATTTTCCTTTTATAGTGATAAACCGGTAAAATGGTCTAGAAAATGAAGACAAAACTACATCTCCAACATGCAACATATTTTTAAATTCCAGAATTAAGTAACTAGGTGTACCACAAATACGCTTTCACGAACATTTTCTTTTATATGGACATGTTGGAACCACACTGCACAGCTGAGCAAATTTCTGACTTACTGTGCAGACACAGCTTAAACAGGCAGTTGAGAGATATGGTATTTTGACACGACCAAAACAACTGGTAACAAAGGTAGGGAAACCCCCACCAAGCCACAGCCTGAAGCAGTGGCAGTAAAAACCACATTTTCCTTTTGGGGTGGAGGGTTACATTTATAACTAGAGCCCTAATCAAGATTTAGCCCTGCTACTGCCATGATCTCATTTCACACCAGCACTCAGATGAATGATTACAGGTTTTCTGTACAGAAGGTTACCTGTTTACATTTTGCAATTTAACCCAAAATATTGTCTTTCTTGCCAGTTACCCCTGAAAAAAACAGTCTGACAAGAACAGCTGTCTCAGTTGACACTGCACAAAATGAGAAGACATGCCAAAATACCAAGCTAAAGAAAAAATGGCCCAGATCAAACCAAACGGAAGCTCTTTTCATCCAAAATCCCTCCACATTCTGTGACAGACATTTGATTTTTGACTACTGGGTGGAAAAACTGTTACTAATTCCCCTAACTAGATTTTGTTTTAACATTTCTTACTGTATAAGGGGGTTTTAAATGGACTGAAAATCAATGCATTATAATTTCTTGTTTTAAAAAGTAACTTCACTGGAGAGTAAAATATCACCATAGTTTTGAAATTACAATAATGACTATAAACTGGTAACCTGTAACATCAGGTCACAGCTAGCAACTTTGTGGCACAGAGAGCAACTTTTAGGAACAACAACTATGAAAATGTCTCTTTATGTAGGTCAAATACAATTTTTTTATACTCACCATCTTGCTGCTTCAATAGTCCTTGCTGGATGTATCGAATATACGTAAAGAAGTTACACACAGAAGTGATCTAAACTCATATAAAAATAACGGTGGTTAATGTAATTTTGCGTTGAGGTATGGAAAAAGTAGCTAAATGACTACTACACAAAATTAAATCATAGTAAATCTACTTACCCTGTAACGGCAGAAAGGAGAAATGTAGTAATAACTGCTTGAATCTCCTAATTTGATTCTATGCTTGCATGACTTACTTTGTCCACTGAGAGCACATTTCCTACAAATATAAAAGTCACATGATTCAATAAACAAATCTGACATTAATGTCTAAACACATGCATGTATTTATGGTGTTAATATAACTGCTTCATATTGGCACAGATAGATGAGTTTCTACCTTCATTTTACAAGCTGCAATTATTACATTATGTTGTCAGTTATTTTAGTTCCACAAGGCCTAATTTAATTTCAACACTGGTGTGTTATGATGCCTTTTTTGAATTCTAAAACTTTCTCCAGCTCTGGGAATACACTTCCATATTCCCTTCTTTAAACTGGCTTGACAACTCTGGCACAGTGAGATTTCTTTAATTAACTCTTGATATGTCAAATAAGCATTTTTTGAATTATCAGTCGATGCCAACATTTAAACAGATTTTTTTAAAGTTCTGCTTCATATTGTATTTCACCCTAAAAAAAATCAGCTCCACAGAAGAGCAGTCAATTCTCTGAGATGCATTTTAAATCCAGTTTTGCATTTATGCCCAAATTGAAATTATATTTTACATTCAGAGAATAAAACCTCTTGGGACAAAGGAAAATGGGCTGTCTGGCAGTAATTCTTTCCGTTACCATTACAAAAAGTGAGAGTAAAGTAATCAAATTTACTTCTGGTGTATTGCAGCTATGCAGTATTCACGACAGGTCATTAGTCACCACAAACTGTTCCCCAAAAAAAACCAATTTAGGAAAACAATGAATTTTTAAAGATGAGAAGAATTTGATTTATTCGGAATGTCTGTATTACAGCATCTCAGATGAATTGGGTTGTCATGGCAACCAGTGTTTCATTAATTTTAAAAGCTGCTGGGGTTTTTTTTCTCGCATTTCTACCTCATGAAACTGGGGAGTCTAAGAACAAGCTGTCTTTCAAAAGTGAAACAAAAATTACTAAGCTTCTGTGGTTCTGAACAGTGGCTCATAGGCCTTCTCAAATTGCCTGCAGCTGGTCCACAGAACCATCTAAAACAGGAGAAAATTGAAGTGTGTAAACGATTTTCCATAGCAATTTATGAAGACTGACAGCAGTTCATTGACACAAGGATTCCTAAAGTAGTTGAAGCAAGCTGGATCACAATCTCAGTCTAGCTTTTGTCAGAAGACAAACTGTCAGTGCAAGGAAAATAAAACCTTTTTTTTTCTTCTGGCTACATAATTGCCCTCCCTACCTTGTCTTCCATCACAGCAGTTAAATGCTGAGGGCTCCTGCTGGTGACTCCATTTTGTGCTGTACACCACACACAGCTCAGCGCTTTGTTCCCCACAGGGACAATTATGTGAATCTGCTGGGGAAACCCAGCTGTCTTTTGTTCAGGCAGCACTCACTACACACCATCACAGCTACCATTCAGTAACTTCCATATATTCAGAACCTTTCTGTACTACTATCCCAGCTCTCTGTCCTCCACCACTCACTGTGCTACTTGGGCTGTAACCCACTGTTTTATGCATCTGTTCCCCCATGTGAATGCACAACAAAATGACTTCTTTAAAAACATTACTCTGGCTTTTGTTGTTGTTTATTTTCAGTTTGTCTATATTGTTACCCATTTAAGAAGAGAGTTTCAATAAAAAAGGCATTTTGCACCGTGTAAAAATAAAAACCTGAAACTGCTATGCTGATTGAGTGAAAACTGCAACACCTGTTTCCCATTCAGTGCCAGTAATAATTATATAATGCAAAGCACAATTGCTGTCAAATTACACTTAAATACTGCAGATTCCTTACTTATTACTTATCTACAAGCAGCACCACAGAAGTTTTTGTTGGTACAGAAGAGTTGGAAAAGGGAGAAAAGAATTTGCCTGACCTTTTGGTATATCTAAAATAACTAAATTATAACTTGTGCATTGTCATCTCAAAACATTAATCTTTATCTTGCCAAATATTTAAGCATTTTCTAAGTTCTGATTTAAAAGTTATCCAACACTGGAGAAAATAGGTTAAAAATCTCCAGAAATTTCTGAATTATGCAGTTGAGCCTCCTGTCCGGCTAAGTATTTAATCACATCAAGATGTAGCAAAGTTGCTTGAAACACAATAACTTTAAATCCATTTGCCAGTTGTTCCTTGATGACAAATGACTTGCTTCAATTCCTGACTGTCCAGATTCTCTCCTGCATTCATGGAACACAGCTTACAGTGGCAGATCTTGGATATGAATTCACTACCCCTTGAGTAGCTCCATTTCTGGTGTGAGACCTTCTGTTGAGAGGCTGTTACAGCTCAAGAAGTGTGTTCTAGTGACAGGAGGAAGTTGAAAAATATTTAAATGCTTGAACTTTGCAGGCTAGAAAGGATCAAAGACTAAGTCATAAAACATAAATTTTCATTTTATACAGCTTCTTTAACAAGAAAATAAAGAATTTTGAGACGTGTCAGTTATAGTTTCTCAGAAGAGAAACTCAACAGAGGAAAAACAAGGGTTAAAAAGCAATGGCAATGAGAAAGAAAAACATCTTAGAGTGAGATGAAAACATTTTGAAGGAAGTTTTGTATTGTAAAATTGAGCTCTCTCAAATCAAATATTACAGAGCAAATTGTCAACTTGTCCAAAATACCTCCAACAGAAAGGTCAAGTCTTTCTCAAGATTTGGAAGGCTTCAGATTAATATCCAGACTGACCTGGCTTTCTTATTTCAACATCCACTAAGGCAACCTACAATCCCTTTCCTTCTCATCACCAAAGCCCCAGTGCCTCCCACCCAACTTCCATGTTGTATCAGTACCTGACAACAAGTCTTGCTTCACATTTCTCTAGGACCATTCCAGAATTTCTAAAATAACCTTCCTTCCTGTCATTCAAGCACACTTCCTACTTTAGGTTCAAACTCCCATTCATCTTCACTCCCACTTACATTCCTCCTGCTCAGATTCAGAGGATTAACTCTCTCTGTATTTCTCAAATATTTCAGCTAGCTTTGTCAGCATCCTATGTATGTTCTAAATTTTTTATGCCACAAGTACTCCAGATGTCATAAACCCAGCCTGTACTATTTCAAGACCTATTTCTTTCATGATGCTTTCCAGCTGGGAGCCCCCAGTTCAAAACCATCTGGTTTAAGTATCAGACAGATCTTCTCCAAACAGATAAATGTTACTTTTGCAGTCAGTGCATCAAAACAAGCAAAAGTCAAGCTCTCCCCAGATGGTAAGGTTTGTCCTATATTGGGGGTTTTTTGAAGTTTCATTTATTAGTTGCTTACGTTCCCATAAAATTTGTAACAACAATCTTGAAGTCTTAAATTTTAGAAAATTAAATTTAAGATACACAAATTTGACTGAAGTAATCAGTTGATAGCAGTTTTCTCAAGCCAAGAGATCTCAAATGAGTCAAGATTGTCCCCTTGTGTTAGCTCAACATACTTTGGTCCCCCACATTCAACTGCAGAAGCTTTCACAAATCGAACAGGTTGCAAGCCAACAGGTTCAATGCTCAGAGTGTTGTTTTCAACAGCTTCCAGAACAGCTGAGGCCAACTGCAAGAGAAATTTAGAAAGCAATTAAAAACAGCTCTGCTTCATCCGTTGCCTCAAAGCAGTGACATATTTCTTCTTCTGGAAAGTTAAGAACACAAGAAGAAAAAAATCAACCCACCAAACAAAAATTCTATTACAAATAAGATTTCACTTTTATCACGAGCAAGAGGTCCCATTTCCCAGCTCCAGTTTAAATTCTGCCCTACAAATAACCCTGCCTTCCCTGAGGCAACCTAACTTCCTTTACAGCCTGGAATGTAGTGAAGCATGTTTAAAACACTAACTGTATTTTCAGCCTTTCCTCATACACCCAAACAGCCCATGCATTTCTACATGCTGTGCTCTTGTCAGAGACAATATGGCACAAACTTGATTTTAAAAAATTGGTCTAATTTTATTTTCCATGAAAAATACAAAATTATGCTGCGTACATCTTTGTCTTGAATAAAACAAGTAAATGTTGTGTCACTGTATTTCAGCTGAAAATACCTCTAGCAAGGTGTTTAAACAAGAAAGACTGAACAATATATAGAAAAGCCAGTTGCAACTTTCAAACACTAGTCTACTTAAAGTGCAACTTTGCTCAGGCTTTTTATGTTCACTCCTTATAAACAATCATGAGACACTGGAAGTGTGACCATTTTGCTTGATTGGACTGAACACTTGCCCAAGATCACTGTTTCAAGTAATAGCTGTTACTTGATTTAAAAAAAGGTGCAACTTACATTAGTAATGAAATAATTTTGTGCCAAGGTTCCTTCCTACTAAGTAATAAAGCTATTTTTCTATTGCATTTTAATTAAGACCAGAAGGTTACCATTAAAGTAGTTCATATGAAATACTCTCTCTGCCATCTCCCAAAAGCAGAACCCTATACATACACACAAGAGGCTACTGAGTTAATGTAATACTTCAACCACTCACAGAACTGCACTTTCAAGTATTCAAAAACACAATACACACATAATTTATTGTTCGATTTAACTGCACATTAGCCTATCAACACCAAAACAAACAGAAGTTGGTCACTAGAATCAGCATCTGGAAACAATAAATGGTGTAACTGACAAATCCTACAAGCCTCATTCTTCCCTTAGAAGGCAAGACAAATCTACAGTAATCCTATTACCAATGAAGAACAAAATCCAAAATTAAGTTGCTGCAAAAGTCAACAGGACAGTCTACTTATATAAAGTGCAGAAGCAATGTAATTCCTATAGTAACCAAGTAAACTTTCTAAGTGGGAGAGGTTCATATGATGCTGTACACCAATCATAACAAACTGGTATCCAGTTAACTCAAAGACTGCATGTGCTTATGGCCAGCAAGTAACAGTAGATGAAAAGCAGGGGAAAAGAACATAACACCTCCCAAAAACAATAGATAAACATTATGAAGAAAATGTAGGGTTTTCTGTGAGGTGCTTAATTTTCTTGGGAAAGAATATCAATACTTAGGACTTGAAAATTTCTTGTTCTTATTTTAATAAAGATCTAAGAACACACTCCCTTTTCCGTACTGACCGATATGCAAGTACAACCTGTAACTGGGGCTTAAGAACAAAACCTAAGTAAAGCAGTTGGATCTACAATCAGTTCTATGTTATTCCTGGGACAGATAAAACTCCAATCTTTCTTCCGTATGGGAGAATGTGTGGGAATAACATAAGGAAAAAAGTCCCATAATTTGATTCCTCTAAAACCGTATTTACCAACTGCCCCTGTTGAATCTTAAATTTCAAAGTCTAATTCTTGTAACTCAAACCTCTCTTCAAGAAAAGACCCAGACTGTGCTTGCAGTCTGCTTTGATAGATGAGAGATGAGAGAAAATCTGTCCACAAAAATAAATATATTGGTCTCTACTTCCCTCGATATAAAAAAGAGACAGAACACAACTTTTACACTGTATTTGAAGTATCAGAAAGAAAACTTCCATCCATTCCTACAAAGACTGGATTCTAACAGACAGGAGTAACATTTGAAGAAGTAGACATAGAAAGACCTTATCTGGAAAAGCACAAATGGAATAGAATGGTGAAGAAAAAGTGGTGATTTCAATACTCTACACCAAACTTCAGGACTTCACGGTAAATTTTCACACACTAATGAAACAAAAATGGTTAAACTGCATATTGAAAACAATATAATAGTATTTTGGCTCCATGTAACATATTAAGGGGAAGACATCAGTGAGCACATTTAGACCATTTCTATTACCTCACTTTTGGAGAAAGTTAAACATGGAAAAATATCTTCCCGATAGATTTTGTCCAAGAAAGGACATGTTCTGTCCATAGTAGGCTCATCCTTCCAAGATCTGAAGTCATTGTACAGAGACAGGTCAGCCTAGAACACAGGAAGATTCACGCATTTTAGTAATGTAATTATCACACTAGTGTCTATCATTTGCAAATATCCACAGGTAAATAACAAGCATTAAAATGCTTTGTATTGTAACATAAAAAATGAAAGAATGCAAGGTGTAAATTGAAAGAACGGTTCAGCTACGAATACCTTCTTAAATCCACTTTCCTAAGCTTGTAAATTCAAGCAAATCAAAACATACAATTTTCAATACACAGAGATAATGCATCTACTGGTTACCACCACACCAGGGACAAGCTAATTACCTTTCCCCCATTTCTTAAGCTTACAGATAGCTTTGAAAAACTTAAAAAGAGCCAGAAACAGCTTCCATCTTCAAGCAGCTTCATTACAGTATTTTAGGTCACCTCCATTTTTGCAAGTTAAGAAAAGTAGAGAAATTCAAAGAAAACAATCGCAATACTAGACTTTTTACATGTTCATGCTGCATGTTCTGACTCCAACATGCTGATATCCAAACACGAAAAGAGAACAGGCTAACACACTGAGTATACTAAGAAAAGAAAACAGGAAGTTAATGTACAACTCAGTAAAAAGTACACTGTTATTCTTCATTTTTCATCTTTATGTCAAAACTCTCTCCTACACCTCCCTACAACAGAAAGGCAAGGATGTTTTCTGGGAATGATTTATGAGTCTGATCCCCTAGTCAAAGAGGAAATGCTAAAATTACCTATTAAATCATGCTCAGATGAACTGTGCTCTACGCTAGGAAAAGGTAACTGTACCTGCTTTGAAAATACTTTGTTTTGTCATCTCCAGGTTGAGATCAGTTAGCAATAGGATGGCACCTAATCAGTGTGGTGGTCCACAGATGGGTACTAAGTTGTTATTAAAAATCAATTTGCATTATGGGGCAGTCTGTCCCACAGGCTTGCTACTCACTAACGGCTAGAGCACAATGAGGTGCCCCCAGAGCACATCATCTGCTTTAGGGTTACTTGAGAAAGACCTTTCATGGGCTCCAACACTGCTGCAGGTCACAAGCCAGGCGCGGTGAGGGGTGAGTGCATCTGACACATGCTCCTAATCCAACATATAAAACTAACTCCAGTCCCAAAGGGATATGCAGCACCATGCTGCTCTTCAAGTACAACCATCCTCAGATTGGTTTGACATTCTGCTTCAGCACCTTTTGCCCTGTTTAAATCCCTTCCTTGAACTACAGCAGATAAGACCGAACAATAAAACTATAAACTACAGAAAGGATGTACACTGCAGGAGGAAGACAAGCCAGGATGTGAATTTAAAATATTACAGAATTTTAAAAATACAGAAAAGATAATGAAATGGGGAAATAGCATACATTAAAATTGATTTTTAATCCTATTTAAAAGATCAGTGTGCTGCTTTGAACCAACCTCAGTCTTATTTTCATTCCCCATGCATCACCCCTTTTGAGTTCTCAGCACTTTGCCACTCTTACATATATGCTTTGGGGGGTTCTTTCATCACTTTCAGTCATTTCTGGTTAAACTTGATTCTTTTTCTTTTTGTTTTTTTTTCCTTGAAAAGTAACCTACAAAAATTAGACTGGAAATTTTGTTTTCATTACAGCCGCTTGCAGTATGCTCAGGTACAATCAGGAACAACTCTCTTAATTAAGCTAATCCATAAGTGTTCTAGTTGCTAAGCCACCAACTTCATTGTACAAGTGGAATTCGATAGGTGTAACTTGCTCCCTAAAGAAACATTTCCCATTACCTAAACCCATCTCATGTCTGGCTTTAAATTTAAAACAATCAAGAGATACCACCAGAAAAACATCCATTTTTTATTTGTACTCTAGAATTCTAAAAATTAAGATGCATTTCTTATTAACTTGGTTATTTTCTAAATGTACTCAATTTTATTCAAACCTACAGTTTATAAAGAAGCTGCCTTGAAAAAAAATTGTTCAGCGACCATGGGATGACCTTCATTTTCAATATACAACATGTGATGCAAGTGTACCTCCTCCCTGCCTTTACATATGCTTTCCCTAGATTCAGTTCTGATTACCTGAAATTGAACATACCGTCAAATGTAGTAAGAATGCCAGTTAAACTTTTTATGCGTTCATTACAGTAAGTATGACATCAGCAAAATATCTCAGCTCTTTGAACAACACTGATGCATTTATCAACATTTCTGGTGAGGGAATGATACCTGACTGCTTAAGATCTGGGCAGCTATTCAACTTATCTCAATCTTTTTAATATCTAAATTCATTAGACGTGTCTATTTATCCTGGAGGTTACTACCACATCCTAGGAAATATTTCTCTAAGATGTTGGCAGCTTTCTAGCTCCCCTGCAATTTAGGGTGGATAGCCCGACACTTGTGACTCTATCTACATTCCACAAAGAAATCTGAGAGCTGGCCTGTACTTGCATGCAGGTCCATCCCACAGCACAAAGCTCCAGGTGACAAGACTCTGCAAAAGGATCTAAAGGGCCAGTACCCTGAGCAAGGGTACTCTTGATCCCCTTTAGAAGTCAAGTCATTCAAAATCACAATAAGATCCAAAGAGTAACAACTCAGTGGCACAAACAAGAAGACTGAGCTAGGGTTTCAGACACAAGCTCCCAGAAATGCAAAAAAATTTACCTTAGAGCAGCTGTAAATAAAACCAGTAAACAGATGACAAAGCACTGGATAAGAGGAACAGCTGGGAAGGTATGTATCCCCTGCTTAAAACAACGTCCTAGCTACCATGCCAAAGGCACTCTAGCTTTTTTCACCCCATTGTACATTCCATTAAATACCCCTGCTCAGAAGAGAAGTAACAACACTTCCCAGTGGGTGGAAAACCCATGTTTCTTAGTGATTCCCTGGGCCGTCACTGGAAGAAAAAGTCACCAGTTTGAGCAGCCTTGAAGTGTCTCCATATGCAGTCAACAAAAAGGTGAATTAACTAAAGAAAAATGTCAGGCAGACCGGTTCTTCTGCAGCACGTCCTCCACAATCACTACCCTCTCTCCAAGAGAAACTGAGGCAAAACAGATTTCTCTGGTCTCTCACTCTTGCCCAACACCTAAAAATCTCACTGAGTCACAATCTCGGTATGATGCTTACAAAGTGATTGGATTCCATTCCAGTACTCCCCTTTTCTGAAGGGCAACAAGGATTCAGTTTTAGTAAGGAAAAATCCTGGATACCACCAAAAGTGGGTAAGCAGGTTGTAAATCATCTCACTTTTTTGGAGTATGAAACCCAAACTGCAAGATGCCTTAATTTTCTAGGTTTATAGTAAAATGGTGTCTAGTACAAATGCAGTTAATGATGACTGGCAAAATAAAGTATAAAGATCCAGTCAGCATATTACACCTCCAACAATAGCCAGCAGCCACAGAGCTGGCTGAAGAGGCATCTGAAGGGAAGAGTGGTGATGCAGATTCTTTTACAGCCTCAAAACTTTTAGCACTCAGTAGCTAAAGAAGCTTGCTAAACCAAATGTCATCTCTATCTTCTATATAGCTTGAGAGGCTTTTCTTTTGTCACTTTGCATGACTTTATTTTAAACATATTTTTAATCTTGCTTCCTCATGACAATGTTTCATTATGTACTGACTAAAAATTATTTTCCTTTTAGCTTCTAGAGTTTTCACTAATTCACTAACAGTTGTTCATCATTCATCTTCCCCATGTCACCTGAGATTGCAGAGATTTTTCCTCTACCTCAAGTATCCCTACACAGAAATCTTTCCATTAGATTTGACCATCTATGTCACACTTCCTGGTATTTTCGGTGTCCTTTCTGAGATGAATAAATCATAGCTTCATGTACAGAAACACTCTTACTACATGTTTATACAGCATTACAATACTTGGTTTGTTACTTATTCCTTTCCTAAAAACTTTTAAGTCTCTGTAGGTCTTTGACAATCACTGAACACCGAGTTGGGGTTTTCAGACAATGATCAACAAGGACACTAGGTTTTTTTCCAGCACAATGCAGCTCTTTACAAGTTCACAACTGCAAGCTAGCTTAGTTGCATTTTTTCTCTAAATGCCTTGTTTCTCATTTATTGGTTTTTGGATTTCATCTGCTGCTCTACTAACCACCCAGTAAAATAAGCTCCTTCTCAACACTTTGGTCAATCTTTGCTACTACCATTCCAAGGAGTCAGGTACCAACCCCTTGCCTCATTATTTTCCCATTTTCAGTGACACGAGTAGATTTAAAAACCAAGCAAACAAACCAACCAAAAAACCAACCAAACAAAAAAACCCCAACCCACATGATGCCCCACACACAGGCCCCAGGATTCCAGTGACCCATCATCTGTTCTCTAATAAATTACTGATTTCATCTTTTCCCATTCCCATGGCCCCTTTCAGCCATTACTCATCTATAAAATAACTCTTCCTCTTTTCTATCACAGTTTATATGATGCTTGTCAACGTTTATGAACTTTCAGTGATGGACTTCATAAAAAAGCCACCAGGACTTAACATTCAGTTATATTGTTTGTTTTATTGTTCAGGGTTTTTTAATCACCACATGTAATTCTAGTATATGAAATCTTATCTCATCTTGCCTAAATGACTTAAAGGTAAATAAAACTTGAAAAAATCACCATGTATTAGTATGTAAGGAAAGTTCTTTCATTAATGAAAAATATCTCTAAGACAGTAGGCATTAAATGAAGATTTAAGATATGCTTGAAATAGTTTTAAATTTGTAACCAGGCAGAAACACCAAATTATGTAGTGGTTTCACATTCACTGAATTCTGCTTGCTAAATTTAGTGTAGTGGTCTAAATATTTTTCTGCTGTGAGACAGAATTATGAGGAAGAAGGCAAAACAGACCCAACTTAAAGATGAAACAAAGAGATTTATTAACACACCCCAAAAGTAGAAAAAAAAAAAAAAAGTCAAAAATGACAACTTTCAAAGCACTCCCCTCCCCCCTACCAACTTTCCCACAAACAATGTAAGGAGACAAAACTCAGAACTCTAGGTCAGTACCACTTATAAAATAGTCTTTCATTCAGTCCTTTTTTAGAGAGAGAAGCCTCTCCTAATTTGTTCTGGTAACTTTCCACAAAAAAACCAGTCTGCTTCTGGCTTTTAACTTTCACAACAGCAGCCGCCTGGGAACTTCTTTTGGACCTTCTGTATCACATAGCCTTCCCTTGACTACATATGGGCCATGGACTCATGCATAGTCAGGTGTCATTTGAAAAATGGATAGTTCAAACGCAAAGGATTTCTTCATCTCATGGGACAGAGATCTCTTTTCACTTCTCCACTGGGGATGGGGGCTCCTCATCTCTCTCTGTCCAAACATCTCACAGTATCACAGGATCACAGATTCTAATTCAATCTTCACTCAGTCAATCAAAAAAACACCCCTTGCTCAAATCCCAAAAAAGCTGAACAATCAATTTCCCCAATTCATATTGTCCACGATTTAAAGGAATATTCTAGCATGTTCATATTACAATCTGTTACCACGACTCACAGATTTTCAGCCTAGAATGCTAAGGCATCTTCTCTATCTCCTCATCACTTAAGATACAACTTCTCTTTCATCAACCTTAGTATCTTCACACAGTCTCTTTAAGTATCTCCCACTCTGGCCTTTTCTCTCCCTTAAAGAAGGGTTAGGGCTCTGGAAGTTCCATCTGCTCACAGGAAAGAGTTTAAACTTAGCCAGGCCTGTGGTGGTCATTCGATTTCTAACGGGCAGCAGCCGCAAGGACNGGTGGCTCGCCAGAAAAAGAGGGAGGCCACGAACACAGTCTCAGCTTTATATGGGTATTACCAAAAGTCACATCAGTTTCTCAGTGGTCAAACCAACATGCCAATAGCCAAGAACCGGTCTCTGATCAGTCCCTGCCTCCCTCTAAAACAAATCTAAGATCCTGAAAGGGCAGTACTCCATATTCCTCTCCAACCAAAACCCAAACTGTGTCAACCCATAACAAAGCTCTATTTATTGTAAGTAAAACAAAACAATAAAGCCCATTCATCAGCAAAAAGAGAAAAATCCTTGTACATTACCTCTTTACAGTCTTTTACGATTGGCTGCATCATGGTAAGGTCCTGATGACTGCCACCCATAGCACTGCTTGTACTCTTGTTTCTTGCATGGCCTTTCTTAAAAGGAGTTCTTCCACCAGACTGGAACTCCTTCGTTGGAGACGTTGGTGAAGTAGACAGTACTAGTGTTTTCAATGCTGCTACTTCAGCCTGGAGGACATCAATCTTCACAGGGCATGGGGGAATGATGTCATTAACAAACAAAAAATATATTAGTTTATAAATACGTTAGATCAATTAAAAAGATGTCCAGCTATCTAACTTCATCTTCCAGCAGTACTAACACACAGACGCCTAGGCAATTGCATACTGTAGTAGCACTGGCTTCCTATGCACCTTGCTGGCTGACATGACACCGAAACACCATGACCGAAACACCATGGGTGTTTGCTAAGAATATGTCAAGCAACACAAAATAACTGAGTATATATTCTAAAAACGTATACAGGTAATGCTCTATCTACATCTTTATGATTCACACTTCAGTTTTAAAACCATGTTAATATACAAAGCAAAAAAGTTCAGAAAAAACTCACCTTTCCCTGTGCTTCTTTTAACTGTTTTTCTGCTGCAGCTTGTTTGACATTTGCTTCTTTAACCATTTTGTGTGCTTCCTATAAAAGATGTTTAGCTAGTGTAAATGCTTCACACAAATTCATGAAAAATCCAACAACTAATGACATACTTTTGCTTCATGAAGACTACTTGTGACTATTAAGATGTGCAATAGTCTGAAATGAAACAGCTATATTAAAAAAAAAAAATCCCTACAAATCTATGATTTTGATTCATCATTGGTCAGCTAAGGTTCTCCTTGGTCTTAAACCCAAATTCAGAAATTCAGCAACTCCACCCACCCCACTCCAGCAGGAACAATACCTGTCATGAACACCAGGCTCCAGTCACGCTTCAGTGGCTGACAAGTTCCCGGACCCCCATGAGAAAGACTCAACCAGTAGCAACAAAAGCAACATAGGCATATTCAAAAGAACTTCTCCCTTCTTGTAGTCAGAATAACCATTTTTAGACAACTGTAAATTTTGGCATGAAGGAACCAGTCAAACAACTACAAAATCTGAATTCTTGTCATCAATAAAACAGAGAAAACAACAGCATAAAAACACTTCATCATTTCATAAACATTTTTTAAGTAGAATGGAAAAAGCACTAATAAAACAATCCAAGTAAAGAAACAAAGCTAAGCCAATAAAGAAGGAAGTATAAAAGGACTGAGGGTTTTTCCAACATCCTTTTACCTCATAACTCTAAGCCTTTTGTCTGTATAATGTACTTGTTTGGGCTCTGATCCAGCAATTTGAGCCAATGATCAAATTACTGTTCTCATGTGGTACTTACTGAAGGTAATAAAAATCAAAATATCAGAGCCACCCAGCCAAATTACTTAGGGTAGGATCCTTTTCATATCTGTAAAGCGCCTAGCACATCTGGACACTATATAAATAAAACAAAGTTCATACATTGTCATACCAAAAGATCTGGATCCCACTAGCATACAACACAGCTGTATAGTATGGGTTTGTAAAATTCTCATAAGTAACAAGACACATGCAGGAATGGGAACATACACATTTATACAATGTGTACAAATACATTTAACATTGACCATGCAGTTTCTGCGTAGTGATGCATCTTTGAAAGCAAAGCATGTTACTGTGCTATTACAGTGTAATAATGTCATATATGCACCCAGCTGTGCAAAACAAGTCTCAATCCCCCACTGGGATGCAACAATATAAGCCCTAGCATATCCATTTATATGGCTGCTGAAATTAGTGGGATTCAAAATTAAACATGAATTCAAGGGCTGCAGATCCCAGTGCAAAAATCAGTAAATGTCACCACTGTGTCTTGTTAGAGCCTCTAAGTGAAATCCAATCACAAAAGAAAACTTCGAGTAACATGCCTATAACAGTCTGGACAATTCAAACTCAAACTATTATTACTAATAAAATGTATTTCAGACATATTTTTTAACAAACTGACACTGTTCTAAGCAATGCAATTTCATAAAAAAATTTCACTGATAATTTTCCTTTTATTCCTCCACAGTTAAAATACCTGCCTGACATTTTTCTCCCCCCAGCATACACACATATTTATACTATAAAATAGCCTTCCAGTCTTCTATTTCTTTTTTTACACAAAGGAACTGTTTAATGTTTTAAGTAACCTTGCTTTACCAAGATATAGTTTGTAATTTGATTTTTGAATGTCAGTATTTTCAAATGTTTAATAGTACTTTTATACAAGCTCACAGGCTTAAACACTGCTTCTAAAACATAACTAATGTTGTATCTTGACGCATACGCCAAAAGCCGATACTTACAGTTTAGCAAATGTATAAATCATCCATGGATTATGAAATTTATTCTGACAGTTAAAGATAGCACAATTTAGGCCCAAAGCATTCCACTATACATTCCTAAGATAAATGAGAACTGATCCTCCTTCAAGTTATGAATTTAGCATTTTATTTCTGTCTAATACAATCTCACAATCTTTGCTGGTACTACTGCCTTTTCCTCAAATGCAAAGGTCCCATTGAAAGTTCAGGCTTCTCACTTGGGAACCAGGTTTCACCCTGGTGCATCACTCAGCACTAATGTTTCTTTTGAAGTCTGTGGGTGTTGCATGCTGCCAGAGCCAAAATTCAGAAGCTGAAAGCATGGTTAAGTTATGTACTTGCTACCTCCATTCATCTGGAACTACGTTATTTTTTTATTTAGTCACCATGGCAACCCCAAATTTAGCTCTTATCTAGATAGCCTTGTTGTCAGACAGAGAAGCTGTCTCAAAATAGTTATGCCAAAAAATAAGCTGATATATTTCCCTTATTTTCTTCATTTTGTGTCTAGGCAGATTGACAAGCTCACTAAGGTGTCTCACATCTAAGTGAAAAGTCTGCTGCTTTCTCTTAAGCTTTACTTCAACACACCCAAATCTGCAGGACACAAAATCCCTTTATATGCTCATTGCAGAAAAATTCAGCATACAATATACTGGTTCTACACAGAACATCTGGCTCAGCTTCCCTTAAGTATATCACATCGAAGACTCCAACAAACCTCAAACAGACTAGCTGTAAGTTCTTCCAACTCCTGTCCAAGTTGATCTCGCACTTTAGAAAGCCTTTCACATTCTTCATCTTTTAACTTCAGCTCCTATGGAAAATTGAAAGTTATTTATTCTGACTTAGAGTAGTAATTTGGCCTTTTAAAGCTAATACCACAAGAGAGGGGGGACAAAAAATAAAAGCAAATAATCAGAGGAGCATAAAACCTTTGCTAAACAAAGCCTTTCAAAATAGTCATCTTAACACTAAAAACAATTAAATTAATGCTATGCATATACAGCTGTCTCTTCCTGCTGTACAGAATTATACCAGGACAATCTAATGTATACCTAAGCTAAACACCAACATTTCCAAAATACTCTGAAGTAAAAAAACCCTTTATTTTTCATGGAAGTATTAAAGGCTGTATTCACATAAAATATCAATCAAATTAATTACTGGGGCAGACAGAACACCAGTTCATCTACCCATTCCTCAAAATATGCTTAAAGTAATCCTTTTAGAAAAAAAAAATTAAAATTATTTTTAAAAATTCAAAAAGCACTGGCTCAGGACAATCCACAATTCCAAACGCATTTTAAAACATATTTTACTATAAATACTGTCTTCCAAATATCTCCTTACAATGTTCCTAAAAATCATACTTTAATTATATCCTTGCCCTTGCTTATGCAGATTTATAAATAAAATTAAAGCAACTTAATAAAATTCAAAATGTTGCTGTCCACTCCACTAAAATTTGAGTGAAGGTCTGACCATAACCATTTTTACAGTAAGGTTTTAACACAGATTTGGCAGGATAAGGGTTACATATGCCCGATTTCACCCATAGTGAGGGTAAACTGGGGTACTTTGCAAAGAAGTAGAAAAAGGCTGACAAAAAATTTGAAAGAAAGTTCTTCTCCCCTTCCACATCCATTAAACCCTGTAATCTCTTGCAGAAAGAGAAGGATGTAGAGATAAAGTAAAAGAAAGAAAAGTAGGCAATTCTGACCTTTCAAACTTTTTTTGGCCCTAGCTCCCTTCTCATCCCCATCCATCTCCTCCTTTTCCTCTTCCCCCTGCCAAGAAAGGTATTACACTGCCATCATTCCTGAAATGCAAGACCAAAGACTGTCACTAGTAGGTTAAAGACTTCAAATACAATCTAGCAATGATTTGCTCTGAAAACCTCCACAAGCCTGACAAAAATAGCTGCCTTCAGAAAACTGTGGGAGGCCAGTCACGAGAGAGTCATAAAAAAAGGCCCAAATGGCAGCTTCTGTTGTGTTTTTGGAAGGTGGTTAGTATTTCTTCCAAAGTCTTCATGACTGAAGTAATGTTGCATACAACTATGTGGGAAACTGCATCTTGTCTTGTAGCATGCTGGTATTAGGTCTTGCTCTCAATTTTGGCGGTGAAATTGGCAACAGATTTTTCTGTAAGGTGAAGGGTCCTGTTTGACTTCAGCTCCTAGACGGGAAAAGCATTTAGCGACTCTTCTAGAATCATTTAGTATCAAAGGCATCATTCTATCCTTCTTTTATTTGGTTTTAACTTTGAACATTTTGACTGACTTTATGTCTATTTTATTTGCCATTTGGATTTTTTTGCTTTCAATATGCAACTATTTTGTGAGGTACCATTTAAATGACAGGGATTTTTCCAAACACGGTATTTCTCAAATTCTATTCACATCAGACTTGCTAGCTACTAGGCTGCAGACAGTGACATACCTCTATCCCTTTCTCAAAACAAAACCCCAAAAAAGCAGCAGGAAAATAGCTACAGATGGAGGCATGAGAAGGAGAAAGGAATACAAAAAAATAAACATGAAAAAAAAAGGGGGGGGGAAGAGGTTAAAAAAATAGAGGGGGGAAAAATTAATTATTTTGTGTTGGTTTAAAGCATTTCCCATATAAAGTATGGTTTTAAATCAGGAAATAGAAGATTCTAGTGCAAAATGCTTAAAGCTTAAAAAAGAGTTGAAATTTTTCCTATAAATGCAGATGAAACCTCAACATTTCCTTTGGCTTACCTCCCTGATTTGTAAGGGCAATGCTACATACGCATCAATACGTCTTAAAAGCAGGTTGTATCAAAATTCAGGTCAAGAGTTGTCAAACTAACAATGCGTGGAAAACTACCCCAGGTTCACCCACCACTATCATTACTCTGCTTGCATGAAACAGTTACATTTTGCCTGCAACTGGAAAGATCAGATTAAAATTTAGGCAGATGAGTAAAGTTTCTTAACTAAAACAAAAAGACAACACCAGGCAGTCGTCTATGCATGGCTGCTTAGCTGGATTTGTCAAACACTAGGCAAGCTCCCATGACATGATTCAGGAGAAGCATAATGTAACACATTATTTTTGTCAAGCAAATTTAAGCTCAGGTTTTTCAGGCAGGGTAGAAATGAAGAGTGCCCAAAGCAAAAAGCTTAGCAGTTATTAGGAACATTACTACTGCCGGTGGCTTAGAGGCATTACTGGAGACTTCCCAGCCATACCCAATAAAGAAGCAGAAAAGGCAACTGTGTGTGCTCACCATTCATGCTGCAGTCCTTTACACATTACTGCTCTGAAAAAGTAACTACATTAAGATGAGGAACTAATATGAAGCACAGTACAAACACACTTACAGATGGCAAGAAAACAAATTAACTTGCATGGAAAAAAAAGCCTTACAGTTAAAAAAAAGTCTGTATCAAAGGGTCATGTTGTTTATTTCTCTTTGATCTTCTCAGACTACAGGGTGGGTATTTAAAAAAAACGTGAGATAAGAATTGCAAATTACTGCTTCAAAACCATTCACACTTTACATTCTAAGAAAATCATCTTATATCTAGCTCAGCAATTTAACCAAGTCAGAACTACACGCATAATACCAGGGAAAGGACATTTTCTACAGATATCACCTAAATTCTGAACTGTGGGATACTGCTGAGTTCTGAAGTTGTCAAAGAAGTATTTCTATTAAATGCACTCCTATTTGACTGGTCTTCACTCAGCACGTAAATTAAACAAGCCACATAAAAATCGGTCCTTTGCAACCAGATTCACAAGGGAGTGACCTGATGTCACAGATGATCCAGGAACTCCTTTCAAAGAGCAGCATTTCACAAACTACCGAATTATCTTATGGAGTGGGTGAAGATGTTTCTATTTTGCTTTCATGTAGTCTTCTTCCTACTCGCCTGAGAAAATTTCTCTGCCTACAATGTACTGCAACAGCATAAGAGGTGTGGAAACTTTCATCAAAGACAACCAGGAAATGCTAAAACACCTTCAAAGAACCAATGCATCTTTAACCTTCACAAGCCTGTGTCCTTACAATTCAACTGCAATTTGGTTTTAGAAAAGACCGAAAGCATACACTTCAGTACGGTTCTAACACACCCTCATTTTTATTGTTAATTCCTAAGAAAATATCAGAAATTTTAAAATGCTGAACAGTACTGTGTAATACCACTGGAATTCCTGGGTAGTCATAGTGAACCTGTTTATTGATTAATCCATGCAGAGTTTTAAAATATCATGTTTTACTGCAGATCTGAAGACAGGAGATCAAATTGTAACACTCAGTTTGTTTCTGAGATGAAATACGTATACAGAAACTGATGCCTTTGAAAGAAAATTCCAAATCTGAGAATCACGCTCTCAAACTATGTTAAAATTGACAGTACATTCTACACTATCACCTCTTTCACAGGAATTACTTTATTGGGGGAAAACAAATCAATTTTACCCTACCAGGAAAATATAATGCATTCACATTTTACCACAGAATGTCAAATATGGTTCTACTTGTTACTAACAACCATACGGATCTTACTCTGAAACATCATGGGAATCATGGAAACCAAACATGTTGTTACCATCACCTCTGGCAGACTGCTCTCTCTTCATCAAAGAGAGCTAAAACATCAGTTTGTTGGACAAAGAAACAGCTTTGGGTCGAATCACACAAAAATTCAGGAAGAACATGACTGTGAAATGCTAAAGCTCAGAAACTACACGTAAGCTATCCAAAACACACGCAGTATGCTGGTTAACTCAAATAAAAAGCAAAAGGTATTCCCTTGCAAGGACTCCAGTGAATTTGTGCATCAAGAAATACCGTGTATCAAAAGACCATGACTATTCTCTGGGAGGCTGTCGACACGTGGCTGCCTACGGTCCATAACCACAGTGAAGAGCTCAGTCCCAACATGGCAGAGAAAATACAAACGCATAGAGACGTGAGGACATAAGGTCCCAGGCATTGCAATCACTAGGCCTTTTAACATCTCAGCTTCCCTGAGGCTGCTGTAGGAAATGGGAAACAAGAAGGGTTTAAATGATCTAAAGCAAACACTGCTCATCTCCACCTTTAGAATACAGCCAGAAATTACAACTTCAGTGAAAAAAAAGGCAAAAAATTATCTGAATGGTCTCAAAGATTGATAAAAATCTATCATTTTAATTAAGGGAACATTTTAAGGCAAAAATATGTGAAACGGTACATGCCCCATTAGTACAGACTTCAGCACTGCTTTTAACCTCTGACCCAACCTTCCTCCCAATCTTATGGCATGATTTGATGCTGCAGCTGATCTAGATGGAAGTAGAAAGTGTATTTTTCTGTCATCAAGACACAAACTTTTGGAAGACTTTTTAACAATCTTGCCAGCAGTGTAGCTCATTTTAAGAAGTCTACAGTCTTGAGAAATCCAAGGCACAAACAAAGCAGGAAAAAAAAATAAGACTTATTCTATTACGGAATAATTTATTCAGGAACCATACTGAAATGTCTAACAATTACATAGCATACATACATTATCCAACATAAAAAAACTGACAGCACTTTAAGAAAATAGTTGCACTCCAAGTAAAGTGGAAAAAAAATAAGTGGATCCCTAAACTTTAAAATTTCCTTTCTAGTTCCCTTTCTGATCACAACTGAAACAGATTCAAATCAATCTTTAATGTATAGTATAATAGCACACAGCTTGAGTAGGAAATTTGGAACAAAGAAAAAATGCAAAATAGCAAATTTGCATTTACTTTGTTCACTCCCTATGGCCTGCAAAGTTTCCAGGCTCAATAAGCTCACTAAATTCAAGTGCAAATTGTAATTCTCATCTTTCTCACTGGTAAACAGCACAGAGAATTACAGAGAATTTAAAGCCACTACACAAAAGACAACCTATTATACAAAGACACTACCTATTCATTACATCCCTACAGGGTTTGAACTGAGTAGTCATCAACAAAAGTGAATATGCTTGGAAACAGAAGTTTACAGATTGCATGACATATGAACTGCACAGAGAGAATACAGGACTATGTGAACAGCTATGAGTTTTGGAAGAAAGATACCAGAGATGAGTTAGGGATAGGAAAAAATAGTCCTCATGCAGGAAGAGGAAGAAAGTGGGTATAATGAAAGGAATAGGGTTTATTGTTGTACAGTCTGTACAGGCCCCTGCCGTGACTAAGCAATTCTGAAACAGTGCAAGTTCAGAAAGACAAGCAAAGCAAGTTACCTCTCCAGTATAACACTGGTAAGAATCACGTGAAGAGTTGAGAATTAGCAAGAACTCTGACATCAGCAGTCTCAAGTTAGAGCTGAATTGTTTTTTTTAAGACCACACAGAGTTTGAAAACAAATATCATGCAATTAAGTATGTCCTAGCAGCCTTCGTGCCATTTCCTTAAGAACAGCATTAACAAATTTCAGAGTGAAATAGTAAACATTTCAATCTTTAACAGATAAAGTGATATAAATTGGAATAAGATTTTTAGACCATTCCAAGCTATCAGTAGCAGATACAGGTTGTGGTTTTCGAGTTCATGAGCTGTAATTTGGTATACTGCAAAGAAGTTTTCTAAAGTTTAGATGCTAATTTGTTCTTACTTTCCAGGGTTCCAATTTTAACTGCTAGGATTATATATTCACATGCAAGGTCCTCAAGTTTAGCTCCGGTTAATGTTTTCTTTCAGTGGTCAAAAGCTAAGCAAGCACACACATTAGCAAAGGAAGCCACTACTCAGCAATAAAACAATCAAAAGAAAAAACAACGTCTGAATCTATAGTTAAGGTTCACTATGACAGTAATGATGACTGCATCCAACAAAATAATGTAACAGAGAGTGAAACAAGTTCAAACACAAGATAAGCTTAAACCTAAACAAGAATGGAATCACCTAGAGGAGAGAAAAGGGCATAGATACAAATAGCACAAAATCCACTCAAAAACTTAAGCACAGAGAAATGTTAAAATGATAAATAATGGCTTTGCATTTATATAGCACCATCCATCCAAACAAGACAAAGCGCTTTACAAATATTAATGAATTGAGACACAGTGTCTTCAAAGGTATCCATATTCAATTTGAAGTGTGGTGTTACAGTACTCTAAAGAACACCAGAGACATTTTTACTGCTTCTTTCCTGTGCAGGCAATCCCCTATGAAAAACTCCTGTTTCTAAAGCATTTATAAACGCCATGACACATGCTACACTTTTAAGCTCTAGAGGAAAGAAGACATGAAAGGTATATAATCAGTGTCTATAAATACTTATTCAGTTACAACAGAATGACAGAAAATTACTCCTATTCTCAAATGTCTGAATGAAGGAAAGCCTACGTTTCAAAAAGAGATCAGGTTTAACCAAATATTGCAGCAAAAGCTTCCATGGTTAAGTAGCAGCAGCAGCACTAGAAAAAAAACATTATCAAAGAATAATTCTAAGACATCAGCAGTGCACTTGGAAAATTTTACATTAAATAATTACATCATAATCAATCTATAAGAAATTAATAGATTTCAAGTGCACCTTCTGGCCCATCTATATATTAGAAACACTTTGAAGAGAGAAAAAGAGGGAGGAAGCAAGACAACGAACCTTACCCTCTGAGCTTTTGCAAGTTCTTCTTTCAATCGTTCATAGCCCTTTTCTCTTACTTCCAGTACAGACGGGCTCCGTAAGTGAGATAAACTGTCTGTACTCAACCCAAAAATATCTTCATTTCCTTCTGCAACATCTGCTACTGTAGTACCCTGCAAAAGCTCTCTCTCTACGTTATTGCTCTCCTTCCTGGCATTACTGTGATTGAATGACCCACTCTGGGGTCCAGAGGTAGAACAAAGCACTGCGTCGGTAACATTGATGCTGTAAAGAAAGCAACAGAATTCTTTTCTTATTCATATAATACATAAAGAGTAAGTATTTTAGAAATGGCAGTAGTGATGTTGAATATATAATTATGAACACAATTTAATATTACAATTTTGTAAATATTATTAAAATTGTATCTTTAATGAACAGTTTATATGCAACAAAAATCACCAATTTCAATAAAAAGACACATGACACTTACCTGACACCTGATACTTCTCCACAATTCAGTTGTCTGGGAGATGAATAAACAGGTTGTGTAGGAAGGTCAGAAACATTTAATGCATTGGGTTGGATTGGTGTGGACACAACAGAAGGATGCGGTCGGTAGATTACACTGGGTGAGGTAGTTTGTTCCTGAGTCCCTGGCTCGTTCACTCCAAGAAGATCTGGTGTAGTAGGCGAAGCAAGGTTCACTTCATGAAAGCCTTCCAAGGGGTCACTGGCCATAATAAAAGCCTCATTATATGAATCCCTAAATGAAATAATCAAATTATCACAAAGGAAACAGGAAATACTTAAATACATCTGACAGCTATTTGAATTTAAAAAACATTCAAAAATGTTCAGAGTACTTTATGATAGAATGGAAACTGTGGACTACTCCTGCAAAAGTACAAACTTCAACCACCAAAAATGTTTTTTCCCACCCACTGTACTGTTGAGTCCAGAATATCTAACAGCAAACTCTGCATCTAAATGGGATGATGAAATCAAGAATATACTCTACAGCATAAAACAATCCAATTTTTAACATCATCTAGAGCTGTTTCATATCAAAACAAATATATTTCATTCATGGAAGAGGGGTGGGTAGACCTGGGAATCAGGAAAGAAAAAAAAAAAATTCTAAACCTAGAACTTCCACTTTTCATCTCAATGAAGCAAATAATCTAGGACAGAAATCAGCAAACCTTTAAATAAATTACAGTCCATAGTGATTTTGGTTAAATTACTCATCTGATCTTTTAACTGTTAACTGAAATGACAGAGTTAGCCAGTAAGATTTCTCATGAAGTATGATGGTATATATTTAACACCACATGATCAAGTGAATGTGACAATTGTGAACAAGTATGCCAATAATATATTATAGGTAAAAAGTACTATGAATTGCCAATTTAACTGACAATCTTTCAATTTATTTTTTAATTACATATGCTTTTCATAAGATCAACAGAAAACACGTACAACACATGATTTTTACTAGTCCTACTTTCCAGCAGTTTATCAAAGACGATAAAAATCTTTGCATAATTCAAAACTGTATGTTGGAAGTAGTATGAAGGAATTTGTCAAGGAATTACTTAGCACTGATTATTCACTGTAAAAAAACCCCAAACCTTTTCCATATCACATAAATACAGAACAGAGAAAAGGCTCAAAAATATACTTAATGTGCAAAAAAAAACTAAACAAAATAATACATTGTACTTTACAGAGAAAGTTGCTTGGATCCTACACAAGACAAGGCAGAGAGAAGATCTGGAAAGATGATTGTCATAACCACGAAGAGAGGATGCCATCAACATAAATGTACATCCACTTCATTAGCTACTTCACAAAACACACGGGATGACATCTAGAATGGAATTCCAAAATCACATATGAAGTAATGTTTTAGTTAAATTAAAACTTTCTAGTCACTTTAAACTCAAAGAACACTATTCAAAACTGTTCTGCATCTCAAGGATTACAGCGTGTATATACCAGTGAGAAACAAGGAGCTTTGCCACATCAGCAGGTACATGTGGGAGAAATTCAACCATTAGGACAGCAAGAACATGTTACTTGCTTAAAAAAAAGAAAAGAAAGAAAAAAATACATCCCCCTCTAAGAAACCACCCAGACTTAAGGGACATAAGGACCTTACGTGAATAAAAAGGAACATTTTTGTTTTGGGTTCCTTTTCTGCAGAAAATATTATGCAGCAATTTGTTTTATTTTGAACTATCAAGAGTAGTTGCACAAACATGATTTATGCAAAAAAACACTGTCACAGTTTTGGGCTTTGAAGCTTTCCTATAACAGTGATGAATAACTCGTTTTTGAGTTTAGGTAACTTTGGCAAATATTGCTGTTTGTTTTCTGTTCAGTTCTTCTTAACTATTAGAAGCCTCATGATCTACATGATGATAAAGCCCGTAAAAGTAGACAAATTAAAATGAAGGAACTGACACAGCTACAGGACATTTTATCAAAGTTTAATTTTAAGAATGTTTTCAGCTCTGCAATGCAATTATTACATAATTCTTTTACATTTAATAAGTTGAAATACAGCCATCTTTATAGTTCATCACCCCAGCTGAAAAACATCCACGTTGCAGATCTCAAAGTCTACTCCACAGAGATACCACAGCACTTCCTATCACCAGCACCGCTGACTGTTTAAAGTTGCACACCTCATTGGGCTAAACTTTGCTATGCAAGACTTTTTCCAAAAAACTGTATTTAAAAAAAATACTACTTAGCCTTTTCCAAGAATAAAAGAAGGCTCAAGAAAAGCTTATTTGTCGATTTTTAGTTTATTGTACTATTTCTGAACAAATCTTAGGGCTGTTTGGAGCAAATACTTTAGATACACAGAGTAAGAAAAAGGTTAAAAGATGCACCACTCTATATATTTATAATAAGAGACAAATTCGTCTACGTTCTGAAGCTCAGAAGGCCATGCTGGCTCACATAGAGAAAAAAACAACTGAAAGCCTACTCATTATCTTTCAAATGTTCAAATGCATTTCTAGCTGTCCCTCTGGACCATCACATCAATTTACCCTAGCAAAACAGTATGTTCAGGAGATGGATGGGAGGAATCTATCCTACCTACACAGTCCCACTCCTTTGAGAAATGTTCCACTTAACTCTTTTCTACAGCTTTTCCACTGATCCTGCCTATATCCTTCAGTATCTTTAACGGCAAAAAAAAAAAAAAAAAAAGACCAAACCAAAAAGATTGGGGTATTTACAGGACAATCATTCTGCTTATACATTAAATATTGACCTCAACCTGAACAGTAAATAAATCCATGCATAACTTCTCAGGTATCAAAAAACAAGCTCTTTCTGATACAGAAAGGAAAAAAGTTTAAAAAGCTATACAAGTTATTCCTGGAAGAGCTGAAAATAAAGTCCCTCACAGCGATATTTTTCCCATAGCCTGTCAAATGGGCACTCACAAGCAAACCATCTGTGTAAAACACTTTCCATTCACAACTTTTTTCTTTCCCAAGATTACTTCTCACTAAGCAGTGAGCAGACAGAAGCTGAGCACACCACCCAGACAAGACAAAGACTATATTAGGTATCTCAGCTTCAAGACTCACAAACACCATTATTAAGACACATTACACATCAATAAACCAAACATACATTCAAAAAAGCCAGATGGTTGTAAAACTAAAAGCCTTCTTTTGGGAAAGAACTCTTCAAAGTAATGGTAACCAAAGGCGGGGGGATTAAAAATGCACATTAAATTTCAGTGTCATTAAAGATGAGAGGCATCCTCAAGGCTTGCAGGAAGGATTCGTATCACTGACTAAGGCAGCGAGGAACAGCCTTGCTGTGAAGGAACATGAAGCGAATGGCAAGCAGAGAGCTTCACTAGGAGCCAAGCTGACTGCGTGCAAAAATCCACTCACTGTTGGCACAGCGCTCTTTAGCAGTAATTCTGCTACTGTGAACAAAAGCTGATATTCTGACATTTCAGGGCAACACACATGTTAAATAAAATAATTAATTTTCTTAGTACCTTTTCTACCACATTAATATAAGGTGAAAGCTTGGAATCACATTAGTGCCTACCAAGCGTGATTATTTTTGTCTTAGTTGATACTATGCAATTAGAATCACATAAAAAATGTCAAGTGCTGTAATAAATCACAATGAAACAACAAAATAATTCATTTTCTAATGCTTTCATCTGGAAATAATGCAAATTTGGAGAGAGCTGACAAAATGTCACTTTTTATTACCTCTTTGCTGCCACACCTGCATTGCTGACTAACCACAACTTCATGAGGAAACTATGCTCAAATCTTATTTTCTCTAATAGTAAACTAAGATGTACTACAAAGAAATCAGTTTAACAACAGTGGGTTTAGCACTTACTAAAGCTTCTAACAGAAATCGAGAACCACAAACATTTTTAACAGCAGTCAAATCAAAATGCTTAACCTAATCTTTCTGTTATAACTCTAAGAGGGGTTTAGCTACTTGTCTGAATCAAAGCACTCAATAACTGAATACTAGAAAACTCCCTGAAAGGCAGTAATTTATTGTGGTTTGTTTCCCTTTGAAAAAAAAAAATTGTTGAAAACCACCTACTACAAACTCTGGAGTTTGTCTTTCACAGATTGCTTTTGAATACCAGACACTCTGAAGATAACAACTCTGAACAATCTCCTGACTGCTGGAGTCCATTTAAAGGCAATGCCAACATCAAACACTTCACACATCACTAATCTCATTTATGGCTTTAATAGTAGAAGAGTACAGTCATAACAGAATGGCTACCTGCTTGAGTAGGAAGAAAAAAAAATCCCCTAAGGATGCAAGTTAACACCTCTAAACATTTTCACCAGGAGGAAATTCTAGTTAGTATTTACCAAAAGAACGTGCCTATTAGCCACTGTGGTTTTTTTGCTCCAGCAGCAAACCTTTTAATATGTAACCGAGTCCCAAAGACTTCCTTTATCAGACTCCAATATCTGCTTCAGCTGATTTGGGAGGGGTCTAGAAAGTGCATTTTTCCTCAAAATGACTGCCATTAGCCCACCACTGGGCCTGCACTCTTCTCAGTCGGTTTAGGGGAAAAAAAATAAATATTTGGCACTATAGAGCATGGAATGTAATATGTTTTAAGCTCCAGAGAATTCAGTATAGAATTAAGAATAGTGGACTGATGAACACCTTTTAAAGAAGCAGTTAAATTAAGCACTGCTACTTCAAACCTATCAGATGCAAATAGGTGGTTCAAAATTTAAATTGTTGTAAGGCATATACAGGCATTACTTTCAAGTTCAAAACTAATTCAATTGCATCTATCCAGTATAAGATAGGCATGAGATGTAGGCACAGGAACAAGTCTGGTAGATTTTCTTCCCAAATTGTTTTATATTTAAGCTTAGCCAGAGATTTCAAGCAAGTTTGAACACCATTATCAATGCCAGCTGATTGCATGAACACAATGTTTAGCATAGGAATTTCTTTAAGGTTTACAAAAAATAATTCCCAGTCCTACAATTTTGCAATAGTGATAGAAATTTCTGCTCCAGAAACCCAAAACAAAACCTTTTTTTTTTTTTTTTTTTTTAGCTTGTAAGAAAGCACTGGACTACTCCAGTCTTTAATATTCTACTTTTATTTTCAAGTGACCTCCCATCATGTATTTACCAACAGATGATGAATTAGGCAAGACAGTAAAAGGAAGGTAAATTGTAAGTTTGGCAAGTCTACAGAATTTAACAGCTAGCAGAAACACTTGGTTTAGTGTGAGAATATTTTTCTACTGCATTCCCTCTAGTGTTGTCATATAATACTATGATGCAGGTCTTCTATTTTTACTCTCACTTTATGCATTAAAAACACTACTTTGCACTTTATTAAGAGAAACACAGTCTACTTGATAGCAGGATTTTAGGAAGTTAAAAGGATTTTTGTTTTGATGAACTGATGATTTTAAAAAATCTCCTTTAAAAACTTCATTACAGGTGTATCTTCAACTAGAAAAATACAGGTACAGACAGCAAGTGTCTCTCTCACAGAAACAGGCAGCACACGAGATTCAATGACCTATATTTATGAAGTGCTTGTGAAACTTATAAATAAACATGGTTTAGAGCCTGGTAGATAGTACACCTCTTACTAGAGTGAAAAGTCAGTGCTTTGCAAATGCAAAGAATACTGCAAACTTTCACTGTAAACAAATATTCAAAGAATGCTGTTCTGTTCACAAAGACTCTCAAATCAAGCTAATTAAACTGAAAATATTATTCTCTTTGCAGTTGCTGTTCTTTTTAAAGCAGAGCATTGTTCTGCCTTATCTTGGAAACAATTTCACAAGCCCATCTCAGGTTTAAACCTGATCACAATGACTGTAGTGTCACTCTTGCCAAGACTTGGACCTAAAGACCCTCTCATTTTCAGTTAACACTGAAAATATTCAGTAAGTAAACTTAAACTTCAGTAAAATTACCATAATTTCCTGACATTGTATCTTCAGATGCATTTAAAGAGACTCTTTCTTAATTTATTTAAAAATGGTTAGCATATTAGTGCTAATAAAGTCTCTAATACAAGTCTTGACAGGTTACAGTAAGACAATATTTTACATGCCATATTAAAAAGGGACTTAAAAATAAAAATCCAAAGTACACATCTCTTTTCTGAGAAAATCCATAAACCTAAGTGGAACAGTGAGTGACCATCTCACTTGGCATTTTACATGAATTTTTAAACCATGTCAATAAAAGCTATGCAGATAGCTGCAGTCTATAATCAAAATGCTTCTTGCAACTGTTGTGTTCTCCTACGGAAAAAGAAAAAACACTTTTAAAAATAGCATAACAAGATGGATATTTCAGTCGCAGCTGTGAGGTACACTCCCATTTGTTATTTATTAAAAGCGTAATGAGAACAGTAAATTATTTATCCTTCTTTGCTCACTAGGTAACATTAACCAAGCACAACGGATGAATGACTGCCAAGAGACAAATACAGAAGGCCAAACTTTAACCCTTCCAAAAAGCCATTAAACAGATCTACAATAGAAACAACAATAAAAATATTAAAGCAACAAGATTTCAGGTTTTGCCCTATAGTGAGGAATACAAATACTTGAACAGATGGTAGCTGCCAATACATACTTCTAGTCTGAACAACCTTACATCTGCTTCAAAAGAGAAGCTGATAATTTCAGTTACAGCAAGTCTGTCGAAGATTAATTATTTTATCTATCTAGATAACTCTTTTTGAGACTTCTAAGAACTTGTTTTAAAATGAGCGCAGCCAACAAACCAAGCAACATAAAACTCAGCACGTTATCCGCAAACAAAACAGACAACACTTTCAAATTCATGAAAACAATGTAGCTTTTTGTCAGCAAGACAAACTCTGAGAGTATCATTAAGGCTTTGGTCACTGTGTTCTCCTACTTCCAAAGCCCTGCGACTCTCGGGGAATTGGTGGAGCATTAACACCCTGGCAGCACGAATTTCTGCATAGCTCATCGCCTGAAATCAACTTGCAATCAAAATTTAGTTTCTGAGCCTTACTGTCCAACATAACTACATCAGAAATTAAGGCTAAGTCAAATATGCTATTCAACTACTTCAGCTTACAAGACCACTTATCGGCGACTAAGTATGACCCTCCATATTACTCGACAGACCGCAAAGCAACCACAAACGCGACAGACGAGCGCAGCCCCAGTGTCCCATAGCGCAAAACGCCACTCGGTCCGTGCCCACGCCGCTCTGGCCCCCCCCGAGGACGGTGAAAGGTACGAACCCCACGAGGGGCCCTGCCCGGCCCTCCCCGCGCTTCCCTCTGCGCCCTTTCGGCGCTCCCCGCGGGCCGCACCC
>WBMY01007212.1:359158-621375 GCA_013397315.1 Donacobius atricapilla | reverse complement strand
GGGCAGGTGTGAGCCGCCCCGCTGCCGCCCCCTAGCGGCGGGGCGGCGTGAGCTCCGTGAGGGGAGCGGGAGGGCGGCCCGGGCCCGCGGGGCCCCGCGCCTCGCCTGCGCCAGAAGGTTCAAACACGGCACCTTGCTTCTGTTCAAGGGCAGGCGAGGACAGCACTGTTTGTGGCCGTGCAAAACACAAGTTAATAATTCTGTGTTTAATGGTACGCGGTGACAAGGGCACGGAATTGCTCAATGAAAGATGAGAAGATGAAAGGTACGCCAGGTGGTTTTCCAACAGTTTTCATTCATGGGGCATGCACTGCTCCAAATCAGTTTCCGAGCCTCCCTAATGTACGTCATAATTAAAGACTATACACACAGAATTTCTAAAATGAGGCCACATACAGAGCTATAAAAACAGTCACTTAAAAGGAGAGGTGTTTTTCCAGCTCCTGTAGTTTGATAAAGAGCGATTACTGCTACGTCTCTTCTGGGCTTGCCCTGAGCCATCCTCATTGCCCCCTGACACAAGCACGGTACTTAGCGCACTTGAAGTCCTGGTCTGTACTGTTCTGTGTGTCCCATGTCTTTAAAGGTGATAGGCAAAATGTTATAAAGCTCCTATAAATAAGACTCCATTTCACCACTGGTCTGATTACAGTGCCAAAAAATATGCTTCAACTGATGGCAATATTATCTGGACCGTGTACTTTCCTTGCTGTTAGTGCGGCTGAACTGAGCCATGTGTGGCATGGTGAGGAACTAGAGCAAAAATCTAAGGTAAATAAGACCTTGTCCCATTCATCAGTTAAGGAATTTAGATCACATTCCAGCCAATAATTGAAACTCTAATTATCTTGACAGCTTTCCACTGAATGTGAAAGAATCCTGTTTGGCCAGTCCTGCAGGGCATAGCCACAGACAAATAATGTTCTCTGTGGCACATTCCCCATGGCATCCACCAAGCAGGAAGTTCATTGAGAGCAAAATAATATGACAAAGATGATGTCAAAAGGCAAATGTATCATAAAGTAAACAGAGTACCTATAAGTACTAATATCTTCTAATTTACTTTCCAGTATGTAAATCTACACTGACTACAATAGGGCTCAGGCAGAAAAATGGCTACAGAAAGTCATCATCTACAGCTTATCTGGAAGCAATCTGAAAACCAAGAAACTAAAGTGCAAAAAGTGGAATATTCAAATATTCAAACAACAGTATAACTTGAAGTTTGTTGTAAAAAACCCAAAAGAGATGTTCAGTATAAGGACCTTGAACTTTAAATTATTTCATTTGCTAAAATTGACATGAAGGAGAATCCATATAGCGCTGTCAGAATACAGGTTTGATAAATTAAAAGATGCACCAGAAAGTTTATTAAAAACATGATTGCAAAAGAGATGACAAATGGAATCAGAAGTTGAAAACAAACTATTAAGACATACTAAATCAACAGGAGTCTATAATTAGGATCTGTAATCCTATAGTTCTTAATCCTGTACAATGACTGTGCTTGGCATGACAATCTGCTGTCTTAACCAGATTAGACATCTTGCATTTCAAGAAATAAAAGCAATTGGATTCCAAAGACATTTGACTGCCTAAATTAATCACCAACAGATTTATGTTGTCAAAGTACTCCTGTATTTTGCTGTGTGTAATACTTTAAAGAGTCAGGCAGCAAGAAACCACAGAAAGCATCATTTACATGGTTAAAATTAAAAGCTAAAATAAATTGAATAAATAAATTGAATTAAATCCAGAGTCATAAATAAGAGAAAGAGTATTTTGAGAGGGGCTGGGGGAAAAGAAAAATATATTTTAGATGAGTATTTTTATCCAGCCCTTCGCTCCTTCCTGAGCTACGCATCAGTGTCAGGGCAGAGCTACTCCTCCAGGCATCATGAACTGAGAGCCAAGGTCACCAATGAGGGCACAGCCAAGAGCAGGGCCAGGTGGCAATAGCAATGAGCTTTGCCATACACCAATGACCATCACCCAATGTGAGATCTCAGATCAGGTCCAGGATCCATTCAGGAAGTCTTGTCAGGATGAGCAGGAGGCAGTACTGGAGACACGTGTGACCTATGTGCAGTCCTACACCTGTAATGTAGGTCTGAGGCTCATCTAAGGAAGGATCATTCAAGACAGACTCACAGCAGACAAAGTACAATTTGTCTGTTTGTTTTGAGCTCCCTACTGTGGTTAAACACCCCAGATCAGAAATTCCCATTCTCCAGCTAGATAAAACACTGAATAGGTACCTTGGCACAGATGTGGTGGGGGCAATCTATGTACTAAAAACTGAGTCTCACTTGTGTAACTTCTCCTCAGTTATACTGACAGAAGGTGTGATAAAAATCATTGCGAGCAATTCTTGCACTGCACAGAGTCCCCCTGAACTGCAGCTCTGTCTGTCAATGTCTTCCATTACATTCAAACCACCTGTCTGGGAGACTGTATCTTCAAATGTGGTTTCCTTCCCTAATGGTTACAGTCCATTCAACCTAAGAAACCTATTTCATGGAGGAGAAAAAAGAAGAGACAAAGCTGTTTCGCAGAAGGTAGTCCCAGACCATGGCAGGGCTCTCTGTTGAAGGCAAGGATGGCTGCAGGACTTTAGAAAAACCAAGAGCATCATTTTTCTTTGATCTGAATTTAAAGTTTCTCATCTTCACACAGAAGCACAAATGCCAGCTAATGTAATTTTCCCCCTACAGGCTGGGAGGAATAAAAGAAAGAGAAGGTTGTTCTCTTTGTAGAAGTTGTTCAAGTGTTTAGTAGGGGAGGAGGAATAAAAGAAAGAGAAGGTTGTTCTCTTTGTAGAAGTTGTTCAAGTGTTTAGTAGGGGAGGATGTCCCAATAATGTCATGGATAAATAAAGCAAATAAAATTTGAACTCTCACTTTCTACTTGCTTATGATGCTACTTGTTTATTTTATTAATTTTTTAACATTGAATGAACTGTACTTATTACCTCCCTGGTTGTCAAGATGTTATAAAACAATATACTCAAGAACACCAAAGGATGAATCTATTAATAGTTGTCACACGTGCATTGAAACCCCATAGTACAGTGAAAAAAAAAAAATTTAAAAAAAAAAAAAAGGCAAAAAAAAACCCAAAGAACGATCCACTATATACAAAAAAAGTACACAGACTGTAAGTCTTATCTATTTTAGAAATTTCCCCCCCTCTTCTACTAGCTCAGCTGAACCAGTGCTAGCAGTGTTGGGAACTACAGTTCCCCACTCAGGCATATTTCTTCAATGTTTAGCTAAGCATTTTGAAAGCAAATCCATTTGCTACATTGGCATAAATAAGATTCCAGCTTATTGGAGCCCTAAAACTTATCTCTATGCTGCTCTCCCTGTCCAACAAATAGAATGTTAAAACTGGTGAAGTCTGTGTTATTTTTCAAATCTACCCACTAAAAAAAGTCCCAGAGTAACAGAATATAAAAAGGATTGATTTTAACTGCTCCTGAAGCTCTTTCTCAAAACTTCCAATGGTGAAAGACAGAACAGCCTCACTAAGCAGCACATTCCAGTGCTGAATTAACCTTGGAGCTACAAATACCTTCCAAAGTGTAACCTCATCTCTTGTGCTGCGGTGTAGAGAGGTAACAAGCTTATCTCAATGGATAGAGGAAGCAGCAATCTTCAGGGCATTTGATAGCATCATCTATACCCTCAATTTTGTCAAAGAATAAACAATTATTTTAATCTTTTCTCATAGGTGATGGGTTTTAGACCTCCAATTGTTTTTATTGTTCTCTCTGGGTTTCTTCCTGTGGGTCTTTATCAGAACAGTGCTCAGTTCCAGGCACAGCACTCCAGCTGAGGTCTGACACAGCACTGGCTTTAAGGTATCGCACATCTGCTTATACATCCCACCAAAGATCCTTTGCTTCTTCTCTTATGGCAGCAGAACACTGCTTAACCAGTCCTTCTCCAGCTTGTGTACGACCTCACTTGTGAATTTTCTTCTATGTCCATTGATTCTTACTGAATTCTAATCTTGTTCTGGAAAAAAAAGGTTAAGACTCTTCATATCTTGCAGATTTGATAAGCGAACTGTCATTTCTATCAGCCAAGTCATTAATTAAAATACTGCACGTTATCAGATCCATAAGGATCTTCTGAGCTGAGATGCTCCTCTTGAAATATTGACCTTCTAAACCAATGGTTTGAGTGGGGTTTTCTTACCCATCTTGCATTGTTTTTACAGTAGTTTATGCTGGACAGTGTGCCCCTCCCTTTCTTATGAAATGTCACAGTAGGGAATTCCAAAAGCCTTAGCAAACCCTATCTGTATCACATATATTGATTCTTTCCTTTCTGTCTTCAAATGATGTACTCAAATCATGCAACAAATATGTTGCAGAATGAAAACCTCAAACTGCTTTGTAGTCTTCACCTCTGTTATCAATGTTATCACCTCTATTGTCCATGCACTAAATTATGTCAGAAACAAGAGCTTTAAACAAGATGTCTAAAAAGGAAATGCTCATTAAAGCCCTGTATTAATTAATTGAAAGTCAAGGCTTGCATACTAAAAAATATAAACTTGGCAAATAAATTCCTTTCATACACAGCATATATCTATACACAACTAGCAGAACTCAGTGACACAATATTAAAACAATGGCACATTCTTTAATGATTTAAAAAAAAAACAAAACACTGTTTCATGAATATGCAGAACACAGCCTAACAAGGCAAGATAAGAATTAATAAAGAATATAAATTGTTCATTAACTATTAAAATGACAAGGATTAAAAAAAAAATCGTATTCAAGCAGGTTAGATTACAATTGTCCTCTTTGACCATAAGGCTGATTCTGCAAACAAGCTACCCAACTAGATAGATTCTGCTGTTGAATATGAAATAAATAAAGCCTCTAGATGTATTTGAAGGTGCTTATAAATGTAACAATACTAAGTAGAAGAAACATAATAACTGAAATGGGCTTACCAACTTATGTAAGGACTGACATGTGGCTTCGTTTATCTTTAGAAGCAAGCCAGGGATGGATCCAGAGTGTGATTAAAAATAGTACATGTTCATCCCTAGTTGGAAGGCAGCAGAGATACCAAACCTGAACTCAGAAATCAAAAAATAAAAATACAAAATACATTTTCACATGAAAGTTAGCTCTCCAATAATCCAAAGAAACTTTGTATCCCCAACAAACCTGTTGTTAAAACTCAAGAATTTTTTTACTTGATGAGACTCCAAAAACAGCTCCACCAAATACTGGAAATAAAAGCAGTGAAAGGCATCAGGTGAGAATTCAGGAATCTTGTGTTTTATTCATAAGCCTGCTTTGGGCCTGGGTACCTTCCCTGTGCCTTAATTTTCCATCTCTAAATGAAATTCATGGAACTTCTTCCTACTTCCCCATAACACATACTCACGTGATAAATTTTAAATAATTTTTCAAAGGTCTTCATTCTTTCAGACTGAAGTTTCTATGTAAGTGGAATATGTAGCTTTAATGGGCTGGTTTTTCTTTATTTCTGCTCAACAACGCAGAGATTCAAAATCAGACTTCAGTCAAGCCTGCCAGTTATTGCTAAGTTCTGTTCTATGAGGTGAAGCTGATCTTATGGAGAAGTTTCTACAGGTACCAACCTGTACCCTATGTGATAGAAATACTGTTTTATTCACCTTCTGTTTAGAGTTAACCTAGTTGGTACGGGCATCACTCCACTGGACATAGGAATGCCTCCCAGTTTAGAGCAGCCTTACCTTCTCCTTGTCTTCTGTCTTTTCGAGCTCAGCACACACATGATGCCAAGGCTCTGTAAGTTCAGTGCAGCAGAGAGGTATTTCTGCAAAGTAATCTGAATTCCTTAGTTGTGTAGATGGTTAAAAATGCTTAAGTAGTATTGAAACCAGAGCAGTTTCAGTTGCACAAAAGAGAGGGATTACTGTTACACTTTCCAAAGTGACCTTAAAAGTGCTAGGCCTCCCAGAAGTCTAGTCTCCAGTATCATATACATCTCTGTTACCTTGATTGGAAATGTTCTCTCACACTCACCGTGGTAGGAAACATTTTCTGTCACCTCATTAAAATAGTCAAAGCTTGGATTTACCCAGGGGAGAGTGAAGGATAAATTCCCCAGCTAGCACCATTCAATGCCTGTGCATGTTCTGGGCCACACACTGGCTCAGCAGCAGCACAGCAAGCAGAGGGTTTGCTTCATCTGCTCTTGGCTAATGAACCTTATTTCTGGGGGAACAATGAGACTTAATGAGCTGTTCAGGCTTTTTTTTTTTTTTCTGAGTGAAAAGTTGCAGAGAGCAGAGAATGAGAGGGTTTGTTGAAATTCAGGTGGAAATGATCAGGTTTGTTGTCCGTAGAAAAAGGTTAATTGTTTATCTCTGTTGGTTCACTAAACACACTATTCTTTTTCCTGCATGCTACTTGCTGTTTTTACACTCTTTCTGTTCTTTCACCTCTTAAGCAATAGCTAAAAAGTGAACAAATGAAGTTATGAGGGAGATATATGGCATTGAAGTATGCAAAAGAGGAAAGCCAGAGTTAGCTTTAATACAGGGCTGGCAGGACCACCTGCCTGATGGAGTAAAGTCCTCAGTTTTATCATTTTCGTGTATGTATTACTGCCACTTTGAATACCAGAATGTATTAACAGGGTTCTTTGAAATAAAACTAGTTAAATAAGAGAAGACTCATGTGACTTGTTCCCTTTACAAAAATAATGATGGTTAGCCATCTTGATGTAATCCTTTTTTAGCACAAATATCAATAATCCTATTCTCACAAATATAGCAACAAAAACTATTCCAAATTCTTTCCAGACAATAACTCTAAAGAATTCGCCTTTTCTAGACACATTTCCCTGGAAATGTTCTTCTGTTCTTAGTTGCTTTCTTGTTCTTGGAATCTCTTCTGTCTTATCTTCCCCTTTGTCTCACATACAAGTAGATATTACAACAAATCCCTCTGCCCAAGAGACAACTCAAGAAAATCCTCCATCCTTGCAAGTCCCATTTGCATTTGCTGGTACCATGACTCTAAATCTTGAATTGGGGTCCCTTTTAATTTTAATAGAGCTAATGAAGGGTGTACTTTCTCCCATCAGTTGCCACATGGTTTAATCACACCTCGAGCAGTGTTATATAGGGTGAATTGCTGCACAGTTTTGTATCACTCATCACTGCATGGTGTTACTGTCTTAAGCAGTGCACTAATCTGGATCATCATTCTTGTGGGTGAATTTTCATATACACAAACCAAAATAGAATCATATGAAGAATTTCTCCAAATAAGCAAAGCTATCCTTATAAAGTGGGAGAAACACAATGGCTTAGTTGTAGCGTTATGTATACTGTCCATTTTTACATGCTATTTTTATTATTACTGTTGTTGTTATTATTATTATATTTTCATGCAGGGCACATGGGTCATCATTAGCTATTCTGAGATGTAACATCCCTCACTGAAAACCTAGGCCATTAAGCCATAAAGAGCATAAATTTATGAAGCTTCCAGTGATACTTCAAAAATCTCGAGCACAAAAATGCCTGTTGTACAAACAAAGATGCATTTTTAACTCTAACATGAATATATTAGATGAATATTTGTGGTGCAAAATAAACATTGAAATGGGAGAAAATATTTGTCTAATTTAACTCCCTAAGAAATGCAGGAGATATTAGTATATATTATGAAGCACTGACTATCAACTATCAGTATACTTCAATGTCCAGAACAATACAAAATTTTGTTAACGTAACTTCTTCACTAAAAAGAAAAGAAATTACAGTTTTGCAGCATCTTAAAAAAAAAAAAAAAAGAATGATTATGCAAATGGCTGTGCAATCAACTGCATTTTTAGCTAAGTAAAGAAATTGTCTAATATCTAACATTTGATAATGTGCAAGAAGTTTTGAAACCCTGGTCACATTGCAAAGTAGAATGACACTGACTTCAGAAAAGCCAATTCAGAGAGCAAAATCAACCACCTCTCCTTGTGTGATTGCCTTTCAACCATTTAGCTTTCACTTAAACTATGCTAGCATATATTAAATAACCTACCCAAATTGTTTCAGATGAACATGATACGGAGTACTTTGGAGATGTAAGTCTTAAGTCATGAGAAAGCTCTCCCAGTCAAACCAGACACCGGTTTGTGAATCTAGTTCCTAGACACCTTATTCCTTGATGCATTGTTGATCTCATCTTCTGTATGATAAATCCCATGGTGACATTGTGTGTCTGGGCCTTTTGCCAATAAAAGGATTGTTGAGGCTGATAAGAGTCACAGTAACAGTATTTCTAATAGCAAACTCAGCACTGCTGCATAACAAATGATGTTTATGTCATTACAAGGAAGCTGCAAAGCATAGTATTTTTGATTGCAGTTTTACAGTACTCGGAGAATTAATCTGTCAGGACAGCAGGCTTTATCCTGCAGACAAATTCATTTGTAATCCTCTCAAGTATTCTACCATGTGACTTCAGGAGATAAAAGAGCCTCCTTTAAACTATATTTCCATTACCCACATTGAGTGATGCTAAGTACAGTGGTATCTCTCCCGCTAGATTAACTTTTAATTATTGCAATTTCTCTCATGCAAGAGACTGTAAGATAAAACAGCAAGTCTCTACACATTCATTCTATGGGCAGAGGACATTTTATGTTAATGTACTGATTTATTTAAGACAGGAATTCAAGCAGCAAGTGACAGTAAGGAGAAAAGTATAGCAAAACTCAATATATTCTCATTTGAGAAAATCTGACAGCAGGTTCTTTAATATGGTCTCTTCTCAATACTTAAATTATTCACTTCCTTTCAATAAGAAAATTCTTTCATGTTGTACAGAACAAATTTTAGTCTATTTTTAATGCCATTTCTTTGGATATTGGCATTATGTGTTGTTACAGATACTGAAGCGCTTGCTTGAAGCTTCACTAGCACACGATATGTATTAATTGTCCCTTCCAGAATTCTTCCACTATAAATGGGTTCAAAAATCAAGAGGAAAGAGAAGTGAAAAGCATAAATATATTAAATAACTTGTATTTGATATATTTCTATCTGTTGCACTCAACTGTCTTGTTAAGCACTTATGGATGATACTAGCAGAAACGTGTCTACACAGTGCTAAAATGTTTTTGTCTCTTGTATGTGTTCAAAGTACATCAAAAGAAAATGAATGCAAAACACACCATTATCGGTGATCATTAGTAGAATTTCATATAGAAAGGGACTTCTGAAAACTAATTTTGTAGATGGAACCACATTTCCCTAGAGGGAAACATAGGAAGAGAGGTAAAAACATTGCCTATCTTTGGAAATATCCCACAAGGAAATAGGGACACCTTAGAGATAAAAGAAGGAATACTTCCTTACAGAACCAGTCCCAATGGAGCTACACAGATGGAAACCTGTATTCATTTCTGCCTCTGAAAACATAGGAGCTCTAAATCTCATGTCTCCTGCAAAACAGCTCAGAGCCAGTAGAGCAATCTCAGCCACTCCAGTCTGCAGGAATACTGAAGAGCAGCCAGGAAAACCACCTGATACCCACTGACACACAGAGTTGCTATTATTTACTGCTCAGTGAGACCAGCAAACAATTATGCTCAGCAAAGAAAAATGTTTTAGGTCTAAGTAATTATTTTTACCAGTGACCTTAAAATATCCCTGTTGTTAAGAATTTTCCTTGCGCAGGGCAGTCTCTGTAATAGGATCAGGCAGTATGTTTCTTCATGCCAAGTCACTGAATGCCAAAATGATTTGTCATCTTTTGCCACAGGCCACTGCCTGACACACACATGCCACAGTCTAATATTTCGCCTGCTTTGACATCAAAGTGTCTTTCTTCAGCCATTAACAACAAGAAGAAAGGCAAACAATGGCAGAATATTCCATTCTTTCTGGGAGAGTTTTAATTAAATAAATGCTTCAAATAGCTTAATGGGACTAAGTCAGGGGGGAAAACCTTTCATCATAAAACAAATTAAATCTATAAATCTTGCTTATTCTCTCCCCCTGCATTTTTTTTATTTACTTCACAGTCACATTATTTCATTCTCTGCTGAAGTTTATGATAACATTACATGATATCTCCTGGGCTTACACAGTCTATCACATTTTACAGTTCACTCTTAATGCCATGGGTCAAAAAAGACAGAGCTTGTCTCATTTTACAAAGGGGAGGAGGGAAAGAAGTCCTATGTAAAACCTCCAGTTGCAGAAGGGTTTTCATGTGCTGAAATATACAATTGTGAATAGGTCCAGTGAGACTTTTGGTAGCAGCAACTTAGCCTGTTTTGAGGGATGAGTAATTTCTACAGCATGCCCCAGAGATCTGATTTCCCAAATCAAATCGGCAAAGCAGAAATGCAGCAAATGCTGTGCTCCAGGATGGGACCAAGGTGCAGCTGGGGCACATTTTCAGGTTTGATGGGGTTGTCTCTGGTCTTCCTATTTAGATGCAGTTAATCAGTGCTATTCATTGATGTGTCTTCACAGTACCATGTTAGAGACATATCACTTTTCAAGACAAGTCTCAGAACAGAATGCTCCCTTCTTGTCCATCCCATCTTGGAGGAAATAAAATACAAAAAAACTATATGTGCCAGCCAAAACCATTGCAAGATTCTTCATTCAAATGAAAGGTCCTTCCGATGGCAAGTGGCGTTATAATTATAGACTAGAAAAGAGCAAGATCAGCAGCTGCTGCTGCTGCTGCTGCTTGCGTTTGTTCCCTGTGTAACTGACAGGACAGAGGACTTGGCAAAAACAGACTTCCAGAAGTGGAAAGACATTTTAACCCCTGTTCTTGTCAGTCCACTACTCTTAGTGCTCAGCACCAGCAACCCCTTGCTTCAGGTTAAGGGAAGAGCAAGGTGATTTTTGCAGATCTGGAGGGGACTTGGTTTAGGACGTCTAAGAAAGAGGAAGGGTCCAGGATTTGCCTTCGGGCTTGGATTGCTGAATCAAAATAGCAGGTCAGTGGATACAGTGTAAGCTTAATATGTTTTTATAGTTGGCTTAACTCAAATCTCTCTTACTCACTTTCTCTTCTATGCTGTAAACTAAAAAATAAGGCGAACAATGACAAGGGGTAGGTCTGCATAGAGGTACTATTTATTTATGCATTCTATAACGAGACTTTCTTGGTCAGTTAGGAAACACTGATGGCTGTTCTTTTGTACTGTGGTTTCTCTCTGAATCCTAATGCATCCTGAAATTCTCAGCCAGACAAAAATCCCATTTAAAATTGGGTTCAATATTAATGGAGAGGACACACTTTTATTTTTAGCTGTTTATGCCTAAAGTCTTCTGATGATCTTAGCAAAAGTGGAGTAATATATAACTCACATTTCAGTCTGTGCTTGAGAAAGTTTCAGAAAGGAAATAAACACAGAGTAAAAGAAAAAGCAGCATCATAGATATGAGTCAAGGTCTCTATAGGCATCAAATGGGCATAAGCTTGTGTTATGTCCTCAAAACTCACAAATCTATGCTAGCAAAAAGCCTAGCCCGATATCTGCTGATGAATTAAAGGGCAACATGATAATTAGGAATGTTTTTCATTACACTGGTGCCTGTGGTATCTGATCTAATGTATTCTGTCCTTCTTCAGCTCTGGCCAAAAGAGTGCTCAGGGAGGAATGTGCTGGGGGCCATCATTATGCTTTGCTCTTCCTGTCCATCTCAGTTTTAGCTTTTTAATTTCCTGTGGCCATAAGTAATGTACTAAGGACTCTCTGCCAACATTCTGCCTGTGAACCAAGGGCTTGGGACTACAGTGCAAGAGCCAGAGTCAGTGCAAGGCTTTACACCAAAACTTCCTGTTGCAAGGAGAGGCCGTACCTAAATGATTGTAGGTGTTCTCAGAAAAAAACAACAAACAAAACCCCCCAAACAAACAACAAAAAAACCCCACACAAATGCAGATTTAATTTTGTGTTTGTTGTGTTGAGAAATCTAACCAGACAAACACATAGCTGTCTTTCATGGCTTTGTATAGTCTCAACTGTTCTGTAATCACCTAATCTGACCTAATGTATATTTTAAGACACTGAATTATATTATCCTGAAGTCCTTATATGAACCCAATGATAAATGTTAAGGAAAGCATTTGATTAGCAGGAAGATAAAACAGAGCTTACCACACATAAGGAAAGGCAAGGAAACCAAGGCACCAAAGCCTAAAATTGCTGTAACAGTCCCACTTTTCTTTGCTTCATTTCAGAGGCAGAAATAAAAAACAGAAGCATCCAGTGTCTTCCAAAATTTTCTATTCACAGTCAAGGGCATTGAGTAAGGTGCTGAGCGATGGTTGGACTGTGATTAAGTGAAATATAGTTGCTAGAATCAAGAAGACAAATTGCATTTCGTGGATAAGACTTTTCTCCCCATCTATTGCATGGGGAAATATTCTTAATCCTGATTCCTATTATCACTACAGCCCTGCATTTGTGGCCAAAGCCCATCAATTAGGCCTTGTAAGACAGGATTTGCTTCAGGTCTGTGGAGAAGGTAGACCCACTTTGTCCAGCTTAGCTACTGACCAGTTTCTGACACTTTCCATTTGCTGATAGCTGAGAGGTACCAACCTTTCCTGAACCTCCTATGCAAAAACTGAGAATCATGTTTTTGACACTAATGGCTGCCTTCCAGCAGAGCTGAAGATGCTGAGAAGGTGCTGCAAGCAATTTTCCTCTGTGGCCCACATCAGAAGAGACCTCATGGAAGGTTTAACAGATGCCGAGATACCAGGGGAGAACAGCAGAACCCCTCAACCCCAGTCTGTCTCAGTTATGTGAATTCTTCCTGGAGGTCATCTTCTGTCCTACAATTTGCCCGCAGCTTAAAGATCCTAAACAAAGGGTGACTATCCAGTCCCCTTTTCTGATATTTGGCTGCCCCTACAGTTTGCAATTTATGTTTTATTTCATCCTGCATTTGTCTAACTTCATCTTCTCATTGTGGCCCTGTTGTGCTGATGGTCTGGGCTCTCACCAGGCTATAAGCCCTCCCATTATCAGACGTCTTTTCTAGATGTAACTCCCTACATTCAGTCATTCCCACTGGAGATTCCCATTACAAGGTGTATACTGAGATAGAGACACACTTGTTGGTGATATGGCTTAAACACATACTCCACAGCATCAATGGGCAAGATCTAAAGTCTTGTTCTTCCAGGAAACACAGTATATTTTTAAACATTTTTTTTTACCCCATTCCTCCCCCGTAGCCCAGCCATAGATTCCTTTCATTGTTTATAAAACCTCACTTTTGGTGGAGAATGGACATCTGTGCCTTCGTTTTCTTAAGCATTGCATCCTGACCACAAGATTTTTAGCAGACAGGACTGCATATCCGTGCATGCCAGTCAGAAAAGTTGGCTCTTGCATTGAACTTCTCGGAGTACAACAATGACAGCAAAAACTTTAAAGATCTGTGCCAAGGCTCAGGAAAAGAAAAACTATCATTTGGATTCTAAAGACCAAAACCCATGCTTCCTTAAAAAAAATAAGTCTTCAGGCCCATGCTGGCAAATATCAAGCTGTCATTCTGCAGAGGAAAAGAGACAGCCTGTCAGCAATACAAGGCTTGTGATGTCTTTTCCCTGTTGATTCCCTTGGTGACTAAAATAAAAAGCAGCACTTTTACAGGTGAATTTTAATAGCTTATGTTATGCTCTGCATCAGAGACACAGCCAAGATGCACAAAATACCTGTCATCTATTAACTAGGAGTTCAGATTTTTTCCCCCACCCCACAATAAATTTGCTACTGTGGCATCACAAAAATACAGACAAGAATCATATTTGTGATACACAGCTACTTTCTTGAGATTTTTGTGCTTCTCCTAACTACTCTCTTGCACACTGTACAAAACTCTCCTTCACATTTGGAGCTAGGATTAATTTTGTAAGCATATGGCAGTTCCTATAGCATCTCCCTGCACTGGGTAAGTAAGTACCAAACCCAGCACAAAGTATTTACCTGTGTATTTTCAGTTGTACTTTAATTACACTGTGTCTCACACTACCTGCCTGAGCAGCCCTATGGCTTTTTTTGCATGACCATGCAATGCTGAAGTATTGATGAGTATGTCTAGGTGCCAAGGAGAGAAATAACAGCATTATCCAGCTGCTGTCATAACTGTTAATGAAAGAGGCAGTCTCGAAATCTCATTTGGTTTTTCAATGATTATAATTACCACAGCCAGCTAAAAATACTGGCTGGGGATGCACATGCATTTGTGGAATTTAGCTTTACTTCTCTCACCAAGAAGTTGAGAAGTTTTCAAAAAATGTCAAGCAAATTTGCTTCCTATTCTTTGCTCACGCTAGAGTGCAGCAAACTGAGAGTAAGCAGAGACTTCAGAGGCACAACATGTCCCTGCCACTGCCACCCAGAAAGGTGGCCACGTTCAGTGCTAACTGCTGTGTTTGGGTGGTCATTGACATAAAGCCCAAATACAGCCTTGCGTCAGTCAATCTGCAGGTCTCAACAGGGCTTGTAACTGCAAGATTTTTATTTTTCCATCTCTTTCGATATACATATGAATACAAACACCATGTATTTATATACACATACTATTATATATTTAAATTTACATGTATATCCATGTATCTCTCTATACAAGGGTACATTCAGGTTAGGATACACTGTCTAAAATGTTGTTGGTGTCCTGCTTCTCTTCTACTGTTTCTAGGCCCAGCCTACCACGACGATGACAGTCACTTATTCCAGCAAAGTAGCAAATGCCACTTTCTTTGGATTTCACAGATTACTCCTAAGGTGGAAAGGCAGCATCTACAAATTGCTGTACAGAGAATTTATTGTTTTTGCTACTCTTTACACAGCGATAAGTGTATTATACAGGTACACTCTTTCCAATTCACATCTCATTAAATGTTATACTGAAGTTTCAGGCTTCCTAGTGTTAGGCTGATGAATGATGGGGGGGGGGTTACTATTTACTTATTGTCTTTTCCTTGGACATTTTCTAATGTGCCTACCTTTCCATGTTTATTGTAAGGTTCCAGAGGAAGTATGTAGAGTGTCAATGCTGTTTTATCATATTCAGCTGATTGTACTTTTAGCCTAGCATTGAGCAACTATCCTACAAAAGTTAGACTAAAGAAAAACTCAGGGCTAGCCTAGGTTATACAGCTTTTGTCATTCTGACTTTGAGCTGTCAGTTGTGAGCATGCCTCCCTGCTTTAGATCAGAGGTATAGACCTTTTGTTCTCCCTGCAGAACTCTGCCTTTGGTTGCTTGGTGGGAATATAGTAACACTGAGAGGTTATAATTTTAGAGTGAACTTAAATAGCCAGGAAAAGCAAAGTTTTGCTTCAAGCTAGGAAGGCATGCAAACTTGATTTTTAAGCTTGGAAATAAACAAGGAAAACTGCATGGAAGCTAGACATGGTTATTATCTGTGTGTCACCCAGCACCTGGAAGGAGCGCATTAGAAGAAGAATTGCTTTTTCCTTCAGGGTGTGAATTAAACACTGTATGACAGATGCAATGCATCAATTAGTACAGTAAAACTTTTAATTGATGAAGTACATTACATACAAGTATCTGGTTCAGTTCTTACCATGATTTCCTGCTTTTTATTGGAAGCAAGGAGAAAATGAGCTTCAGTTTTTCTCTAATTAATCATTATTTTTTGTTCAGTGATCTATACCTGTAAACAAAGAAAGCAAAGTATAGCATTAGTATGTAAAGGAACACCAAAGTCTCACAGACATTTAAATTAATCTAATTTTAATGAAATGTCAGGCAATTGAAAACCATGGTAAATACGCCACAGAAATGTTTTTATATGTGCTCCAGTTTTTATTGCACAATTGTAAGCAAAACCCACCAAATATTTGTAATATGTTCCTTTTACAAGAAATCGAAGAGTAACTGTAATACTCGCTTATACAAATAAAAAAAAAATAAACTGAAGTTTGTTGTATTTCATCAGATATCTTTTCCCATGGGCAGAAGCTAAAACCATGGTTCATTTGCTATCATTTGGTGAATATTTTCCTGATTGCAGAATAAATACTGTTGTATTTTAATCTTGTGGAAAAGAAAAATTTCATAGGAGCAAGAGTAAAATACCTATTGCAACAACGTAGCATTTTCAAATCAGAGGAATTCGATTGTTAACCTTTTGCAATTCAAGCAGACCTAAGCATTTCCATTAAGTACCAGTCTGAAAAAGGAGAGTAAGCTCTACTTGAAGACTTAGAGCTTGCTGTCATCTTTGGTCTGTATGGGACAGCAAACTGATTCTTCAGACATATTGATCCAATTAGTAGTGTCAGTCAAATTAGCCCTGAGAAAACTACAAAGACCAGGGAATAATATTGTTGTTTCTTCCAGCTTCTTTAATACTTGCCAAAAGTGTTCAGACCTTTACCTTTAAGAATTTGCCTGAAGGCATTAGCCAAGAATGCTCCCCAGTGCACATATCTGATTATTTATACATGTTTACACTTAGTAGGTAGTGCCAGAATATTATGGAAGGACAGATACATTTTATTTTTCCTGCAGATTTTTTCTTACAGGTAGCCAAAAACGGTTCTTTGAAAAATTATCAATTTACTGTGACAAATATGCTGAACAAATCCCAGTAACTTTTGTGCTTGGTAAGTACCAATTAAATGTGAAATTATTCTCCAACTCTGTCTCTGTTCAGGCATTTTGTGAATGTTGGTGTATGGAAGCATTTCAGAGCTGAGGGGCATGTGGGAGGTTAGAGGTTCGCAGTAAGTCATCTGCTTCCAACAGGTCTCCTCAAGTTCCAGTTACTTTTGTTACATCAACATTTATGCTCATGTTCTCAACATAATAACAAGAAAGGTTTCCATATATCTAGATCTAGATACTTATATCTAGATCTAGATCATGCCCACTAACACTGATGCCTAGCACCTGATGTTCCAATGAACTAAATCCACTCTAAGTTTTACTACAGAAAAGGAAATTTGGAAATTCGTGGATATGAGATACTCAGCTGGAATGTACTGTTACATTGCAATGCCCATTAAATAATTAGTATTTATTGCATCCTGGGTGTTCACATGGCTTGTTGCATTTATTCTGGGAAATGTAGCAGCTTAGTGATATGAACAACACTCTGAAAACTAAAATTAAAGTAACGGAAATCCTGATAGGCACTGGACTTTTTTTTTCCCCTCTAACCCTCAGGTTTCTATGTTACTTTGGTGGTGAATCGCTGGTGGAACCAGTTTGTGAACTTGCCATGGCCAGATCGTCTGATGTTGCTCATCTCCAGCTGTGTCCAGGGCAGGGATGAGTATGGGCGCTTGTTAAGGAGGACTCTCATGCGTTATGTGAATTTAACATCTCTGCTGATCTTCCGCTCTGTCAGCACAGCTGTGTACAAAAGGTTCCCCACCATGGACCACGTGGTAGGAGCAGGTACTGCGCTTTGCCTCCCCAAAATTGCTTTCCTTTCCCTCAGGGGTGGAGGCTCAGGGAGGGAACGAGCCAGCCTCATTTTTTCTTTCCTGTAGCCCCATGTGCCTCATACTAGCCCACATCAAAGCAATCACCTTTTTGTTAGTGAGTTAATTGACATAACCTTAAGAGTGCATCTTTAGTGTTCTTAAAGTCTTTAGCAACACTGTAGAAACCAAACGAGTTTGACACTTACTTGAATCTGCTTTCAGACCCCATGGAGGCAATAGGCCTACCCCAAACACTCAGGCGTATGGAACAGGTGCAACATTCTCTAAAGCAAAGAAAACCCCCGAAGTTGTTATACAGTATGATGCAGTAGGAATGGTGACTTGTTATATGGTATTGCCTCAATGGCTGAGATGTAAGTTGGTCTGGCATATCAGAGACAGATCTCTGCAGGTACTTCACAAGTAGCGCTTTATCTCAATTTTTATTTAAGTAGACTGCATTTTAAATAGTTTGCTCATTTAAAGTGTTGTGATTTACTCAAAAAAACCCCTCAGCCCCAAGGGTTTTTTCTTTATATTGAAAAACTTACCTTAAACTTAGTTTATCAAGGATAAATATACTAAGTATTAAACTTGTCTTTGTTTTCTGTTTCTTTCAATAATGCAGTGAGTGTAATGATGGCAAAGAGGGTTCTATGCTGTAACACTTCGGTTGTCTGTCAAGGACTGAATGCTCAGTATTTAAAGGCAAGGTGTGGCACTGTGCTTTCTGACAGGCATGGTCAGTGTCAGAGGTAGAACAGAAATGCAAGATATGGGAATCTGTTCCAAATAGAAGTCATGTTTTCTACTGAATATCTTGAATTTCTTAAAATTATTCCTTTGGCAGAGATTAGTAAGCAAAGTTGTAGCAAGTTAAAATATGCAGTGTGTATATAGACACATTTCAAGTATGTGTGAGAAGCTTTGGATATTAAAAAAAAAATGCCGGACAGAATGCACTAAACACTGAAAAAAAAACCCCAAACCATTTACACTGGATTCATTGAATTTTAAAGCTCTCTTCCTTGTGCTGTGCAACAAAACTGTTTACCTGAGCCTGTGAGAGGTCAATGAAGCTTCTGTCACTCTCCCTAGCAATCTGCTTCTACTACGCACTGGAAAATTACAACATTTCCAGGCAGCTAATCCAGCTCTGCCTCCCTATTGCTAAAGACAATCTGTTCCAAAGAGACAGAATGTCACAGCATTGTACCAAAATTATAGACTGGAAAGCAAGTATTGATTGTTGGCTTTTTTAACAGTGAAAAGTCCTCTATGAACTGTGAATGTAAGTATAGATAGTGTAGTCAGCTCTGGATTTCAGTATTTATTTTGTAGGTTTTAATGCATATTGTGCTGCATAATTTTCATTGATTCAGTACTGAGCATTTTAGGGTAGATTTTGCTCCTATTTAATAGCCAGTGACATAGACAATACTCCGTAATCACCCCCTTCCTAGCTCCCTGTGGCATTGCATATCAGAATGCATGGGAGGGAGGCACTTAATATGAATGTGAGCAGCACAAATTTGATATTTACAGCACAGTCATCATTGAAACAACTTATGATGATTTTGCATTTTGCTGTTAAACTGAGAACTGCCATGACATAACTATTGCTACACACTTGTTTTTTTCAGCAAATGAACTGCTTAAATTCATAGATTTTAAATTTGAGAACAGTACCACAATAATCTAGTCTGACTCATCCATAACACAAGGCACAAGAGCTTGCTAGCAGCATCCTTGAACAAGCTGCAATTTCTGACTGAGCCACAATACCTTCTAGGAATATAATCAGCCCAGATTTAAAATTGAGCTGGATATACTGGAGACTACACTGCATTCTAGGTGAACAGAAGTTCACAACAGTAAACTCGATGTTGAAGAGTGACTTCTTATTCTCAGTCTGAATTCGCACAGTGTTCTATTCACTGGATTTTGTACTAGGTATGGGTTCTTCTATTTTTACTTAGAAGAAAATATACTTTTTCCCTCAATAGTTACCTGTTAGCACACTGCTTAAAGGCTTGAATGAAACTCAGGAGCTTCACCAGCTGTAGTCTCTCCCTATAGGATACAGTTTTAAGTGCTGGACCTTCCCTCTGACTCTTTTTCATGTTCTAACACTCTTTATGGAACTGTAGACAGTAGATCCATGTAGATTCACTCCTTTACAATGCTGACTGCTGTAAGTGCATGCACACATGCTGTAAGTGTCAAATGCCTAGCAGCCATCCTGAGCACAGCAATCCTGTTGGCTGCAAGGTCCAAGAGGGGAGTTGGATGCTCAAGAACACAACTGTTAAAAAACAGAGTAATGAGTGAGCAGCTGAGCAGAGAGCACCTCAAAAGAGCTGATGGGAAACACTGAGAGAAACATGAGGTGTGAGCTCAGCAGCATGAATACCTATGGATGGCTGAAGACTGCAGTCTCAAAACCTCTACTGGAAGGAAGAACCTGAATTAACCCATTCTCACATAACACAGATGCAGAAAATGAAACTTTTATCTACTTGATAATGTTCCTGCTTCTCTAACCACTAGTGCTAAAATATTTAATGTAAGTAACCTGAACCAGCCTTGTCTCAAACCATTGAGTTTTGACAGGAGTACTGAATACTCTTTGAATCACTTAAGGAAGAGCATGAGTGACTTTTTCCCAGCCAGGATTGCGTTCTCATCAATCATTTTCCTGTAAGATCTCTTTGGTTGACACTGTTCACATTAGTGTCCTTTGATTATTTATTGATTGCACTTCATGTCACCCTTCTGATACTTTCACAAGGATTCAGTGCCCTGTCATTCCTTAGATCATCTTTTTCCAAGTGTTGGCACAATATTTGACAAATATTTCCCATTTTCTGGACTTGTTCCAGTCTTCCAGTGTTCATCAAAACCAGTATTCTTGTTTGTAGAGTTTCTTGGTTAATTATTTGAATGCTCCTAAATAAAAATAGCATGACCATATTTAGAAACTATGTAATTTTAATAACTGAAGTTTGATATCCTCCCCTATATTTGATGTAATATAAAGTATTTCTTTACCACTGCAATAATAGCAAAGTATTCTGAACGGTATGTTGTCTGTTTTGCCAGCAGTAATAGAATTCCAGAATTAGTATTTTCTACAATAGGAATACTAATCATTATTGATATTCATCAAAGAGAATATTTAATCAATATTAACACAAACACATCAATGCCAATTTGAACGTTATAATTAATAAAAACAGACTTTGTTGAGCTTTCTGAACAAAAGGTGCTCAGTGTCAGTGGAAAGCCAAACTGATCCTTTCTGTTCTTTGTGACCCCCTCAGTCTGTGTCTTTCCAGAGCTTCCAACTGACTTGTATCCAGTGTTTACTCCAGACGCAATTTTTGTTTTTCTGTGTGTCTGTTTCAGCCTGACAGAAGCATCATTTCCTGTCCTGTAATAAGCAGGCTGGCAGGACTACAACTAAAGGCAGCCTAAAAGACTGTCTTTTAGGAATCAGGAGTCATGACTATCAGGTTAATTTGTCTGGTGGCCTGATTATTTCTGTGAAGTTGGTTATGAGAGGTGGCTGCAAAATGCCCAGGGAACTTTTAAAAGCTTTATCTTATTCTGTTCTGAAATTCTATGTACTCTCTCTCGCTGCTGAATATTTCCTCTTCCACAGTGTTTTTCTGTCCTGTCTTTGCCTTCCTTCTCAGTAGTTGCAGTATTTCATACCTCCTGTGTAGGCTTGTTCCAGCTGTACAATACAGACATTTTCCTCAACAACAGAATATTTAAGATCACTGTGATTAGCAGATCTCCTATAATTTACTTCACATTTCTATGCAACACAACTGATTATATTTATTTGCTGTATCATGTATCTTTGGCAATGTTAACCATAATGGACATATTCTTAGTTACTTGTTGGAGTCTATTGTCCATTCCCTCACTGAATTTTCAGCATTCAAACTTGTAATTGATTAGCTGAGGCCCCTATTTTGGGGCTGTCGTTACTAACTTTGTCTTATTTCATAGCTAATGTCAATAAAACAAAAGAAGCTTTATACCCACCCTGATAGGTCTTACAGACCTGAGCAAAAACTAAGATCCTCCAAACATGACAATTGCTCCAATACCAGAAAATCCAGGATTTGGACAACAGAAAATGTGAATTTTCTGGTGTTGTTTTTGCCAAAGTCTGGGTGGAAGGAGGACAGCAGAGCAGAGCTTTGTTCCCTAAGGGGGTAGACGTGTTGCTCCAAAAGCCTGCTGCTCCCTTGCCAGTCCCAGGCAGAGATTGGCTCTGGTGCAGGATTTGTCACACACAGCCCTGGCTCCCTGGTTATGTGACCTTGAACTTGCTTGCACCAGGGGGAAGCAGGGTTTCACAAGGCAGGAGAACTCCTCAGGAAACCTAATACCTTCCCAGCCCCCCAGCAAGGCAAAGTGCCAGGCAGAGAGCAGCTTCAGCTTGCTGCCCCACAGCATGTCACCTGGCCCGGTGTCCCTCAGCAGCGAGATTTCTGTGCACAATTCCCTCTTCATCTCTTTGCATGCCTTCATAACTCCAAAGAAAACATCAAACAATCTGTCAGGGAAGTATTTCATGGGCAGAAGGCACACACTCTGTTGGGCTCCGTTTCATGTATGCACTTGTATCCTCTGTTGGTTGCTCACTGCTTTGCAGATACAAATAATATTATCAGAATCAGGTCACATAACTGCCCTTACAATATATGTCAAAATGCTTCTGAAAGCCATCATTGGTGAGAAAAGTTTCTTGGCTGAGATATCCAGTTCCTTATTTTTCTGAAAGCAGAATATGAAACTAGAGAGTAATTTGTACAATTCATAGTATTCTATGTATCTACCATATGTCAGCAGTTAGATATGAGAACACAGTAATAGCAAATTTTTGCCCGTATTGGTAAAGAGGAATTTAGCATAGGTAATTAATGCAAAAATAAGTTCTTTCAAGCAAGATGTCTCCTGGATTTTTTGTTGTTGTTACCGTGGGGTTTTTTTGGTTTTGTTTTTTGGTTGGTTGGTTGGTTGGTTGGTTTGTTCATTTTAAAGGAGAGGTTATTAGCTAGAATTATAATTTGTGTTTAGCAGAGTTCTATGCAAATATAACATAAACAGATAGAAATATATTCCAGATTTATAGTATCAGTAGTACTGAAAGCACAGAATGAATGAAGGTTGTTTTGGGGTTTTTTTGGTAAACAGGTTTTATGACAAGATATGAAAGGAAACTTTTTGATGACCTTAAGTCTCCCCACCTGAAATACTGGGTCCCATTTGTCTGGTTTGGAAATTTGGCATCAAAGGCACGAAAAGAGGGAAGAATTCGAGACAGTGTGGATCTGCAGACACTGATGAATGTAAGTAGAAAAAAGGAAATCTACAAAAAACTAATCTAAAATTGCTTTTCACTTACATAATTGGTTTTATTTAATATGCACAGATCTCATGTGTCATCTAAATTAACTTACTCAGGATTTAACCTGCTTTTCTTTGTGTACCAGTGTACACTTAAACACACAGAGCAGTGTTCACTGGAATTCTTTTTAATATGACTAAGAAGGTATTGAAAGAAGAAAAAATTGATTAATAAAAAATTATTGTAACATAACTCTAAATTCATACTTGTTCCATTGCTAAAAATATGAGAAATGAGAATAATTTGGCATTTTGAAAATTTTATTATCAGCTTCAGGAAGATAAACTCCCTGAATACTTCATTAACTGGTAAAATATTCTTTTTATGATATAATATATTCTTTTTCATGTATCACTAGACTGTGAGTAAGATAGAAACAGAAGATGAATTGTGAAGGAATACAAAATATACTAAGCACTCCAACTCCATAAACCAAGTCAACATTCAAATAGGGTGCTGAGTACAGTTATAGTATCAATTTATACATACTACAATTTATTTTCCCCTATCCTTTTATATGTGCAAAAATGAACTGCAACAAAGTATTTATAATTCAGAATTGTATCCCATGCAGTTTTATTTTGTTGCCGTTTCTTGCTAGTTGGGTTATTTTTTGGGTTTTTTTCCCCTTCTAGGAGATGAATAAGTACCGGTCTTGGTGTAGCCTTTTGTTTGGTTATGACTGGGTTGGAATTCCACTGGTCTATACCCAGGTACTGAGCTATTATCCTGTTGAAAATTCAAAACACAATTTCCATAAAAGGGGGGGTGGTACCAAACATTCATAGTATAAAACATTCATAGTCCTGACCAGAGTCTCTGAGATACTGAGCACTGGTTCACTCACACAGGATCATGGAGGCCTGGCTAAGCATTTAAGGTATATCTTATGCAGAACTATTTTGAAAATCTTGCATCATTTGGAAGAGGGGAGGAAGCACTGAAATGTTTTTCTGTTTTCTGAGTGTTTTTCCTGGCCATAATTATTCCTGTGGCCTCTGTATTTGCAAAACCTCCTACAGTTTTATAATTTATATGGCAAAAGACCAACAAAGACCTTTGGGTATGGGTTGCCTTACGCATAAGATTGTATTAGTTCATTATTTCATTGAAGATCTGTTCTTTGCAGGTTGTTACTCTCGCAGTCTATACCTTTTTCTTTGCCTGCCTGATAGGGCGTCAATTTTTGGATACTGACCAAGGGTACCAGGGACATGACTTAGATATTTACATTCCAATCTTCACACTGCTGCAGTTCTTCTTCTATGCAGGATGGCTCAAGGTAAACTGGCTGTCTGGACGGGTGATGGGGGAACCCTCCCTGGAGGGATGGTCAAGGTGTCAGATCTGTGACACACCTGTAAAATCATCAATGAATCCTGAAGTTACACCAGAGGTGAATATAGCCTGAAGTGTTCTGTGGTCATATAGAATTATCATGCGATATATTTTTAATCCCACCTGACAGATTGCATGGTAAGAAATGGTCGTGAATCTGAAGGAGCCCATTTCAGTAGCGCCAATGCAGCCACAACTCCCCAAGGGAGTATTACTCCAACAAGGTCTCAGGACTTGAACTATAAAGTGACAGAAAAGAGATTAAAAAAACTTTCTCCCACTCCATTCCACAGTGGGGAACTATGGCTGCAGACCTGGTGTCAGCTGAAAGGGACCAAATGATACTTTCTTCTTAGGATCAAAGCTGGTAGTATCTGCTGTTACCCTCCTCAGATGCAGGCAATTAAAGTTCCCCAGTTCCAGAGGGTTATGAAAGAGTGACAGACAATATTGGCTAGAACTCCACTGCATAAAAATGTTCATTAAAAAGAAGAGTTATAGAGGAATTGGATGCTGCCCATCAGCCTGTTGATGACTGCTAGGCTAACGTACCACGATCAATCTGACAGTTGAATAATTAAGCCACATACCTCAAGGTGGTTCTCTCCTCTACAATAGACTAACTGGAAAAAGTTTCATTGGGGTCCATGTGCATTAGATTTCCTTTTGTGTTTATTAATCATGGCTGGAAACATAGAGCTAACTTCTCTGCAGAATACAAATTGAACAAAGTTGTCCAGTCTTAGAGACACCTTCCCACAGCCAACTCTGAAGGGCAGAGTAGAGAAGGCAGCACACCAAGCTGGCAGATGTGAGGAAACATAAAGTGCATGCAGGACAAGCTCCTCTAGTGTTGTATCCTAGGAAATGAGAGGGAAAAGGATTTTGCTTCATAGGGACCAGTCTGGATGGGAGTGGGAGAGAGAGGAAGGGAGGCTGGTAAGGTGAGGTAGTAACTTCTCCTGGAGAAAAGTAAGGTTTTACCTCTAGGCAGTGTATTCCTGTTATAGTCGAGGGTTAAAAATGGTAAGCTGATCCTCTTGACTGCCCTGCTGGTCCTCCTGAGAGGAAATGAGTTTTCCTTCTTCAGCACCCAAGGCTGTTTATAGCATCTCTTCCAGTTGGGCTCAGAGCTTCCAGCCAACTCCTGGCTGTGGTAGGTATGAGACGCCATTGTAACTGAAAAATCTTCTGCATAAGGATGTGAAAGGGAGGAGAAGAAGTTTTTAAAAGCTAATTTAACATCAGCACTGTTTCCTCAGGCTGGAGGTTTGTCCAAACCTTCAGGGCCCCATGTTGGGATATTTTTGTCTTGAAGGTTACAGCCAGTTTCCTGCTGAGCATGTTGGACTTTGGCTGCCAGGCAGTAAAAAGGGCCTTGAGATATTGACTTCCAGTAACTTGGCAATTCCTCAGAAATAATGAGCAAACTGAGCTCATTACTTGGCCTCAAGCCTGGTCTGTTATACTTACAATACAAGGCCAAAGTTTTCTATTACATGAGACACTTCTAAATCTCCATTTTCATTACAGGGGCAGATGAACTCTCCAAATACAGAGTTTAATTGTCCAGCACTACATTCCTTTCTGGAGAATAAAGTCATGTCTCATATGCCAGGACTAGGTCAGCCAAAAAAAAAGCCGCCACCACTGTCTGCTCTGTTCCAGTCCTCATTTTTTTAAGGTTGTGTGATAGGTTTTATGGTGGATTTTTGTGTGGTGGTCCACTGGTTTACACGAAGATGATCCATGTCTTCCTGGGAGTGCCACAACACAGACTGTGTTCTGGTTCTTCCCTATTGCAGCCCTTTCATAGCTGTACCCAAAAATTAATACCATGTCAAGGAGTGTGAGCAGAGGTGACCCCTGTCTCCTTTCACTGCTTCCACCTTACAGGTGTTTTTGTAGTGTTAATCTACTCAGCAGTTCTTTAGTTGTGTGCCAGTGCTGGCCTGGGAATTGGTGGCCTTGGAGAGTCAGCAAGTGCTTATCCACAGGTACAACCTAGAGGCACACAGGAAAAATATCCAGGGAGCAAATGCCTTACAGCTATAACTTATTTCGATCATAGCTGTCCATAGTGAGGTGTAGTGGTTTCACATTTGCCAAATCCTGTTTGCCAAATTTAGTGTAGTGGTTTGAGTGTCTTTACTCCTGTGAGATAGAATTCGGAGGGAAAAGACAAAACAGGTCCAACTTTGGAGTAAACAGATAGATTTTATTAACACACACACGAAAAGAATGAGAAAAGAAAAACAAATTAAAATTGAAACTTCAAAACCCTTCTCCTTCCCCCACCAACTGTTCACTTTCCCACAGCCAACACAGAGAGACAAAACTATGATTTTCAGTCAGTTTCACCACTTAAACATAATCTTTCATCACTTTGGGAGAGGAGTCTCTCCTGATGGCCCATGGATCCCACTGACAAATTAGAACAGTCCTCACGTGGGTTTTAACTGTCACAAAAACAGCTGCCCGGTAAAATCTGCCTCTGTGACCCCTCCCATTAGCAAGTTCCCAAGCTGCTTAATGGGTCATGGTTCCTAGACTTTTGCATTTTAGGGTGTCTCCTTCTAAAGATGCACAACTCCACAAGCAAAGGATTCTTTATCTCAGGGAACAGAGATATCTTCTCACTTCTTCACTGACAGGGGGCCTCTTATCTCAATCTCTGTTCAAGCATCTCAAAATCAATTTCACTATGTCCATCACAATCAACTTTGCTCAAAAATCCCCACATAATTTTGAGCAATCACCTCCCCCAAAGTGCATCTCTTTCCATGGTTTAAGGGAGTATTTAGTCCAGTTTCCATGGTTTACATCCAGAGAAATCCAGTCAAAAAATATCTACTTCCTCAATCCTTTCTTCCAATAATCTTTATCAATTCTTTTGCTGACACTGTATCATGCTGTCCCCTCTACATATTAAATCACACTGTCCTTCGTCTCTCTCTCAGGGAAAGGTTAGAGTTCTGAAAGCTTCATCTTGCTAGGAAAGGGTTAAATCTTGCCCATCTTCTCTCTCTCTCTCGGCTGCTGTTGCTCTTGATGTCAGGTTTTTTTCAAGGCCAAGCTGGAGGGGGAGAGCCGAAGGTCAGAGCTCGGAGTAGCCGTGCAGTCAGAGACCATAAATACTTACCAATGCCTCCTGCCCACCCCTGGATCTCATAGGGTGGCCTGAACACGTGCTCGGGGCTGGTTCTGGGGACCCTCAGGGACCCCCAGGACTCTCCTGGCCATGGCCAGTTCGGGGCTGGGCTTTAAAAGTTCGCTAGATGGTAAGCGGCAGCCTTCTCTTTTTTTCCTTCCCTGTGGCTGCTGGGGGGGAAAGAGACCCGCCAGCTGGGCTCCCCCGCTAGCAGCAGCTCCCAGGACCCATTTGGGCCCGGCCCTGTCTGCCTTGAGGGCAGTGGGACCTGGCCCGGGGCTGCCGCTGCCCAGTGGAAGGAAAAGGGACTGGCTTGGACAAACTCAGCTTTATGTGTGTACTCACAAAGTCGTTTCTCAGTGGTCAAACTGTATGCCAATATCTAAAGTAGACTCTGATAGGTACCTGTCCTTTCCAAAACAACTCCAAGGTCCCGACAGGGCAATATTCTATATTTCCCTTTAACTAAAAATCAAACTGTGTTACCCATAACATGAAGTTAATGAACAGGACTGTTTAATCATACAGTTGTTTTACCCATATCCACATTAAACCAAGGACCTGACTGCTGCTCCTGTGCATGGCCCTGGTGACCACAAAGAAGGCTTGGAAGGGTTATCAAGAATGTGATCAGCTTCAAAATCAGGGCTTAAAAAGATAAACAGAAGGAGAAAAGAATTGAGGGGAGAGGATATTTAATGTCAGTGTACCAAGAAACTAGGAAACAGACAAGCAGTCTGAATTTCCTGAAATTTTAAAAAATTTTTCTATTTAATCTTTTTTTTTCCTCTGTCAGCAGCCATGTGCTTACTTTCCACACAATGTACTTTAGTGATCACAAGGGTGGAGGATAGTCTCTTGGGGTTTTTTCACTGGATATGGGGACCCAGAGAGGGTTCCCTTTCCGGACTAGTTCCCAGACTAAGGTACCTCACCACAAATGTGTCTGAGTTCACTGCCAGATTGTGTCTTCCACAGGATGAGCTTCTGCCCTGTAGTTTCAATCACTTCAGGTACAGAAACCCAAACCACCAGGCTGAATTAAAGAACAGATTCAGATTCTGTCTCTGGGATTTGGCTAGCAGGATGCAGAGTTCACTTAAGTTTTTTGTAGGCTGCTTTTCCTCAAAAGCCTTGAAAAGTTGTCATTGGGGTTAATGCTAATAAAGAAGCAGGTGCTAAGGGCTGAGGTGGAGAGATGAGCTCTACTCCCTCCAGCAGACTTCAGCTGCAAAGCTTGGGAATACTGACCCCATGGGCTCGTGGACTATTGCAGACAACAGTGCAGTAACAGAGCCTCTAGCTGCTAAACCATTCATTTAAATGAGCCAAAGACAACAGTAAGGAAAGGTAATGACTATTGGATGTGACAATTACCTTGGCCCAGACATGTCTCAGTTCCCAGTAGGCCAGTGCTGCCGATGATGATTGACAGCACCAGTGAGGCACAGAGATATGAATCTATAGTGAAGGCAAGCTGTTCCTTCACTAGGCTGGCAGAACCATCACACAGGAGCTCAAGCTATGATTGCAAGTGACAGGCAGGGAGAGAGAAAAAAATCCAATCCTACTTTCTCTGCAGCAGTAGTCCTGACATGGCATGCCAGCCTCTCTTCACTGTCTCATTTTCTTTCCAGGTTGCTGAACAACTCATTAATCCATTTGGAGAAGACGATGATGATTTTGAAACTAACTGGTGCATTGATAGAAATTTACAGGTTGCTGTTGTTATTTCTACTTCCAGCTTTACCATAGATTATCATTACACCTAACACTATGTCTTATATTGAGGAATAAATCAGGGCAACAAGTGCCAGTGCCTTTCCCTGAAGGATTACCTGTGGCTGTGGTCCACAGAGTTTGTTTTCACAAGCTAATTCATCTTGATTTTGGTACTTGGCATTTACAATGCCTGCCTAAACATGTAAACAGCTGACCTTAAATTATAAGACCATTCCATGCCTGGAAAACTTGTAATGTAGGTCAATCCTGCAAAATCCAAAAGTCATTCCCACATAGACAAGAACACATTTTGCTAATCTGAATGTCTCAAGATTAAAATATTGCATATGAACCTTCCTTTAAAAAGAAAGGCAGCAAAGACAGTAAAAAGACCAAGCAGGGCCCTAAACTTACAAGCAGGGCTAGTACCATGATTCATGTTCAGATGCTGTCACCCACAGCAGTATCTGTGGTCAGCACAGGAGCCAGTGTCCCCAGTCACAGGGGCTGTGAGATGACAAGGGTACAGTTTTATTCCAGTTACCTCTGATTTCCAAAGAGCCCTGGCTGTTGTGCTGTCAAGGAGCTCAGAGACATGAGGAGGTCCCACAGCACCCACTGCTCCCCCTTGCACAGAGCCAAGCACAGGGCAAGCTGAGCTGCTGTTGGACTCCACTTCAGCAAAGCAAAGCCCAGGATTTAGGGGGAGCAAGAGCCAAATAAACCACCAAATTAAGCAAAGTAACCAGCGTAAGCCATGTAGGTATGTGCAAGAATGGGAAAGGACTTCACACTGACAAAGATGACCTCTGGCTTAGCACCATGTCAGGATACTCATACTCCTGTGCCTTAGAGCTTGTTGGGTAAAATTTATTAGAAAGATGTTCACATACTTGATTCAGAATGTCTTCAAATGGCAGTGAGGCCTATCAGAAAGATTCTTGACCTCTGGACATTTTAAGGAGCACATATGTAATGCTTTACACAGACTTTCCATAGCACATGATGGATCACATTTAACTTATTATATGTGTGGGAAGGACTTAAATCTGGCACAAATATCTTTGCAGTATAGAGGATTCAAGTTATGATAAAATTTATGCTTTCATGAGTATAGGCAGATATAGGGGGTTTATTTTATAATACTGAGTCTCTTCCTAATGACCAGGCCATCATACACAGCTTATGTTATAGGGTTTCTGAAAGAAATGTTTACCCAGGGAGTATAAAGTAGACTATTGAATATACTCCACTATGTTGAATGTGACATGATTTATGCAAAAAAAAAAATCAAGGTTTCACTTCTGGCTGTGGATGAGATGCACATGAACTTGCCAAGGATGGAGAAAGATATTTACTGGAACGATACCTCTGCCCGGCCACCCTACACAAAAGCAGCTGCTGATTACTGTATTCCTTCATTTCTTGGATCAACTATTGAAATGGGGTGAGTGACACTAAGGGTCCTTAATGCTATCAGAGAGATCACCACCCTGACAGTCTGCATTGATTGGCAGGCAGTCAGTGCAGGAGCAGGTTCTGACAATACTGCAAGTGGAAAAGATGGAAATGAGAAAAGAAATTAGGAGGGAATGGACAGGCTGGTGTTGGTGAGAGGATGTCTCCAGTGGTCTATGTGTTAATCCAATTGTGCACATATATCTAAAATTGTATAATCAATAAACAGAGCATGTTTGCAGGAAGGATTTGTTGATAATCTCTGAATACATTTGTTGATAGTCTCTGGGCCCAGGATGATACCTGAGGAAAGTGACTGACTTTTCTTAATAATACTTGCTTTGCTACAGCTTCTTCATGCATCCCCAATTAGCAAAACAGCTATTCCTTTGTTCATTTAGTTAGCAGAAGACAGTGGAAATCAGTCCAGATTTTTGTGAAGATCAACAAGAAATCATCTTTAATGTTGTATGACTTTTCATTGACTAATAATCCTGGCATGGAAGTTGAAAAGGTCAGATTTTGTGAAGGTCTGGAGAGGATTTATTTGCAGAGATCAACAAAAAACAATGGTTACAAAGAAGAGAGGATATGGGATTGCCCCCTGTTGTCAGGATCTATATGAGAAATCAGTGACAGGCCAGTTAGCTTAGAAGCTGTTAGTTTAAATACTTGTGACAGGCTGCAATATAGACAGGTCAATAAGTGTAAATACCGTCATGCCTGAAGAAATACCAGGCAAGTAGATGTTCTCGTCTGAAAACCTTTTTTAAAACTTTACAGAAGCCATTTTTTTAACTTTAAAAATTATCTCAAAATATTTACAATTTTCCCATCACTTCCCACCTTTATCAAAATAAAATGTGTTTAATTTTTTTGTTTCATTTGGCCTCAAAATTGTGGTTTTCTCATTTTTGTTCGACTTATTTTTTCATTTTTGCATGCATTCTACTACAAAGGACAATGGTTTATGTGACTTCCTTTTATCACACACAGCCTTTTCAGAAGTTATTTCTTTCTGGAAAAAAACTATAAAATGGCAAAAAGAAAAGTAAAGAAGAAAAGTTTATAGAATATAATTTATTTAAGGTAATTTCTAGGGGGGTAAGGCAGCAAAGAAGAAACATCATTAAGTCTGCAAACAATTTTTTAATAAGAAGTACTTCACACAAAAAAATAAGGTAGGAGTGAATGAAAAGTAGCTCCCTGATAGCTCCTGTGGAATGCAAACAGCTCTGATGTGTTGACTTTCTACTAATTATCTTCTCATCTGAACTGTTTCTCTGTTCACATCTCTAAAAATAATGGATAGTTGCTATGTGAACTTCAAAAATGAGCTCTAAAAATTCTTCCAAGCCTGAAGCAAATATATAAAACCTGATCCCAAATCCAAAGTCTTCTCCAATCACCTCAAGCTAACATCTGGAACAGGTTGCCCAAAGAGGTGGTAGATGTCCCATTCCTATAAACATTCAAGGCCAGGTTGGATGGGGCAATGAGCAACCTGATCTAGTTGAAGATATCCCTGCTTATCATAGGGAGGTTGGATTAGATGCCTCTAAAGGTCCCTTCCTATATAAACTATTCTATGATCTTCACAAATGCTGGGTGGAGTTCCTCTGTCCCTCCAGGTTCGTGTTGCCTGCCTGTGCTCCTTGCCCCAGATTTGGCCCAAGGCCCTTCGCCATTCTTGTCCTTAGGACAGGTAACTGGGCCAGCTTGGCTTGTCCAGACTGCACTGAGTCAGTGACATGTACCGAATTCACTGGCACGTGCAGCAATAGTTGTTCTCATGAAGCACCAAGGCTGTGCAGGAGAAGAGTACCAGGTACAGGTGAGACCTTCAGACACCCTGTCGTGCCCCAGAAGTAAGTGAGATTTGGCCATCTGAATAATTTCAACATTTTTTGAAACTTTGTCCGCTGATTCCAGCAGTAGCTTTTTCACTGTTGCTATTTTTCCCTGAAGGATTCTCCTGAAAAACTAACTACACCGCTGAGTAGGGTTCCTTTCTCCCCTTTCCCTCACCCTGAGCACAAGCCTAACCATGCGGAGCTGCCTCAGAAGGCTGCAGCTCAATATGAAATGGTGCCAGATGCCTGGCTGGATGCCCTCCATCTGGATGTGGAGAGTGCTTTGTGTGATCTGGTTGATGCAAAGGCACACACACTTTCCTAGCACCCTCATCCTTTTCTTCCTTCTCTTTAGGGACATAGTAGGGCCTTGGTTCCTATGGCTTAGATCCTATGTCTGAGACAGAGGGATAAATGTGCATAGAGACCCAATGCTTCCTCTACTTAAGTGGCATCTACGACCTGGCTTTATTTGGCAGGCTGGCTGATACTGAATTCCTCTATGGGGAAGAGTGGCCTTGGGAAGAGGAGAAACACCAGAGACAGTATTCGGTTTTGAGAAGAGTCAAGAGGTTTCTCAGCGTCCATGAGGGTCCTTCATACCCAACTCACCAGCGCTACAGTCGGCAGACGAGTGAGAACTCAGTGTTTTTCCCAGCAGATGAAAAGGGACACATCAGACGGCTGCAGGAAATGCACACAAGAGGGAGGCACTCCACCTCAAGCTTCAAGAAGAAATATGAAGGAGTTACCAGAAGTAACAGACTTCATGGTAGCCGAGAGCTAGGACCCATAACAGAAACCTCAAAGAATGAGGCACAGTTTGGTGACAGTGACACCTCATCTGAGACAACCAGGCCAGTTCCTGAGGTCATCATTTCTAAAGTCCAGGAGATTGAACCTGATGTGCTGGACAAACCAGACCTGCCAACAGAGCGCTCTGCAAGTGTGCCAGAAGAGAAGCTCCAGAGGATCCTAGCTGAGGCAAATGTGGCTCTTCTGAACCAACATCTTGTCCCCCCAGAAATGACTCCGTACCTCTCAAGTTCAGAGGTGCATCAGTCACTTCCTAGTGTGATAGGAGAGCCCAAACATGAGCCCCAGGTTAGTAACATAGCTGGTGTCATAACAGATCATGAAAGAAACCTTCAGCGATGGAGTTTACCAAGCTTCCACAGTCCTAGCACAGCATCAAATGCTGATGGTACACTGCCTTCAACAGATTCTGGGACAACTTCACAGCAAAGGACATTCAGTGATGGAGAAAATGTTACTTCTGCTTCTGCTCCACAAACATTTGAAATGCAGGACTTATGGGAAGACCTGGACAGTAAAGAAACAGCCATAGTAGAATTTTCTAATGAAGAGAGTGAAAGAAAACTTTGACCATTCTTCATCTGGGTTTGACTGAACTTCTTGTCTTCTCTCAAATGCGGTTCTCACACAAATTTGCTGAAAGTGCAGAAGGGCAGACTCGATACTCAGACAATTCATGAACAAGATCCAGCAGAGGATTTGGGCACCTAAATAGGTGCATTGTGGTGACATAGTTTAAGCCACTTGGTCACTGGCTTGAAATCTGTGATCCTGTGGGAAATACATTTACAGGGAGAAATGGGAGCCTCAGGATGTATTTGGCAGTGAGGTGTGTAGACATAACTAGAGGAAACACTAAGGTTATCAGAAGAATGGGTATGGTTCTGTATACTTTGGATATACACTGAGCTCTGCTGCCTTTGTCTGCTCCATCAGCTTAAGATCCATGACATCCCTGTAAGATCTACCAACCATTTTGGTTTCTACTCAAGTGGCTCAAAGGCAAGATGTGGGCTCAATTCCTTACTCAGCCTGGAGAGATTCAGCCTACCATCTCTCACTGCCTGGAGGAACACCTGAAAAATCAGATCTCTCATTTGTGTAGGACAATATTCTGCCCCACTCCTGATGAAGCTATGCCACTAAAGAGTAAAAAAAAAGTATTAAATGTTTATTTTCATTTTAAAAAATGGAAGGTGCAAAACAGCTCATGAGCTGGGCATGGGATGTCTGAGCCTTGGAGCACATATGTTGCAGATGCAGTGGCAGTTTATGTAAAATGAGGCTCCCAGGTGGTCTCCCTAGTGATGACAGGGCTGCAGCACTCTCTCAAGAGGTGATGGAGCTGTAGGCGTAACTGAGCTTAGGGCTCCACTCTTGTGGAGATCTTCAGCTGCAAGTGCACAGGCTACAGTCATTCCAGGCAGACAACAAAGTGGCCTGACTCCTACCAAGACTGTTCTCCACTTGCTAAAGTTCTCCCCATTCCCATTCTGCCCAGATGTACCACACATATTCTTAATTAACCCAAACGTGAGTCAGCATTAGGTGGCTCCTGCTACTCCAGGGATGACCAAGCCACCTCCCTAAACCTGCTGATAGTGACCTGGCCTTTCAGCTATCACTCCTGCAAGAAGTCTCAAAGCAGGCCAGGAAAGCAGCCACAGCTCCTTGGGTTTAGTTCTCACCCACGTTTGCAAAACTGCAGTCTGGAGCAGGTTGCCAGCATTCTCCCATCAGTGAGCATCCAACTAGAGGACAGACAGGGAAAAGATAAGGTCGCTCAGGGACTGAAAGAACATAGAGAGTGGAGGCCAAAAGTTATGAGTCTGCAACAACCAGCAAAAGCAATATGGGCAGCAAGTCCACCCAGTTCTCTTGCTCAGAAGGTTGCACTTCAAAACACAGACCCGCCTCTCTGCCATGGTAACTGGTAACACCAGTGGCTCCTGGGAGACTGTAGGACTCCCTGAACTGGGGAAGGGAATGAACAGACCTGCCTGCTCCTGCTCCTACAGCCAGCAACTTAGGTGAGGACGAAGATACAGTAGGATTCTGTCTCATCTTGGTAGGCTTTAAACAAAAATCAACTGCCCTCCCCACTTGTACTTTTTCCAGTCTGGAAATTGGCTCTTGCTGCTGCATATTAGGCACAGTCTAAGCAGAGCCACGCTCTCAAATCCTCCAAAGACACTAGATATCAACACATGCATCCCATCAGTTTAGGAAGCAGAGGACACTTGGCCCAAGGAAGCACTGTTTAAACTCATATTATGTGAATTCCAGTTATGCAGGGAAGACAAGCACAGATCTGCCAGGCACCTATGGAAGGACTTCTTCACACCATGAGATGAGGTGACACTGGTGTCTGACAGCAGCTTATTGAAATTCAATCACAGTTTGGAGTCAGGCGTTCTGGTGCAACCTCACCCTTACCACTCCACAACAAGTCTCCTGGCAATTCAGCTTGCTATGTTCAGGTTTGACCAACAAAATAAGAAACTCTGTGGAGTGAAATTATACAAAAATGCCTTAGCCTAGCAGTCCAGTTTTCTGAATGGCCCTTATGCAGCTTCTGGAAGTGTTCCCTTTTTCCTCCTGATTCCCTCTTTCTTCTTGTAGCTAAAGCCACACTTTTCAATTCAATGTTTCTCAGTCTAATTGCATCTGCAATTGTCAAGGAACTTAATTTACCAATGAGCTTAACTTAAATAAATGGCTAATTTTAGGTATAAACAATACATTTTAAGGAGAGCCAGACAGCTCCAGTCACACAGCTAGAAACAAAGTAAAAGTAACTCCTCTCCTCTATAGCACTTTTGTTAAAGTCAGGACAGCAATACAAGTTTCTGGGGAGTTTGGCCATACTCCTCCCAGCCATGCATGTACAGGAAGAGTTTTCAGCAGGTGTGAAGGAAGCCTGGCCCATTATCTAGCTCTCTCCTCACAGTACGTAAGCTTGAGGAGCTGTGCTTCATGCTGTAAGGGAACTTAAGCCAGAAATTAGAGATGACTCTCAAGTGTCCACCAAAAACCTGCACTGAGAGTCCAGTCCCACCATGCCTCCTCCCTCTAATCCTTCACACAGCTTCCACCAGGGCTTAAGGTATTGGACCAAAGCGCTCTTTGCCCCCAACCCAGACATCAGCTTGTTTCATCCCAGCACTGCTAAGCGTGAAAAACCTTCCCAGCTTCTCATCCTCCAGCTCTGCTCATCTTCTTCTCAGCCTAGGATGCACACTGCTGCTTTCCACCAGGACATTATACATCTAATCCGCAATGATGACCTCTCCCACTCACTCCACCAGCACTCCCTGGTCCTGCAACTGTGCTCATTGTTTGATGGAGGCTAAGGGTGGCCACACAGCAGCCATTAGGTAGAGGCAAGAGCTTCAGTTAAGCCCCACAGAGGAGTCTATTACACATGTAGATGCATGCTAAATTAGGAATTACAGCTCTGAAGTCACACAATGCAATCTGTAATACACAACCAGCTTTTCACACAGTGGGCCAGCTCCATGTTCGCTGCAGTATTCTGTTCATTGCTTCTGAAGAAGCTAGTGGTGGGATGAGTTACCAGAAAAAATTAGTCTCTTCATTTAGCCTGTTATCTCACTTTGGCAAATATCAGTGTACTCTGATTTGTATTATCTTTTGGGATTATGTGCTCTCTTAGGCACTTCTCTCAGTAAACTATTTGCCTTAGCATGGTAAATGGAGTATTTAACCAAACCCAACAATCTACAATTCATGTTCACAGGTATAAGCAATGTTGAATTATTGCATGAATAAAGGCACTTTGAGAAACACAATCGTCCTGGTTGTACTGAACTCTCAAGAAGCACTTCTGGCAAGGGTTTGGCCTATCATATAAATCAACTTGATGTCTACCAGCAAGGCACTTACAGAAGCTGGCAAAGTTGGACAAGGATAGAACAAGGCCAGGATAGACAAGTAGGTTAGAGCAGCAGTTTGCTCCTATCAGATGGTGTTAATCTTGAGCAAGATCAGATATATCAGAACAAAGAGAGGGCTAGACCCTGCGCATGCTGCCTGACTTTCCACCTGTTTTTAGGATGTGTTCACACTCTGGGCTGTAATTAATAGAGCCAAGGTGTCAGTGCTGGGACAACTGGCTGAAGAGACAGGTTCCAACACTCTTAAAAATCTTTTGTTGTACACAACAGATCTCTAACTCTGACTGCAAACTAGTATTTGAGGAACATATACATATTTTATATGTAATGAAAATGTACCAGAATGTTAAATATGCTGCATAGTAGAGAAAACAAAAATGCCCTGCTGCTGTTAAATGAGGGATGAGGCTTTATAGATGTTTGTTTATGACCAAATGAATGACATTTTCTAGACAAAAAAGTTAGCTCATGGTCAATCCATTCTTTAAGAGTGGCTGGACAAAGGAGAATCAAGGCAAGATTGGCCTGAAATACACGGTAACTTCACACAGCTCAGACTTGTCTGCAGAAAGAGACACCTGCCAGCAGAGTCTCCTTTGCTAGAGGTTGATAGCCTGGATGCCAAATGTGTAACACAATGTGGCTGCAAATAGAGAGTCATGAAAACAGGCACCAGAGAGAAGGATTATTTCAAACTGGAAGGCAAGATCAATATTTCAGAGATACCTACAGGAAAACTGCCCTGTTTTTGTAAGACTTATTGAGTCTTAGAACTGAAAACATAAAATCTAAGGGGTTGTGATTGTGATACCACTAAGGCCAGCAATGGACATTGCCTTTGGTCTGTGCCAGGTACATCCAGACAGACAGCAGCAGCAAGCGTCTGGGGGTCACCAACCTCTATCCCAGCAATGCCACTATGGGGCCAGTCTCCATCTCCCCATGGCTCTGCCCTGCGGGGGAGGTGTCCAGTGCACATGGCTGGGACTGCAGATGTGTTTTGGCTTTAGGAAGATACAAGCAGTCCCAACACACCAATACATGACATTTTTTTTTTCCTCTGGGACAGAGAGCAACCTGAATTTTCAGTTGTTCCATGCTCAGCTCCCCTTCCTCCCAGCACTGGAACCACTGTAAAGAAACCTAAAATGTAACTGAAACAGCACTAAGATCAAAACAGATTTTGTTTGGTTATGTTTTATTCATGTGTATGGGGGCAGTATCAGCTTTATCAATCCAAATAAATACTCCAAAGGGTAGAATTTAGGTGAATCTTTGGTCAAATCAGCACAGCTACCTGTGGCTGTTTCATCTGAAACTCCTGCCACTCTTGACAAAAAGGGGCTGAGCAAAGGGAAGTAGATGTGTGGTGCTGGTGCATGGGTCCCATAACTCATCTGAGGTGGAGGAACACTGGTATCCCTTTGCACGGGCTGCAGTCTGGGTATTCTAATGTGAATAGATGCTGCTCCAGCTGCTCACACTGCCGAGGAGGAGAGAAGTCGGGTGCTAAAAGCAGCATCTGACCTAAGGCATGGACGTCAAATGCCAAGACCCAAAAAAGGAGAATAATCAAGGGATAATGAATCCCAGGGAAAAAGCAGGGTTGAGAGGTACTGTAAGGAGCAGGAAATCATGCACAGTACAATAGTCAAAATTAGTGGCCAAATAGGTATCAGTCCAATTCCCTTTTATATAAGCTGGTTAGAGCAAGCTAATTTAAAGAGAATTTCTACGGTACTCAGGAAACAAAGTTGAACAAAAACCAAACCATGGAAAATAATGATGGAAGGAAAGCTGTAAGAAATTAGGTGGAAACTAGCACACAAGAAAAAAAAGATAGCCAGACCAGGCAGGACTAGGATTAGTTTTCCCCACACATAGCTGCTATCTTTTCAGCCTGGCACAGTTCAGCATTTTTATTCTTCTTGCTCTGCTGCTTTATCCTTAGAGTTGTAGTGTCCATGAGTTACTCAGGAAAAATTGTTTCTCCATTGTAAACACATAGATATTTAACCAAACTATATTATCTGGGACAAGGATCACTGCAAAGTCCTTAAAACTTGGAGGGAGACAACACAATGTGCATGTAGGTCCAGAGTTTCAGTAAAAGCTCACCTTCACACGTGTTGAAGATCATTGCCTTAACTTAAGACAGAATAAATGCTATTAGGGCTCAGTAGTAATCTTTCCTGTGAACAGCTTTTGCAAATCCCACTCTGTCATTCCCACGGTCAAAAATACAGTAAAATGCAGACATGAAGACATCTCCTAAAATCCAGAGTGAGCCGGTGCGAGTGGGGATGTCGAGAGGCTGAAAGCCACTCATGCAGAAGGTTTGCTCATCAATAGACTCCTGGAAGGGAAAGCACATGTCCCTGCAGCAGCCTGCTCCATCCCCAGCTGAGGCAGTGAGGATGAGGGAGCAGGGAAGCTGCGGATACGCACCTTTATGATGTACTGCTCTGCTGTCAGCTTGTATTCGCGGTGTCCGATCGTGAAGCTTATGTGAGGCAAGCTCGACAATCTTCTACAGTCTACGAGAAACTGGACACAGTTCTCTGACTGAGATGGGATCTCTGTCTTTCTTTAAGTATAGCACTTGGAATTCAAGGCTTTGGGAGTAGCTAATAACGAATATACTACAGAGAAACTGCACCAGGCTGACTTACAGCCCAATACTGCCCCCAGCTTTCCTATACTCAGTCAAACCAGCCCAACAGCCCAGACCACTGCACCCTAGGGACCCAGGGCTGATGAAAATCCTTGCAAGTCCCAAAATAAAGGAGGTGAAGGGGCTCTGATAGCCTCCCTGTGCAACTCAAAGGCAAAACTAAGTGTGTGAGCCCCAGCGAGCCTTCCTACATCAGCAAGGTCTGCTGAAGCAAAAGTTCTCCAATGCTCTGGCCTTGACAGAGCAGAGGGAGCTGCTCCAGCCACAGAGGGAGCACCCTATGGGTGCAGTTCACGCCAGGTCCTCCCATAATACCATCACTTTAAGGAAAAAAAGGCTAGTGAGGAATACAGCACTTTATGCTTATACTTTGCCCTGGAATGGGATTCAAAGAGTAGAAGGACTAAACTCTGGCATGGACATTAATGTCCATAAATAATATATTTAGTTACAATAACAGAGAAGATAATTTCCTGGCCTTTCCAGTTATTTCATGAACCAGCAGGTGTGTGAAATGGCACTGCAGAATGCTCCAAATCCCAGAGGAATCTTTGCTGTAAACTGTAGTGGTTTAAGTCATTGTTTTAGAGGTTTTCTAGAAGGAAGAATCTGCTTTTTGCTGGTTTTCAATCTATTTTATTAAAACGTAACTGTACGTCTTGTGTACACTTACCAACTGTGATGTCATTAGAACAAAAAAAAAAATCATGTGATACAGAGGACAAGAGTACAAAAAGCCAGTGAAATTATTTGTAGGATACAAGAAGCCAGATATAATTCTTTGACGTAGCTATTACAGAATAGGACATCCAGAACTAATCAATCCTTGCTTAAAAGAAATAAAAGTTCTGGTAAAATCCGGGATGGATACACTCACTTTTACTGGGATAAATCTGAGCCAATATGTGCAGTCTGTCTATGATTGCTAAAAATCAGTCATAGAAAGTCTTATTTTCAGGATGCTTTTTTGCAAAATCTGAGATGCCGGATGAATGTTCTTAGGTCAGCAACGGTGTAAATGAACCGACACAGAAATTACCCATTCCTTGTATGACGTTTGTATAAGTACATTGGAAATACATATTTTATCTATGTTCGTTAGCATGAACCATTAAAAAAACCAACTTGTTATTAGAGCATACTCTTTGGTATGTATCTAAAAGTTTAAACAAGATTAAAAGTTTGATTGAGAAAGAATCAGGAACCTCAGGAGTTACTCAGTGTTACACTGCAAATTCTCCTCTTACAAATGAAAGTGGATTAAGAGTCCACTTTTGCCTTTGCTCTTTGTCGAGTGCACTGGGCACTTGCAATACTCTTTATTTTCTTCCAAGAGTAGTTTTGGGTCAGGATCAAGACAAATTGAGATTAGCTCAGTTGGTTAGAACATGGTGCTGCTAATAACACCACAGTTGTGGGTTTGATCCCTGTACAGGCCACTCTCCTGAGAGTTGGACTTGATGATCCTTGTGGGTCCCTCCCAATTCAGAATATTCTGTGAAATGCAAAGTTAACAAAAGCCACACACAGCAGCTTTCCTTGAGCTCTGGAGCTGTGGCAACATGCTGGTGACCTGTGGGAGCCAGCCAAGGGCCAGCAATAGGCACAGTAGAAATAAACTGCTCTTTCCCTGGAGGTAGGGACAGGAAGGAGTGTGAGGAGTGTCAGCAAGGGAGAGGAAGGAGACAGCAGCAGGGACGAAAGGAAAACCAGCAAAGAGGGGTAGAGGGTTCAAGAGGAAAACCAGCAAGGAGGGGTTGGGTTCAGGAGGAAGAGTAAGAGCCAGCAAGCCTTGTCCTGTGCCCTGTGACTCATGTGCAAGGAGCCAGCACTGTGAGTGACACTGATGTGCATCCTGGGCTCTGGCATGACACCAACTGCTCCACTGCAAGCTGACAGTGAGAGGTCCTGTCAGTGAAGCCACTGTGGGGCTGTCATTAAAATACCATTCCCTTTCCATCTGATGCTGACATAGCTGGTAATCAGCACCAAATCCCTCCCAGCTTGGAAGAGCCAATAGCTAGAGCTGGGGACATCAAAAATCCTCTGAGCTTCCAAAAGAAAATTATCTCTCATGCAGAGTACAGATCAATTCCTCAAACAGATATCTCCATTATTTCCTTATACACCAGTATAGAAGAAGAAGTGAACATTTGGGAAGAGGGCTGGGACAAGGCATATAGGTCAAAAGCAGCTTGGCTCAGAGCTCAGTGCTGTCCTGGAAACAAAGCTTTCACTGGTACCTGTCTAAGAAATCATTTCTGTTATTTTCCAACTCTTTGCATCATATTCCAGTTTCTCTTCCCCTCTAGCTGTTTTCTGGCTGTACAGTTTCTTACCTCTCCAGTATTTGATGGACTTGCCCCAATATATTCCTGCAGTCTCCTGATTTGTGAAGAGGGACCGGTGATAAGAGAAGTGCCTGAGTCAACAATGGCCTCGCAGCCATGGGAGCAAAATGCCACTCGGCCCTGGATCTTTATGCTGCAAACAAAAAAATTAAAAAAAAAAAAAAAAGGCAGCTTTAAGCAAATGGCACTGTGACTGAAAAACCTTATTATTGCTAGCTAAAGTACCAGAGAAATGGCCTCAAGTTGCACCAGGGTAGATTTAGATTGGATATTAGGAAAGATTTCTTCACAGAAAGCATTGTAAAGCATTGGAACAGGCTGCCCAGGGAAGTGGTAGGGTCACCATCCTTGGAAATGTTCAAAAGGTGTGTGAATGGGGCACTTGAGGACATGGTTTAGCGATGTACTTGGTCGTGGTGCTGGATTGACAGTTGTACTCAATGATCTTAAAGATATTTTCCAACCCTAATGATTCTGTGTTTCTATGATTAAAACTAGCTGCCAAGCTCCGCTAAAGATATGAATGTCTGTGCACCCATTTTTCTCTCTCAAGACTCCTACAACTCTAATCATGTGTTTCCTGCTGATGAATTTATCCTCACCCCCAGGTATGTGTTCTCACCAATTTAGGCAGTGTGCTAGAGGTGGGACAAAGGAACACTGACTACTTTGACCAAAGTTAGCAGGACAGATGAAAGCAGAACCCAGAGCTGGATTCTATTCCTGGGTGCCTTAACCTCTTAACTGAACAGTCCACCAAGACTCATCTTGACCACTGGTGCATCATATTAAAACATACTAACCTGCTCTCCCAGAAAACAGCTGCCCATGTCACAGCAGATTTAGAGAACTAATGAATGCTGATGTCATCCTGGTGAACCCCTCTTTGAGGGGCATGGGGGTAAAACACCACAGCAGAGTCCTCCTACACCTGTGTCACCAGGTGTTTCTGTCTCTGGGGGTTTACCTAGGGAGGTGAATTCCACCAGGTTTTTTTATACATACATACATACATACTTGTTCATGTGTATTTGCCAGTAGCTTTTCTCAGTGACTGGGACCCAGTGGATTGAACCTTTGTAGAGAGAATGGTCTATTCCCCCCAGAATCAACTCACCGCCATTCTCAGTGTCATCTCCTCTGAAAGTAGAAAACAGTTTAACACAGACATGGGAGTGTGCCAGCAGGCACCAATGAGTTTACACTTAAAGAGCAAAAGTCAAATCACAGCCCTTTCTAAATTCAGATGTGGATGGCTGAAAGGGACTATTACTAAATTATCACTGTATATGTGCCAACTCAGACCCTCCAAATAATCTCTGAGAAGACTTACTGTAGACACCAAGGTAGGCATCAAGAGCAGGCTGAGCTAGTTGCCACTCTCAACTCAGAAGAAACACTAGAGAAATAGGTGGAGTTGCAGCTAAGTTGATTAGGGGAGAGTGCTTTTCTCAAATATGGCTATTTGGGTGTAGCACAGCACTTCCCTTCATCTGCATGGGCCAGAGGGAAACCTCTGGCAACAGACAGGGTGAGTCTGAGCTGGGAAATTTTCTTTTATTTATAACCAGCTTCAACAAGAATAAATCTCTATCAAAAAAGTCATGGTCCTCCACATAACATTTTTTCTTTGCACGCCATAATCTTCCATGTCGAATTGAAAACAAAAAAACAACACAAAGAATAAAAAAATGGGGGAAATTTCTTTTTAGGGTTAAAGCTTTATAGAGACGCACAGTTGTCTCTATCAACAATTAAAATATTACTTCTTTTTTAGTAGTGTCACTTTAAAGACAGACCTTTTCAGATAGAAGGAGAAGATTGGCTCCTCTACCAGGTGCTGGTTCATGATGCTGTCAAATACAGGCAGAGTATTGCCCACTGCTAAGGAGGGGTAGCCTAAGCCCAGTACACCGTCAAAGTGGGCAAGGACAAAAGTTGTTCCTGGCTCAAACACCGACTCGCCAAAGTCCTGTCCCTTGATGGAGATGTTACTTATCTGTTTGGTAAAAAAAAAAAAGGCAACAAACAACCAAGCAAAGAACAAGTAGAACTGAAAGTAATGACACCACCAATAACCAGTAATTAGCCATATTTCTGATCTGTATCAGTGGGCTCATTCAGTTTATAAAACCTGGCTATCTTTGTGTGACTTGCATCAGCATGTGCCCATTTGGTCAGTAGGCAAATCCAAAGATGCCTTAACTATGTGACTGCTTCTTCATAAGCCCAGAAGAGGATCCAAGAAGACAAGCAGAAATGAAAAGTAAAATCTGAGGCATTTGTATTGGTAGCCCAAAGCTGGAGCAGAACTCACACTTGTTAGCACTCAACTTGGTGGGACCTTACCCTGCCCTCGCCTAAACCAGGCAAGGTTTTCCAGGGCCAGGCCATTATCTGAACTGCCCTGAAAACAGCTGATGTGGAGGCTTGACACCCATTTTAGGTGGACACTCACCTGCAGTGTGTCTTTGCCAGCAACACCCAGAAGCTGTCCTGAGCCGTACTGCAGGGAGAAGGCTTCGCCTCCATGTTCATATGAATCTGACTTGAAGGACTTAAATTTCTGGTGCACCCCTACACAAAAAAAATGACATCTCTACACTGAGGGCAGGTCCTGGCAACCCACCCACTCCCCAATGCAGAACAAGATGAGATGTAGGAGAGCCGGATTTTTGCTTCTCTCAAGAGAAAAGTGTTGAAGTACTGCAGGCGCCTCAGTTCCCCTGCAGGCATCCCAGTTTTTCTGTACCTGAGAGGTAATTTTGCATTTTGGAGAAAAATTAGAACAAAAATGGGCATTTCCACCACCATTGGTAGGTCTCACAGTCTGTTTTCATGCCTTCTACTTCATGGTGCAGAGGGACTCCAGGCAGCTACAGCCAGCGCCTGCCCTGGCTGCAGAGTGACGTGAGGGACAGAGGAGCAAACTGGAGAGAGGAGAGCGGCCCTAAGGGATGCTCCAAATCCTCCCCTTGCAGCTCCCTGCTGCAGGCAAACTTCTTGGGAAAGGAGGACTGGTCAAGGCCTCTGGACCCAAGACAAGAGAAGCATCAGGGAGAATAACATTTCTTACTACAGGCGTCGCTGATGCAGTAAGCGGAGGGAACCCAGAAGTTGGAGGAGCCGGTGTCAAACACGACGGTGAACCTCTGGGGCGGCGTCCCGACGCTCACAACCCCGTAGTACTGCGCCTGCAGGAGGAACAGCTATGAAAAACCCTAAAACTCAGCCCCAGGCAGCCTCCAGCCAGCTACTCCTGAGGAAGAGGCCTGATTGGGAGCATCACGAAATACTCCCTCGGGGGCTTCTGTGCATTTCCATTTAAATGTAAATGCACACCACATGAAGAGTTCTGGTTCCACTAGTGGCTTCAAGCAGCAGGTTTTACTCCAGCTGAATGAACAATGGTGTGGCACTTTAAAAACCTTTTAAGCAAACATTCAGTTGGGTTCCCTATGGAGTCAACAAATCCTCTTGCACTGGCTTCAGAGGTGGCAAGGTCATCCTCAGGATGAAACTCTCGAATGACCACACCAACTTTCAGGCTGTTCCTTACTGATGTCAATAAAATATCAGGGTGGCAAAGTCAGCAGGACCTGCCTCTGCCAGCTTCAGAGGGCTCTGACCAGTGGCATAAACACTGTCTTATGTGGCTGGCCTTTTTCCTTTGTAATTAGCAGCTATTCTAGCAAATCAAAAAGTACCGTGTTGCACAAACCATTCCTGATGTACTGGACAAAGTTCATCCAGCAGATGAAGAAACCACTGACCATCCCTGGATACCAACTGAGACTGAGATAATCTGTGAACACATGAATGCTGGAGTGAAGTGCTTATCCATATCCCTTATAAAAGTGTCTAAGTGCTCCTATCTGGCCCTGGAAGAGCACTTCAGCATTAAGAGACCTATTTTTAGGAAGAGGCATTGCTGGAATTCAACCATAGATAGAAAAGCAATAACTACTGCCAAACTTTTTTCAGCAATACAAGTATTTAAGTATGTATCTTCAAGCGCATACTTACTTATTAATACACTGACACTTCTGACCCCAGAATATACAGTCTGAATGAGATAATCTTGAAAAGGCAAGCAAGCATGCCATTTACGAGAATATCCAACTATACAGTATGATTCTATTTTTTCCTACATTAAACAAACCTAAGGGATGTTCATTAAAAAAAAAAAAAAGCCAAAAAACCCCCATAGAACCAGAAAACCCACATACACACTGCAATAAAACGATTCCTGGTGCTACCTGAATATACTGGGGAAGTGGGTTTTGCTTTGTGGTTTTGAGATTTTCATTTATCCCTCTTTGAAACAATCTTTAAAGCAGGTTGGAATGTTTCAGTGTCCTTTGTTCTTCTTCACATACTTATTTCTTTATGGCCCTCAAGCATCAATGAGTTATAGCTGAATGAATTTGTCCTTCTCTTCGATTACATTCCCTGTTCAGATGAAGACTTCACAACATTTCTACAGCTTAGTTTCCCTTGAGATAAGCATAGTAGAAAAACCAAATAAAACAGAAAACAAAGACCATCCAAATGGACAAAATTCTAAAACCAGGAAAGACAACTTACTAAATGGTAGACCTGCTGACTTGCCTGTCTGAGATCCAGGAAAATTAATATTTTTCCTCTTTCAGTTTAGATGGTAAATCCTCCCAGGTCAGTCTCCAATATTTAATACATATTAAACTCCAGAGATAAAAGCAGAAAAAAAAAAAAAACTCTAATTAAGTTTTTGTCATCACTGATTTATGACTCCACCTGATCAAATAAATGAGATTTGGAGGATTTTTATAACACAGAAGCATCCAAGTGTCTGGTAAATAGAATATGACTAAATGAAGTAATCAGATTCTGCTATGAAAAACCCTATAGTTCGCCAAGACTGATACAGACAAACTTCCCATATTCCTTTGGGGACCCAACCAAGTCCAATACAGATCTATACAAAAATAAAACTTGTCACAGGACTACCACTACTACTCTACATCAGCTTTCTACTCAGATCCCATGCTGTCCTAGATCTAGACATGCTTTATTTTGCAGATTACAACCTAGTTTTTTATGATCTAATATTTATAGCATAAAGCAACAAGACACCACGAGCCCTCTAATTTCACTGACAGACTAGATTTGAAATGTGCTGGGAAAAAAAACCTGCCTTCAGTACAATGATGAGTCCTAATGATTGCATTACCAAAACTGTACTTACATTCATGTAATCATACAGCCTTTCTGAAGTAGTTCCTACTGATAAAGCAATATCTGCAGGGAAACAATGCAGATACCTCCGGGCAAAAACATCAGGGTGGTGATTCCTCCAAAATTCCTCTAATTCTCCCTTTTCCTTCAGCTGTTTCTTGATAGATTTGAATCGAATCAAGGGGATTCTATGCAAATAAAATAAACACACAAAAAAAAGAAACCTGATTGACCTTTCTAGAACTGTCATATTCTCTGGGGTTTGTTAAAAAACAAGGTTCCTTTTTTGGAACCTCAAGTAGTAACAAGCACAGGTCATCCCATGAAACCAGCTGAGATGTGTGCCAGTGAAGCCAGACATGTTTTCTTACCGTTCCACAGCCATGATGAATGGGATGTAAACCACAGCCAACAGTATTGCCCTCATGGCTCCAAGCAGTTCAGAGTCTAATGACACTCCTTTGCTCAGAAGTCCCTTTTTTATGGCTTGTTGTCAGCTGAGGGCAGCTCGCCAGGTCAATCAATCGCAGGAGGTCAGTACTTTGGCAGAAAACTGATTAATTTACTCTCAGACTAACCCCTGGTTTGTGCAAATAGTGGTGTTCAGTGGAGCTAGTCAGGCACAGACCAAACAGAAATTCTACTAACAATCCTTAATGTCTTTTACACAAATATAATAGGATATCTTGGCTCCTATTAGCATGAGAAAGAGAAAGAAGTCCAAGGACTTGCTGCTTTTCAAGCTTGCTTTAGTGAGATGTTGCTCAGAAATGTTCAGTGCAGAGAAAGAGGACATAATATATAACCATTTCCATTTTGCATGAAGACATTTCAGCAGGGCTGAGCAGACATTTGGTGGGCTTGTTACAAGTCACCCCCTAACAGCTGAAGTTCAATTCCCTAGTTATGAGAGAGCTCCAGTCTAAACATAAATGTGACAGCCACCCCATAAAATGGATCTTCAAAGTAAAAAACACAACGGTACAATACTGCAATATACAGTAAAAACTAGCTATAATTTCCCACACATTTCAGCAAGACATTTGGAAGAGCTGTCTTGGACTTATTATCCTGCAAGTTTCCTGAGGTTCATGGCTCCCACCCCTGCCTGACACTTGGGTTCAAGTCAAGCCTGCAGAGAAATGATGGTGTCAAAAAGAGGCTGATGAGGCAGAGCACAACCCCCAACCCATCAGCTTCCCGGGAGGAAGCTGAGCACTGAGTCTGCAATTTACTTACAAGACTTTATGAATCTTCCCTCTGCACAAGAAAGAGCAGTAAGCAACCACATACTGCAGCCTAGCACATATTAAAGCTAACTTTGAATAATCAGCCTTTTTTTTGTTCAAAAAGCTATGGTAGGATGCTGGAAAAGGGCAACCACGTTTTGTTCCAATCATGTATTTAAAATAAACTGCTCATTATGCAAAGGTGAACTGGAACTAAGTAATTCTCACCAAAGAGAGCAGATGTGCAACAGCACAGCAAGGAGTGAATGTCAAAGGATACGGAGGAAGCTGGAGTTATCTTCTGCTCCAGCAGCAATGTCAAGAAAAAACAGCAGAAAAAACCAAACACACAGCATTTGTGAGCCAAGAAGGGGTCTAAATCCTGTCACAGACCTTAAATAAATACAAAGCAAACAAAAATCGCTCCTTTAAGTCACTTCCCTTGCTATATCAGAGTGATTGAGGAGGGGTATGCGATCCTTAAAATCAGTACATTTAGAGCTCTATTTATTAGTTTCCCTGGATTTTGAAATACATAGTTTGCTTTCTCCAACATACCTCCAAAATTGTAAGTGCTAATTAAAGTCAGCAAAGGCTCAGCCTGGTGTCATCACATGGCTGCAGGCAGAGCTTTGGATCTGAAAAAGCACCAGCATCTCTATTATAATATCTTGTCTCAAAGAATAATAGCATCTCACAAATGCATCTATCTCTGAGTAATATTCCCCCATTTCTCCTGGACTCAGAGTTTTTGCAAAAGTTGTCAGCAAACGATCACATTTTCTGTCCCAGAGTCATCCCCGCCACTGAGCTGCAAGAGCTGGGTGCTGGAAATGGGAGTGATGAGCAAAGATGTAGACATTTGTGAAATTCTAGAAAGCAAAGGCATTTCTCAAGGAGCCCCCACTTGTCACCTGATGCACAGCAGAGCAGACATCATGCTCTTGAGTAGGGCAGCGTCACTTTGATAAAAGCAAGACAATGTCTGTGCTGAGAGCCTTTATCACTTGAATTTTTCCTCAAATGCTACAAATGCTTCTGGGAAGTCAATAATGTTCCTATCGGAGGGCACCACAGTAACTTTGAAGATATGAAGTGGCTTTCAAAACACTGCCTTGGTCTACTGTGGGGACTGTCTTTGCCTTAGTGACTTCACTGAGTGGCCAGTTCTCAGAAAGAACGTGATTGTTCATTTTATTGCAAGTGTAGTCCTTTATTAATCCACACAAAAAGGTTATTCTTTCCCAAATTCTCTGATCTCATACTATGTTCCAAGCAGATGTTAATTTAGCTAACAGAGGTACAAAATGCAGCAACAAAAGGTCATCGTGACCTTTTTTGATAAGCTGGAATAATGATTAAACTACAGTGCAGAGGATCCCTAAGAAATAGTTATCTGCAGCTTAAAAGTTCCATTAAGGAGAAATAATTCAAGTAGAAAAAAAAAATATATTTCCATATCCATATCTGCAGATGTAAGGTAGTTCACAAAGTTATTTGTCTACATATGGATTATTGAGAAAAATACACCTAAACTATATCATTAATATATTCTTAGCTATGCTCTTATGTTGTCATGATTAGGAGGTTATCTGAAAAAATTTGTCTAAAAGACAAGGCTTTGCTGTGGATATATATTCATTATTAATTATGCCAAATGCATCTTGTTCTCCACACCTGTAGCCTACAGTGCCTTAAGGGGAGGGACCCTTGCCTTCAGAAGGTGCCAGGGCTGTTTAGAAATAAAAAACAAATACAACCACCTGCTGACACCTTCCCCACAGTGGTACTCTGACGGAGCACAGAGTATCAGAGCAGTAAAGAAGTGTCTCAAGTGTCTTGCTCATGCAGTGCAAACTGGCTTCTTGCTTCTGGGATGCAATGCACAGCACATCCCACCATCAGAGAGGGAACTTTCAGGCCCTCTGTTCCACAGCACCACCACAGATGACTGTGATGTTGTCTTTGCTCTCCAGGCTTGATACTCTGCCCTGCTCCTCCATCCAAAACTTATTTATGGCGCTCAGGTCTCAGCACTCACTGTTCTCTGTCTTGCTGCAATACTGTTTCCCAGGTACCCTCTCTATTGCTCTCCTCCATACATTTCATAGCATCACTGCTGCATGGCACAGTCACTCATCTTGTGGGGAAAAGGCTCATAAACATCCTATAGCCTATACCAAATTGATAGCTAAGAGCTGTTTTACATTTGAAAGTGAGTGATAGTAGAGAGCTCTATATAACTAGATTTGACCAGAAATCCAGAGGCCACCTGAATTTTCTGTTTGCTCTGCCTTGTGTGTGGCTCTCAGCAGCCACAGATTTTAGTAGTATAGCACCTAATACCCCAAAACCAAATGCGGATTGTTCAAAGAAAGTATTCTCCCTAAATTCCAGTAAGTGTGGAAAATGACAGCAGTGAGCTGTAGATACCAAAGCAAAGAGCCAGGTGCTGAAAAGGCTATTTTACCTTAAGACACTCTGCCAGCTTTCACAATCAAAGTTCATGGCAGAGCCACGGCCAACATGCAGGCAGGACAATCACAGAATGAGTTGGGCTGGAAGGAATCTTAAAGATCATGTAGTTCCAACCCTCCTGCCCTGGGCAGGGACACATATGAGTCCCCAGAAAAGCTTGAAATAGTAGCAGCTCAACATGTCATACTATGCAGAGGTTCCTATACATGTGAATGCTACTAGAAATTAGAACTGATTAGCAAAATGGGTCTTGATGAGAGGAGAACAGTTTACACTGTCACATCTAAATAGCCATAACTTTTCAAAATTGGACTTACTCCACTCATAACAAGTGAGAATCATGATGGAATCAAATCCATGGGAGTTCCTTGACAGGTTTTGGTACAGACACAGGAACTGCAGTAGCACAGTTGGAAAGCAGATGGAGAACAACCTTGGCAATTTGTGATAGCACATTACATTGGGATTCAGACAAGGAGTAAAACGTAATGAAAAAGGCCCTACAGACAAGAAGTAAAATGTAATAAAAAAGGCCCTACACAGTCAAGAGTGCCAGAGGCTATAACAAATACCTTTAAATTAGGAACATAAACAGTAGAACTGCTCAAGATAGTAGTTTGCCAAGGATTTGTGTTAAAGCTTTAAGATAAGTACTGGGTGGCAAGTTACACTCTGAAATCCAAGTATCTGGCACCTTTCCAAATACATCCCTGAAAGTGCCACTCATCTTGAAAGTCAGTCAAGTCTTGACAGGTATTTTAAACAACAATTTGATTATATCCGACATTTCTGCTCCAAGATTCATGAAAGTTAAACATCTGAGCTTAAAACTTTGGTCTGCTGTGGTGTTTACTTTCCCAAACCCATCCTTGCTGCCTGCAGCGGCTACACAGACAGCACAGCTGCAGCAAGAGGGGAGCGGCTGGGGCATTGGCGTGACCCTAATTTTGTTTGGGGCAAAATCAGAGGACATTTACAGTGTGTAAGAAGGAATGTTTTTTGGGGGGGTGTGAGCAAGTGGGAGTGTGGGTGAGAGAGGGAGACCTGGGCCCTGAGTTGTCCTGTCTATAATCCCCATCACCAAACACTCATTCAGTTATCAGAAACATTTCAGAGTCCTTGAGATTAACGGCTGGTGCCATGTAAACAGAGCCTTATATTGGGAAGAACAATTCACCAACAGGCCAGTGTGCAGCAGAAGACCAAGGCAGGCTCCCATCCCTTGCAGTCCCAGCCATCCCAAAACAAAATCCCGCGATGGGCAACAGTCTGAAAGCTATACTTGCTTTTATGCCCTCTAACAAGTGCCAGAAGTACCTTCTAGAAGACCTAGAAGAGATGCCAGTGGATAAAATGGTCGATCTGAGTGGCAGGCAGATGAGGCGACTGCCCGTGCACATTTGCTCTTTTAGGGAACTGGTTAAGCTGTACCTGAGTGACAACAACCTGAACCATCTGCCCCCTGAGCTGGAGCAGCTGCAAAACCTGCAGATCTTGGCACTGGACTTCAACAACTTCAAAGCACTGCCCCTAGTTGTGTGCACACTGAAGCAGCTGTGCATCCTCTACCTGGGCAACAACAAGCTCTGCAGCCTGCCCTTGGAGCTCCGACTCCTGCAGAACCTCAAGACCCTCTGGATCGAGTCCAACTGCCTGCAGTACCTGCCTGAAGTGGTGTGCGAGCTCAGCCTGCTCAAGACGCTGCACGCCGGCTCCAACGCCCTGCGCACCCTCCCTCCCCAGCTGCAGCGCCTGCAGGAGCTGCGCACCATCTGGCTGTCAGGAAACCTGCTGTCCGAGTTCCCTCCTGTGCTCCTGGACATGCCCTTCCTGGAGGTGATCGACGTGGATCGCAATTCCATCCAGTTCTTCCCCAGCCTTGCTCACCTCCCCGGTCTGAAGCTGGTGATCTACGACCACAACCCCTGCAGGAACGCACCCAAAGTGGCCAAAGGGGTGCGCAGGGTGGGCAGATGGTCAGAGGAGACCCCTGAGCCCCGCAAGCGCTCGGGGGCGGTGATTGAAATCACGCTCGACGAGAAACCATTGCTACCTCCTGCCACCAAGTCCGAGCCAGAAGCGGAGCCCTGCTGACGCTCAGCTGCCCCTTTTGGCCAAGGTGGCAGCGCACTCCCACCACTGCCCAACCTCTACCTCTCCCTCGCTTGCTGGTGTCCAGGGAGCACCACACCGCCTGGCAGTCATCAGGAGTATGTGCACCAGCCTGGAGATAATGTGACAGCAAAACTCTCGTACAGACACCCGTCCTTGTGCAGCACCCACCACTCTCCCTCGAACAGACTTCTTCCCTTTCCTGCTCCTCCCGTGCTGGGACCACGCCCAGCTCACAACACAGATGAAGACTCAGTTTGGGTGTTTGCCATGGGTGGATTGCATGGAGCACATACGGACTTGCTGCTCCTCACCTGTGGGCTAACTCTTCTCCCTTCCACCAGCTGAGGCGTCCCAGCTCAGCTGGAAGTCACTGTTCAAGGTGATCACTGTGGAGACCCACAGCTCTAAAGCAACCCACAGCACTGGTCTCAAATTATTTATCTGAAACACAGCAACACCTTGAAGGTTTCCCTGTCTGCTGAGTGGGAAATGGTAGCAGAGTCCCAGCTGCACTATCAAGGAAACAGCACAAATGTACAGGGGCTCGCCCCTTTCTTCCTGCAAAATTTGTGACAACTGTTTCATTACTGCCAAGCAGCATTCAAATGATGGCGAGGAAAGCTGTAGGCTTTGCTGCTGGGTTTTGTTACTGACAACACTGCCTCTAAGGGCAGCTGTACAGGACAAGATTTCATGCAGGAGCAAAGAAGAAAATCAAAGCCTGACTAAAAAGGAAAAGCCACAAGAGCTGCAAAGGTAAACTTGCATGAATGAATTCCAGGGCTGTGAGCTGTCACTTGCACATAATCTGAAGAGGCAAACTTTACTCAGCTGATTTCAGCTGGGTGTTTCTCAAGCTCGCAACTTGGAGCAGTTCAGATCCCCTTAATAATGCGCTTTTTTTCTAAGCTTTGCTTTGAGAAACAGAAATCTGGTTTAAAGTGACATTTTAAACTTTAGACTCCATAGCATGGATAAATTAGGTGACAGAGGGTGGAGAGCCCTTGGTGGCACACTCTTCCAGTAGAACTGTTTCACCAGCGCAGCCTGCAGATGTGGCAGCTGACTTCCCAGAAAAGGTTTGATTTCATGCCAGTTCGTGACTGCTTAATATCATCTACATGCTTCAAAAATTTATCTGGAAATATATAGACTCTGCTAGCACTTGCTGTCTTGTTAAATGAAGTACAAATTTGCATCTGGTTGGCACCCATGTAGTGTGCTACTGGTCAAATTAAAGTATACTGTCATCTTGCCATTGGAATTAACAGCAAATTCTTTATCTAGTCTTGTTCCAACAATTTCTTCCTACAAAAAGGAAAGCAGCACATGAGCGCTTTCTTTAATATCCAAGGTCAATGTTTTATATCCCACAGAACTGAGCTGGTCCTGTATTTATCTGAGGGGATGCGAAGAGCGTGCTTTCACTGGCTTATCAATGGTTTGTGTTTCACTCAGCCCTCTCTACACAGTACTGTCACTTCTGGAGAGCTGAAGAGTCTGTCAAGAGTTAAGGGGAGGCAGAATCTGCAAGCAGATTCCCTTCATCTTAAAAATCTAAGGGAGAAAAATCTTTGCACACAAACTTGCTTATTTCAGTTTAATTCTTCTGCTTTGGCAGACTTGCCCTGGTGTTTGCCAGGGGCTGCTGTACTACACTTGCAAGGGTCAGAAAGGTGACAAAGTCCAGCAGGCACCATTCTGGGCCCCCAGACAGACAGGGCCCCTGCCTGTCCTGTGCTCACAGTCATCACAGATCTACACGCAGACCGCTCCAGGCATCACAGGCTTCCCTCCAACCTAGGCACAAAATAACCAGTCCAGTCAAGAAACATGTTGCCTTTGCAGCAACTACTAGAATAGGAAAGTGAATAGAAAGACAGGATACAGCAGCCATGAAAGGGGTGGGGCACAGAGGGCAGGAAGTATTATGAAGCCTGGCACATTTTCTGCCAAGTGTTCTTGATTGTAAGCGCTTGTAAAGTCAACGCAGTACTTTATAGATCAACACTCAGGCTATTTGGTCCAGAATGTTGCTCTCTCTCCCAAACTGCACGTTCCTCTCAACTCTCCTCAGCAGAATGTAAAATTTGTGCTGTAAAAAGTAAGATCACTTAAGTTGTAGTTCTGGGCATTGACTGAGGTTCCGGTTCCGCTCTCTCTATTCCATCATAAAAAGCCACCAAACACCCAACTCTAACTTCCTATTTCTAGGACTCCAACTCAAAACCTATGCAGCCAGTACTGCAATAAACCACTTACACTAACACAGCAGATCGACATGAACTAGCGAGCCATGAGGGCTCAGTCAGTCCCTGAAGTAGCTGAGGCACAAGGATGTGCACCACAGCCGTCCTAACGGATCTGCCCTTCCTGGTTCTACAGAAAGAAATACAACTTCGGGGAATCTGAATTGTTTTTATTTTTTTTTTATTTCTGTGTATTTTAAGTGGAACCTGGAAGGAACAGAAGGAATAGGGCAGTGTAAAACCTCTGGTTTATACACCCCTAAAAGTGAATTCTTCCCCACAACACACACAAGCTCCAGTAAGCAAAAACCAACTGAAGACCATGCCATTGATGGAGATATGTTTGTGTCAAGCTTCTGTTCCATAACCTCACAAAAACTACACCATTAAAAAATTACTAGGTGAGATCTGGTCCACACATCCGCAGGTACTGAAGAAAATTTAACAGGGGCGATGGTCTGGTACACGTTTTCTGGGGAGAAAAAGAAAAATCAGAAAATTACCGCCACGCTAATGTCCACCAGCCCCTCCTCACCCACCCTTATTTTTAATCTTTAGTTAGTATTTTGTGTTCAGTGACAGCTTTACCTCACAGCACAAAAAAAGTACCATCTCAAAGCTAACCCACCACCCATAACCATGTTAAAAAAAAAATTTAAGTGATTCAAAAAGCAGTGAAAACTACCTGGTTGCAGGAACCCAGGAGATAGCCTGTCTATCAGCAGCAGTTCTACTCAAACCTTTTAACAAACACATTTCTGTTTTAGCTGTAGAATCTATCTCAGAAGCAGCTGGACATTTCACTACAAATCTTGCCAGAAGAAAAAAGAAAGCATTATCCCTTACATTTTGGTCAGCCACTTGTGCAGATGTTTAGCTGTGACCTAAGATTAACTAGGCATTACTCAGGCACAGCAATTTAAGTTTGCTGGTGGCTCTAAAGGCCTGACGATACCATGAATGGAATAAAATTACAAAATATGAACATCAGCATGTCACATGTTAGCCTCCCTTTCAAGTAAAGCATTTTCAGACCAAGACTTTCCTGCAGCCATACTTTTCCACAGAAGGAGGTTTACTCTACACCACTGTGACTGACCACGTGGACACTCTGATCATACCTTGGTGCTGCTTTAATGATGTCATCTACACGAAGAATCATTTCTGCTGCTTCAGCTGCGCTCAGCAAAACTTGTCTCTTGACCTGGAAACTTTCTGTAACTCCCAAAAGTGACATGTCCCCAATGACACCCTCTTTCATATCTGGAAGAAGAAATACATTAAGAGGTGTTTTTTTGGTTTTGTTTTTTCAACTCAGCATTTTTTTAAGGAAATTACAAGAAGCTGAGAGCATAGTAACTCACCTGCTCAAATAAACTATACTGATAGTTAGGGAAGTATTAAATGAAGTTTTCTACCTCAAGACTCCTGGTTTAAGCTTAATGTTGCAATTACAGACAAACAATTAATGAAAAAAACTTTTATACTCTGTGATGAGGAGACAAGATCCCAACAGGACTCTCAGCACAATGTCCTTAGGTATATTAACTTCAGGGTTCTTCTCCACAACTCTGTGGTTATTGCTCAGTTGGGGTTTTTTGAGGGGGGAGTGCAGGGAAGGGGCAAAGGGAAGGATGTTTAGCTCTTCTGGGTTTTTATCTGGTTGCTAGTTTTAAAACAATGACTCTCTTTTTAAGCTTCCTATAACTAGACTTAGTGTAAGGAAAGCAGTTTTTAAAGGTGGAAACCATCCACTTAAGAAACAAAGGTTTTCACTCTACTGTCAAAAGCCCAGTAGAACAGAAAAGAAATGTAGTGCTGTCCACCCAAGTTCTAGGCAAAGCAAAGAAATCCACATACTCAGTTCTCCCTGCTGAATGTATGTGACAGACGTACACGAACAACTTTAATGAACCTAATGGACCTGCCAAACAGCAACTTAAACACAAACTGATCCCCTTACCCAGTCCATAAGTAGTCTTCCCTTCACTATGAGCAGCTCTGAGCTGAGCAACCAAATCAGCACTGTCATAGCCAGCATTATCAGCTATTATTGTTGGGATCTAAGGGGATAAACACAGGTTGTTTTTAATTAACACAGGGACTGATTGTTAGTAAACATGAAACATACTTTGATGTTAATTAGTATACAACTGAATTTCAAGAAGATGCTTCAGAAACGTGGCAGTTGATCTGTTACTGTGATAAGGAAAAAGTAAAAAACCCAAACTACCTTTCTAAGAATTTCAAGACCCTGTTGTAAGAAAGTACCTAAGAGGACAAAAGCAAATTAGCAGATTTGTCAGTTCATTTTACATGTACAGAAGAAAAAAAAAAGAATCTTGTCTTTTATCATTTCAGATTACAACTGGAGAAATGTTTTAATTTAAAAAGCACAAGCCTTCTGGTAAGCATTAACTACTTGATAATTCTGTTCAATTTTTCCTTGACAGCAGGGCAAACTTACATGTGCTGACTGAAGAGGTAATGCCAAGTGTTACTAGGCTCTTGAATTGCATTTTCTTGGGAGAAAGGTTTTCCCTAATTTAAATTGCAGTAAGTATTTTTTTTTCAAACTGACAGTCTGTTAGCACAACTCTATTAATGTTTCTTGTGACACTAAGATGCACACTTCCTACTAAGATGCAATCAACCAATGCAAGACTAGAAACTTGTAGACAGTACTAGAGTATGAATACACCCAAACAGCAATAGAGCATCAATAGAACAGCAGGGCTGCTCTTTTCTAAACCAGTTGTCAACTACGTAAGATGAGATTTTTATGTACTATTTCTGCAGCACTTTTAACTAGCAGGTAAGGTGAGCAAGAACCAATTAGAGGAGGGCTACCATATGAACATTCACAGTTCTGTAACATGTAGAATTATTAAAACACCAGCACTTTCTTCCTAAGACAAAAACAATTTTCCCCTTTTGTTTATTCAAGATGTGTTGCTAAACTTCACTTTTTTACTTTGGACAACCAACATTTTTAAAGTGAAGCAAATCTCTGATGTCACAAGTTAGTAAATGTCATGAAACTTTGTCTCTCAATCCAGCAATCTGAGTAAATAAACCTACCATTCGTAAAGCTTTAGCAAAGGACTCCATTGCAACAGACTCTTTGCCAGGTGTTCTGACAGCAAGCTCTGCAACAGCATTAGCCATCAGCATCTCTGAACAACCTATTTATTGAAGACACACAGATGTTACATATCTCATGTTCAGTAATATGAAATGCGCAACGTACAAAGAATCTGATATTCACCTCCACCATACACAGTTCTTGTGTCCTTCACTGTCTGGGCCAGGACACAGAGAGCATCATGCAAAGACCTCTCTGCTTCATCCAGAATCTGCTGTGTGGCTCCACGCAGAACTATGGTGCAAGCTTCACCTAGCAAGCGCAAATTTAAAAGGATTAAAAAGAGAAGCCAGGACACAAAAATGGGCTATCGCAAAGCATCTACAATGGTTTTGCTATCACTACAGTCAAGTTTTCTAGTACTTAATTTTGGGAGCAAAAGAAAGCACGTTGACATTTTAAAGATAAAATGAAATTATGTACACAGTGCTATTGCTTTGGTTCCACAACACCTCATTTAATCTAACAGAAAATTAATAATTGCCTCAAAACTCCTTGAAAAATTAGAGATTGGCATTTACTAGAACAAGCTCTCAAGCTCTTTAAGTATGACATATTGCTACTTTTCTTGTCAACTGAATTTCCCAAAGAAGAAACCTTGCTTCTCATCCTTAAAAATGATTATATGTTCATTTACATAACATGAAACATCCAGAGTATCAACCATGAAACTGTCAAGGATTTTTACTGAAAAGCAAAGCTTTAATAAAAACAGTTACATAAATCATTACAGAATTCCTATGCCTTGCTGGAAACAGAACAGCATTAGCAGAGGGCTAACACAAATGTTACAATACACCGTTAGTGATAAAACACTTACCCATTGCTACTCCAGAGAAATGAATGAGTTTATCTTCTCCAATCATGACTTCTTCAATAAGCTTGCAGCTTCCTAGTTTTACTAGCTCAGGGTGATCAAAGGTTGATGCAATTTCACCACCTAAAAGTGAAAGGTTATAAAGAAATCAGAGCTCACAATGAAAACATCCTTTCAGGCAAGGTCTAACTGGGGGAGGAGGGGGTGAAAAAAAAGTCTTCGTAATTGTCCCAAAATAAATATAAATTATTTAAATTAACAATACTGATAAGCTAAGACATTCTCATGCCAGCATGTGGCACCAGAGACCTTTAATCAGTGCTGATAAATCGTTAAAACACCAATGTTTTGTTTCACATTACAAGGACTAAAATGCTTGTGAGTTGTGTCTGATAACAGAATAAACATTCACCTTTGCTAGCATTAAAATGTCAGTATGTTTCAAGTTTTCATAGTATTTACTGATTAAGTATTTATAAAATACTAAATGAAATCTCTCATCTTTAAAACTTGAGCTTGTGACAGTATTCATTTTGCCTGCCTGATGATGGCCGAGAACCAGTGGCCACCATTCCCCTGCTTCGGAAGTCTCATTCCATGTTGTAGCAGCGATACTGTGCATGATCTGTCAACTGCCATATCACAAACAAAACAAGCGTTACAAAGACCAAAATGTCTTTGAACACGACATTGTTCTAGTTCTTGTTCTTTCCTCTTCCTATTAGAAAACTCTTTACATGTATGCACTCCCACTGCATGCTCAATTATCCCACAGAAGCTTGCAGCACTGTGTAGTTATAGCACTGCAAGGAAAACCAAGACTTGTAGCACAGAGTTTGTGTATATTTAAAAACTTGTCCTTTTTTCAGCCATACTATTCAAGCCAGTGTGGTCTGATAAGGCCCATCTGCTCTGCATAGAAAATTTGCTTTGAATTTGTTCCGGAGTGTAAGCAATGTTCCTCTCAATCAAGCATTTGCCTGTGTCAGTGTGCCGACTGACAATTGCTACTTCAGTTTTGCTACGATAAACAAGTCGGCGTCTTTTCCTTTTCCCTGCAAAGCAAATTCATCCTCCTGATCACTTTCAAAATGAACTATGATGTTGCAGTTATCTATCTCTAACTTCAGCAATGAGAATTATCTGTAGCCTTCCACAGCTTTCATTTTCTTTAGTTACTAGAAGCACATTTATGCTGACCACTATTCAAAATATCCATGTTGCTCGTGTCATTTGAGGTCCACCTCAGGTCAACAACTCAGGCACACATTTTTAACCAACTCTTTAGTCTTCTCTATTATTACAGTCAAACAACAGTCATTTAGAACCAAGCGTTATTATCACAGAATCAAGAACTGTTAGTATTAACTTCTGGAGTTATTCTTTCTCTTGCTAAGTTTCATCTTTTCCTTAGAAAACAGACATTTCAAAACCTTATCAAGCAGGAACTTAACTGAAAATATTTTTAAAATGTGAAAGAAAATTAGTAACTGGCACTAACTTGCTAAATTATATCCCATGTTTTGCACTATCCTTTATTCACAAATGCTGCAGAAAAAAAGTATGTTTAAATAAGTTTAATGTTTACGAATGATGAAACAAATAATGTACCCCTTCAAGATCCATACAACAAGATACACACCTGTGACAAGAGCCAGACGCTCTACACCAGCAAAGTCTGCATGTTCAATAGCCATGACACCAGCAGCTCCAAAGAGATGTTCAGGGTAGTTGTAGATCAGCTGTCTAAAATTAAAACATACCACCATCACACACAGAACAAACCTTTGAAAATAACACAGTAACAAGACACCAGATTCTCAGTAGCACTGGACACAGGACAGACTTCTGAGAGCTACTAAAGCAGTCAATGTATGAGGCACCTGCCACACATGAAATGTTACACAACACAGACGCAAATGCAGTGGCAGGAAAAAATGCAAAGCTAAGAAAAAAAAATCAAACTATGATGCTTTTTGAAATACCCTTTCTCTGAAGAAATACTGTCACACTAAGCACAGGCAGCTATATGCTTTAAGGTCTAAGTCCTTTGATCCTAAGCGCCTGCTGGGCACTTAACTGCCTACTCTAGCAGAGTGAACTAGAACAACAAGGGAAGTAACCCAACTCTCCCCTTTTCCCAAGAAATACATACCTGTTAATAAAGCAATTTATTCCATGTTTAAGAATACGATCCACTTTCTCCTTCATTTTTTCTTTTTCTGCCTGTTCTATTTCTGCCACTTTTGCTGTGGAGTCCACTCTAACACGAGAGCCAAAAATCTAAATCAAAGAAAAGAGAGTTCAGTCTCAAAATTCCATTTACAGAAACACAGTTTCTCAACAGTAGTTCTGTCACATACCTTAATCTTGTCTGTATCCATACCAGTATTTGCAATAAGAATCTTTGCATTCTCAATTCTTTTTGGCTGATTTACACCAATCTTCTTGTCAAGCAAAAAGCCTGTAGTGACAGAAAGGTCTTGTTAAAACTTCAAATAAAGAAAGGAGAACAATCACTAGTTATTACAAAATCCTTCATCTTTAGTATTCAATTTAATAATAACATACGTTTCCTATAACAAATTTACCCAGATGTGTAACCTTTAGCAGCTTTATTTCTCAACAGCATAAACAGTCAACACTCAAAGACTTACCTTCATCTAAGTAGGAATCAGCCAAACTTCCACCAAGTTTCTTAATGACGTGGATAGCCTCCAAATTCCCAGAACCTTTTAACCTAAGAACAGCTTCTACAGCTAGCTTGACAAAGTGATCCTTATGGTGAGTAAGTAATTTTGATGAAAGAGTCGTTCCCGCAATGTTCATCAAGTCTTCACGGAATTTCACTTCATCATTACTAAAATAAAGACAGTTCAGTTTAAGTGGAAAGTTTGAAAGCCTTAACTACCACCAGCTACCACCATGAGTCTTTGCCCACTTCCTCTAGCCTCTATCTATATGTACCATATTCTCTTTTGAGGAATGTTGCACAGAATCCCTCCACTGTCCCAGAATACAACCTTCTACTTGAAATACAAGTTTTGTTAGAATTTTCACGTTCAGCTTTAGAAAGTTTATGCTCACAAGTGCTGGGCATGGCATAGTTACACTTAAAATGCGAGTACGATATCTGAAGTAACAGCTCAGATCTTTGTTCCAGGGAAGAAAATTACAGCTTGCACTTCCATTTCTGCAAATCATAAGCAATTTTGAGTATCATAAAGCTGCTTTAATTCATTTGAAAAAATCCCAGTATATTTTTCTCAACTGTTACAATTCATTAACTCAGCCTTCACACTGCTTTAGTAAGAGTGAAGATTTTACCAATGGACCGTAATTTGCGTAGATGTTTTGATCTTGAGTAGTTTTTAATGAAGAGTTACAGCAAACGGATATTACTAACCCATGATCCACAGCTGCTTTCAGAAGTGCCTCTCTTGAAGCCTTTGTGGCTGCTCTCCAGCCTGCAATGATGGTCTGAGGATGAATCTTCCTCGCAATCAGTAATTCTGCCTCCTATTTAAATGAAATCAATAATTTATTTGTCCCCCAAAAAGTACACTCACACTAACCAGAAAAGACACGTTCATTAATGGATGCAACTGAAAGTATAGTTGAAAAAAAGCTTTCTTCATTTTTCTGAGGAACTTGGCAAGCTGACAGATCATTCCTTAAGATGCTCTTGATCCCCATTCCTGGACCTGAGATGATCAGACTTTCTGACACAGCACTACAAGAAGAATTACTCATTTCTCAAATCTCTTCCACAGTAATTTCAGGTTTAGAGTTTAGCAGTGTAAATTTTTCCATAAGCATAAAATCCATACAGAGTTTAAAGGAACAGTATGAATTCAGATCTCGAGCAAAGAACAGAATTTAGCAAGATTTTTTTTCTATGGAAACAGATTTCAGAGGACTGAGCCTCACAATTAGGCAGTACTGCACACTGCTCAGTGCAATAGCCAGGAAGTGAGGTGTAAGAGTCAACTTAAAATACTTGAAAGTTTATAAAAAATAATATAAGGAATAATAGTCCAAACTAATACCCCAAAAATGATTATGCAATACCTAAGGGTTGTTTTTTTTCCCCTATCAAGGTCAACAGCAACAGAGCAAGCTATTCCTTCCTGTGCGTTGGGAGCTCTTTCACAAACATAGGATAACACACCTCCTACTGGTGGTATCACAGAAGTACATTGACAAACATCTGAAAAAACCTAAAACATCACCCGCAGTAATTCAGCTGCCAACACTGTGACAGATGTAGTTCCATCGCCAACTTCATCATCTTGAACCTTTGACATATCTGAAGAAGGAAAACACAGTATTTATGTTATTTTTCTCATGCATTAATTTGGATGAGAAAAACAGATCTTACTCTTTGTATAAAAAAGGAACTCTAAAAAACCCCCAGAAAAACAAGAGATGCAAATGAAATTCTGCCTCCTTCAAAATCCTGCTCTTTATTTGCAACTTAGACATCAGTTGCAGCCTGGTGATGGTCCTAAAGATGGTTATCTAAAAGAAGTACAGCTGGATAGAAGCTCTAAGGTATAGATACAGGATCAGAGACTGTAATAACCAGGTCTGCTGCATGAACTGCTGATAAACTGGGACACAGCAAACACAAAGTCATTAATAAACCTGACACCCAATAGTTCAGGCTCCTGCTTGTCACCAGTAGTGGACAACTGGCACAGTAAAACAGTTGCTCACAATGATAAACTCTATACAGAAGTGCAGTGCTCTCTGAGTGACAGATTTAAATCCGGGAGAAACAGAGAGAATTCCTGTTGCTCCACAGATCTCTGTTCCAAATTTTCCCACTGCAAAAAGAGGGGCACACAGCTGTCTTTTGTCCCTTCTGACTCCTAGGACAAAGCAGGGTTGAGGGAAAAGAAAAAAAAACAGTTTTGAAGAGCAGCATACACCACAATTTCACTTTTGCAGAATGCCACAACTCTTGCAGTACCCTGAATACCTTCTTATTTCAGGATTTCTGCTCACCCTCCCTTCAACTTTTCAGAGTATTTCAAGAAAACTTTTCTAAGAACAAATAAAAACCCCGTAATAGAGTTAAAAATTAAGAAATATCAAGCCTTTAAGAACTCACCAACCAAGACCTTGGCAGCTGGATTGTCAACTCCAATGGCTTTCAGGATGGTTGCACCATCATTGGTAACTGTAACAGAGCTGTCTCTCCCGGTACTTAAAAGAATCTTGTCCTACAAGATGGGAGATTTAGAATACCGCTTGAAAATACACTGTAACTATTAAAGCTAAATTCACAGGTATGATTACTGAGAGCCTGCAGCTGTCTTACCATGCCTTTAGGTCCCAGGGTGCTCTTGACTAGGTCACCGATGGCAATGGCACCGACAAAGGATGACTGAAATGAAAATAAATATACCTCAGGGAATAATTTATTTGTACTGCAATACAAGAATTATACACTATCACATAGCTTTCAACACCTAAACCAACCCTTCCACCTCTTTCAATGGAGGCTTAACTCAAGGCAAGTTTCTTAACTGCTAAATTTTGATAACCAGATCAAATATACTTAAATCTCCCAGAAACCATAAATCTGTCTCAAAGCCAGAAAAAATGCTACTCAATAAATACCAGTCTTCTGAGCTCTATTAGAGGTACTTTGGTTTTGACAATGAAGAGTTTCTCTAATTTTCAGTATAAACAACTCTCCTCCTCCCTTCTGTTCACAGACATGCAACAAGAAAAGCCAGTTAAAGACAGACATTCCATATTGCAATACAGTAAAACTACTTTTAGTAGTAGAAAAACAAATTTTACTGACCTCAAGTGCTACCAATTCCTTAGAGAATTAAACTTACCAACCGGGCTGTTTCTGCCTTCTCTTCATCTGCACCAGCCTTGAAAATATTCACAGGAGCAAGGGAAATGGAAGCCTAAAACACAGTTAATGTAAGAATATTGTTTTAGCTTCAATAAAACTATGGGTTTTAAAAGCACATCCCTGACACTAACAACTTAAACAACGTTTTTATTAATAAAATTACTTCCATGTCCCATTATGTTGTGATAATAGGTATACTTAAGAAACAGCCAAGTCTCTTAAAAATCTGTCCTGCAATCTCATAGTGTCGTGAAGGGGTTCCAAGACCGAGCGCAGCTGCTGGCAGACGGGAGCGCAGAGGCCCCCAGCAGCACGGCCCCTGCACACGAGGCCCCGGCAGCACGGCCCTTCCGTACAGCCCAGGGCAGGCACAACCAGCAGGAACCAAAACAAGTCCATTTACTGACCATACTGAGGCTGTAGCATTTTGATACCTGAGCTGAATTCCTCGGGGTTTTGGGGGGTCTGTTTGGTTTTGATTTTTTTAGTTTTTTTGTTCATATCAACGCAAATTAATTACAGCAGTAACCAGTATCCGCCTTTAAGGATATACGACATTCGCAAAGCACCCAAAGCACAAGGCTCAAATACCCGAACACACGGATGAGGGCTCTCGGGGGGGTCTCGCCCCGGCTCCAGAACCTTCGGGGCCCCGCCGCCCCCCCTCGGCACAGAGCGGCGGAAGGAAGGGCGCGGCCCGCAGGCCTCGGTCCCTTCCAGCTCAGCCTGTTCCATGATTCTGCGGTTCTGGGATATTCCTGGAGGTCATTTCTCCGACAGGTCAAAAGCATTTTTAGTCACTGCTTGTGGCCTGCAGTGCGCTTGACAGCCCAGCCCGGATGGCTGCTCTTGGACCGCGTCTCCTGTTCGAAGCAGGGAACAGGAGGTGCCCAGCGCAATCCCGCTCAATGCTCGCTGCCATTCAGTACAGAAAAATTGCAACTACTCCCCTGGCAGCTTTGCCACTGTGCGACAGCACTTAAACCGTGCATTGTCACTGCTTTTCCTCTACGCAAAAAGCCCATTGCCTGGTCATATAAAAAGAAAGAAAGACCAAAACCGACCTGTATTGTTTTGTATGACTCATCCTCAAGAACTAATTCCAGCTGGAATCCCTCTTCTTGCTGCTAGATACTCAACTCTTGGGATATATGGAAAGTTATTTGGTTTAGATTTAGACTAGCCAGAGACAGAAATCCATCCCAATGGAGACAGCAAAAAAGAACATGACTAAAACTGCCAACTCTCTCCTAATTGCTAATTCTGTCGATACCTAGTTAGTATTGGTTCTTGAGTACGTTAGGCTTTTTGTCCTGTTTTCTTCAGAGTTAGATACACTTCCCTGCACAACCCTGTTCTGAAAACCAGCTGACTAATTTAATTTAGGTATCTTTAGTTTTCCTCATAGTTATGCAGAAAACTTTTGGCTAGGACAACTAAAACAATGTAAACAGCTTCCCTCAGAATCACAGCATTTATAAGAATTGGCACTGAAGTAATAATTCATTTTAATTCACATTTGCTGCTACTGTGGTGAGGTGGGAGAAAAAAGATTTTAAAGTGCCTCAGACTTATCCAAGTTTTGGCCTTTGAAAGATCCAATGCTGACAGAAAAACTACAGCAAATTAGTAAATTTGGTTTGAGGGGCTTTTGGGCATTGCTAAGCTGTGATTTACAAGGTGTAAAAGTAGTGGCAGCAGAATAGGAAGAACACAGAAGCAGTGCTGGTTCTGGGCTCCTGCCTCTCAGCTGTGCTGTGCCCTCACCTCTGCTGTGCCATGGGCAATTTTTCAAGTTGCACTGTATGTGAAGAACAAAAATGCCTAATTTTAAAAATCTCACTTTAAAAATTTTTTTCAATCTACATGCATGACAAAGATGTGACAGAAAACCAGCAGAAATGAAACAAAGTCTTGGAGATGCATTTACAGACTTCAGATCACCATGATCAGTTTTGAGGGGGTTTTTTACTACTGAATAATGAGAGGAATACAGAGGCAGGGAGGAGAACAGAGAGAGGTATATGAAGAAATAATTTAAAGAAAAGCAAAAAAGATTATACATACAAAAGACAATACAATGACACACTACAAACTACTGAAGTAACCCACAGACAATTTTTAATGTAAAATCAATAGTTTATTGCCATGCTACAATTTTTTTTTTCCAAATGAAGTTGGCACTGGTAAGGGGAAAAATGTACATAACACATTTTTTAAAAATGCACATTTGATAAGCTTTCTCAATAATGACAGCTTAAAAGAAGTGAAATTATTTTTTTAAAGACTAATGTGGAATGGCATAAAAATACACTTTCTGCATAGTATAAGAAATACGGAATGTTTGTAAAAACAAATTAATTGAATAGGGAAAATTACTTGAAATTTTATAAACAATTTGGCAATGGTACTCCCACTGTTTAGACTTTTTTATATAAAAGAAATAAAAATCTAGAAAGCTACCTTTATACAAAGTTCCTATATTTATGCCTTTAAGTAGGAAAAAAACATTTTATAATGCAAATTAGGACATACAATAATCTTACAATATGATACAATGTAATGACAAGAAAGGAACATACAACAAAAGATTTTGGCCTTTGTAGAAATGTCTATTTCTGCATTGAATAAATGCATTTGTGGCACACTGGTGACTACTGTATCACTACTCCCAGTCAGCTTTAACACAGAGTGCAGCTGGCCTGCGGTTTGGCTGGGACACAGACTGCTTTTCCAGGAGACCAAAGGTGATGCTGCAATGAAGCGAGACATGAAAAAGGCAACGTGCCTGCTGGTCGAGCCATTGGGACTGTGGAACACCGTACAACACACTTTCCTCTCATACCGGAGCATTTCTTATACATTCAGGTATTAAGTACCAAAGTCTTACAAGTGAGAACATCTGTGTTTGCGATTTGGCAAAATTTCAAAATACAAAGTTAGTACCAAATATATAATATATTATATATAAAGTGTGGGTGTATGATATAAACACATATCCAATGCAAAAAAACTGCATTATTATGGAGTTAAATTCACTGACATCCATTCCTAAATAACATAACCATTAAAAAACAGGTGTAATCCTCATCTTTCACACATTTTAGAATCACTTCCTCTTTCATATACAATAGTTAAAGCAATATATATGCAAGTATGACTAAGAAATCCAAATTCCCATAATTATCTGAACTCTGACCACAACAAATAGGATTTGGTTTTCAGTACATGTAATTAAATATATTTATATTTTTACAACTTTTTAGACCATTCCTGAAGAACTTGACCAACCAGGTCCTCAGGTGTAGCAGAGCTGTTACATCAGCAGAACTTAATCTTGCAGAAGCCCATCCAGCAGCCCTTGAAGTCAACAGGAATCATTTGTTCGGCTTCAAAGGACACTGCATGCAGACTGAACAAGCTCTGGGAAGGGTCACCCTGCTAACAAGGAAGATTTCCTGATGACATCAAAGCGCCTTGTCAGACTTCGTTTCCTACTGCCAAGGGGAAGGACCGGATGCAAGGACTCTGGGCTCTCTGGGTCGCTTGGCAGGTCCAGAGCTGTGTGCACAGCACAGCCCCAGCACTGGCGATCGGCAGGGTGAGCTTCACAGCACCTTTTATACTAAGGCTTCTCATGGAAAGCAGAGGAGCTGCTTCCCCCGCACTGCTCACTCGGCAATTTGGTCACTACAGGTCTCAGACGGGAGCTCTGGCTGGGACCCCAAGGCATTTAGTACTTTGCAGACACAGAGGAAGACGGTCCCTGTTCTGAAGGGCTTGAGTCTATTTTTTAATCATAGTTTTTACATAATGTCCTTTCTATATACACATATTTGCTACATAAAATAGAATTACACCAAAGTAGTGGATATAGTGGAAAACACTGTCACAATATATGTATGTTGCCACACTAAATAATTACTAAAACTGCAAGAAAAATTTCAAAAATGCCCTTCATAATGTATAAAAATATAGAAATGTCCAACACTTGTTTCATCAACCTTATTTCTCATATTCTATTTCTACCTGTACACCAACATACTTCCAAACAAAATACTGCGTTAATCTGGAGTAAACACCGTGTTAGGAAAATATCCTCCTAAGGACATCTGACAGACTTAGTCACATACCTTACAGCACAGCACAAGAAATAATGTATACATGGTCAGAGTTTCAGATGCTAAGTTGCTCTTTTTTTAATTCTGATTCACTTATGTTGTCCAAAAGAGGAAGTAATTCCTAAAGATCATGAAAGAACCTCAACATGACTTCCTTTTTAATAATCTTCTCTAAGAAGGATATCAGCAAACCTGACTCCATCTTAACGCAGTTTTTTGTGGTGGAATTTCTTCAGGATTTTTTTTTTTCTTGGAGTGTATATGATTTAAAAATAAAGATATAATAAATGAACTTAGGTTTATATTAAGTAAATACTGTCAAATATAAATGCCTGAATTGCTAAATCAAGGAAGAGATGGGAAAGATCGTATCATTAAATTCCAAAAATACCTAACTCTATCTATCACAATGAAGGACCAGACTCCTTTATGGGAAATAGGAGAATTTCATATTTAAGTCCACTACTAGTTCCTACTCCATTAGTTTCATCTTATTTGCAGCCATTAAATAAATTAGTACAGTGCAGAAATGGAGTTTCACCATTGATCTCACCTTACATGAAGCGAGGAATACTGCTTAGAAATAGGTGTCCAAATCAGATACGTCATTATATGCTCAAAATAGTAACTGACATTAATTAGAATTTTCATTTTTACTTCACCAACAATGAATAAGAACAATCTGCTCTCTCCTGAATCTCTCTCATTGAGAAGTGGTTAAATATAAAACAAAAACAAGAACAGCCAGATTTTGAGCCAATACACAGTGTTATATAAAACCAGCAAAATCAACTGCTGGTCTGTCACATAAAAAACAGCCCTGTTTTGACATTCGTTTGGACTTCGTACAGTTTACACACTTCCGTGATTCTTTTTACACCCAAGCACTAGTGAGAGGTGCAAACACACACAAATATCCAAACATCGGGGAAGGGGAAGGACATTTTATCAATTCATTATATGAAATTTCTACTTCAACACTTATATTTTCTATAAAAGTTCTGAAGACTTCAATAGTAGTGCTTCAATGCACATCATCTGATTCAACCCCTGTCAAATGCAGAACATACTTATTAGGGGAAACAAAAGATGTTCTAATGAGTGTCAAGGTTTTCAGAATGGTCTTTTACAACAATGCTTTAGGAAGTCAGCAAAAAACACCACAAAAATTAAAACAATTGGTTCTCCTTCCGACATAATTTTGAGGGAAAATCCTGATACAACAATGGAATAAATTCTCACTCCCTGTATTTCTAGCACAATCTTTATTATATACTTTTGGTCACTTTTTTGCGTTAACAACTCCGTTTTCTTGTTTAAAAGATACAGTAACGTATGTCTTTCCCAAATCATTGCACTAAAGGTATACCTACAGTTAAGGTACACTTGTCAAATGTGTCTGAAGGGCAGCAACTGACTGCACGTTATGGATGAAAAGTAGAATTGATTGAGATGCTACTTTTTACAGGACCTAGTTTATGTAAACTTAACATGCCACATTTACTAAAGAAAATGGTTACATATTTCTAGTTTATCAGTCTATACACCTATGGGCCCAAAATAAATATGATCTAGATACCATGGAGAGATTTCAGCTGAAAACTGAATCCTAGATTACAGACACTAAATCTAACATCACAGCCTTTAAAAGAGACTGAACTGAAAAAATATTTACCAAGTCTCAAAGGGTAAAGTGCATTGCAACTGCATCTACTTCAAGGGGCAGAAAATAAGGAATGCTAAAGATGAGTAGTGTGGGTGACAGGGCCTACCCAGTATGTTTGCAGCGTACACAAAAAGAGAGTGTTATCCCACCTGTAAAATGTAACAGGTTTAAAAAGCAGTCCTGGAAAATATGTCGTCAGACTTGCTAATATAATTAAGGCTACAGACAGTTGAAATTTCAGTATGTTCTCAATTCTGGGGACCAGAGCTGAGAAAACATTGTGAAACTTGCAACCATGTAAAGAATTTGCCCAGACCATTCTTTTTATCTGGAACTATTCAGAATAAATGCATAGGACAGTGCACTGGAACTAAGGAGGGATACGGCTGGTTGTTGATATTTCAGCAGGTCACTTAAGATCTACCCAAAGCCTCTGCTTCCCTATTTAGTAATTAAGAATATTATTACTTCCCTGCCTCACAGGTGTGTTTTAAGGGTCCAGTTAATTAGTCCAAACTATACAGATAAGGACCATATATTTCTAAGCAGCTAGCTAGATCAAACAGGTTTGCCTCAAAACACATACTGAAGCATTAGTTCACTCACAAATTTAAGTGAGCTATATGCTAAGAACAAGAATCACACCAATATTATCAACCCAGTAAGTATTTTGCAATACATGTAATTTCAATACAGATCAGGAGGTCCATAAGGTGAGGCAATGGCAAAGATGTGAGGGAGCAGTTACAGGATCACAGAGTCAGTAGGCTTGGAAAAGACCTCTGAAATCACTGAAGCCAACCTATGACTGAACATCACCTTGTCAACCAGACCATGGCACGCACTGCCATGTCCAGACTTTCCTTAAACATCTCCAGGGACAGTGACTGCACCACCTCCCCAGGCAGCACATTCCAATGCCTAATCAGCCTTTCTGTGAAGAATTTCTTGCTAACATCTACCTGGCACAGTTTATGCCTCTGTCCTCTTGTCCTGTCATTGGCTGACTGGGAGAAGAGACCAACCCCACCAGGGTACAACCTGTAAAATGCTTGGCTCTGTGCAGTCTTTACCTTCTTGAGTACCAAGGTCTCCTCACAAGTCAGCAAGTCTATCACAAAAGTATGCAGAGGCTGACCATGAAATAATTAATAAGGTTTTTTTTTTTTAAATCTCTTTTAAGTTCCTCACAATGGTCTCCATGACTCCCATCTTTTACTTCAGCAAATCATGTTCTTTGTCCATCTGGTATTTCAGTACCGTATAGTCTGTAAAGAATAATGAAAGCCAGAGTGAAAAGGTGGCCTGACACCACCTAATGGTACGGCAAGAGACATATATTTGAGGTGCTACTACTGCTGCCACTACTAAATGAGAGAAGACCAAAGAAAAAAAGTTGTAGGAACAGAAATAACACACCAATTTAAAAGACAGAAAATAATTGTAGTTTGGTTTTTATAAAACTTCAATTCAAATATTGCATGGAGACCCTTAATGCTTTTTCAGATCTCCAAATGGCTTTTCTTGCATGTTTTTCCTCACAGTTCAAGGGTTATTTTACATCATACCAGTTCACATAAGTGTCAGTTCCTTTGCAAACACAGGCTCAAGAGCAATCTCTCCTGCTGCTAGTACCAAGGTGCGCCTGCAATATTGCCAGAATTCTAAGATTATTCAGAGTATTAATAAAATAGAAAAAAAAATTCTAAGGGTGCCTCTGGCATATCCAACAAATAACATTCTACCTGGATGTACCTGTAACACTGAGCAGCCATCATTGTAACCAAATTCACCAACTGCAAAAGGAAAACAAGTATGCTCACAGATAATACTACCTTCAGATAATTTACTACGTATCTTTTTAAATTAAAGTACACTATCACCTATAGATGCACATTGCTAAAATGTACAACTTCCTATAAAGAACTATCAAGTCCAGTACCCTGCCTCCCGTGTAACCTGTGTTTGATGCTTTAGAGGAAGACAATAACTGCATAATAAACCTTTCCAGTTGTGCAATAATGCATACTGCTGGAGAGCTGGGATATTTCTGTCAGGCATAAAAAAGTAGAACACTGGACGAAGACAACCATTTGACCTTCAAGAGTCTTGCTTTGTCAAATGCAGAGAGTAAGACAAATACATAGATGACCCTGAACAAACAAAGCTATGTACAAAACTTTGACTTAAAACAAGACATTATGGAACAAATAAAAAGGAAACACACAAATGCAAAGAAAAGAAGGCACACTGAACTAAGAAATGACAAGAGAGCCTTAATTCTTACAGCCCACCTGTGAATTCCTTCACAAAAAACCCCAAAACTCTGATGAGATTAAAATTTTGTCAGATTTCAGAGGGAATTTGATATGTCACTTGGAATTCTATTCCAGCAGAAGGAGCTTAAGGCTAGTTTCTGATGTGTTTATAACTCTGAACAACAACCATCAATGTGACCTCTCAAATATCATACAAGTTAAGGAAACTATCAGGAATTAGAGGCCTTCTTGCCCACAGACAAAAAAGGTGTGGTGTTTATATTCCTTGAGATGAACCAATATATCTTGTGTACGTGAAAATGAGTGAATTAACGCATTCCATACATTTCATTCTGGAGGAACCACTTCAATGGAATGAACATCAGGTATGTATATTGAAAGATTAGGTTTACCTGCTAATAATGCACATATCAAGAGGCTTTAAAAAGTGTTATAAATGCCATTAATGAGTATAGGCACCAGACCAGAATATTTATAAATTCAAAACTGGCATGTCACTCAGACTCTAATCAATTAAAGAGGCACTGTGAAAGGTGGTGATGCTGCTATGCAGTAATTACTTCTACTGTAGAATGAAATAGTGTTACCTAAAATGAATACTTGCTCTACATTAATTCCCTTTAGTAAGACAAGTACACGAAGTATGCAGAAAAAGTTCTATTAGTCTATAAAAGGCGTTAGTGTTAAGAAATGCAAAGTACTCGCATCTTCAATTTTATAAACTTCACAAAAGGTGCAAATGATTCAATGCTCCCCAGGCTCACATAGGCAGGTCAGTACTGTTATGTCTAGTTTTCCTAGAAGTACCATCATCTCGGGGCAGTGCTTTTTGCAAGCTTGACATAGCAGCAGTTCTTTCAATGTCTATCACAGCATACAGCTCTGTGCGCCTGGTTGGAGTCTGTGGAAGTGGAGTGGTGGGGGTTTTTGGAGTCTGAGGGTTGTCAGAGTCACTACCACCTTCCAAGTCAACCTGTATATAGTTGAGCTGCCTGTGTTCTAAACTCGGACGCCTAATGTCAAAGTTAAAGACTGTTGGGGTACAGTCCCGACGTCGTGTAAATTCTACTTTATGAGCACTTGCTGGTACTGTTACATTCTCTGTATTAACATAGTTATGCATTAGATCTAGGTTATTGTGGTAGCCATTCAGTGACGGGGTCTTTGGTCCTAAACTGTCATCTTCATCTCTGCTCAGCTTGCGGGCTTCCCAAACAGGAGGCAATGATGGCAAGTTCTCGTAGTTCAGCAGTGCAGTTCTCCTCTGAGCAGAGTTGTTAATGTTCTGGGTGTCTGAGGTACTGGTTGATGTCAAGCGACCTCTCCTGACCCCTGAGGCACTAGGGATTGATAACCTATTTATATTTTCATACACCAATTTATTACCAGATGGTGTCTCTCTACGTTCATCACTGTCATACCCAGTGTCCCATTCAGTGTTGTTTGTGCTGCTGCCACTAACTTGATCTCTCCCAAGTTGTTCCAGTTTCTCTCTTTCCATTAACTGCCTTTGAACAGGCGTTGGTCCTAAAACAAACTTCACTCCTTCAGGCTCCAGGAGAACCTGAGCATCTCTGTCATCAGTACACATCTGATCTTCTTTCACTTTAGTTGTTTCAGTGTTTGAAAGCTTTGATTCCAATGGCACATGCACACTTGATCGATTTTTTCTTTCCTCTTGTACTCCAGTAGTGTTTACGTAAGTGTGCACCTAAAAGGAGAAGAAAAAAAAAGAAATTCAAGCACTATTGTGCCTTCCCCCTCTCCAAATTTATCAGCTTCTTAACTCCCCACTTTTCTAATCAAAATACCTGAAAAGAAAAAACTTGTGATGTCAGGTGTTTAAGAGCAAAAGTCACTTGCCTTGAATTTTGCTGAACTGTAGTCAGTTTTAGGTTTTTTCCCTGTAATTTGTTATTAGTTATGTTAATGTTCCTTTAACAAAAAAACAGAATTTATATCTTACACTGATAATTATTTTTATTTGATGTTTTATCTAAGCTGCGCTCTAGTTCTAGAGCTTGGCTCTAACCAAGGCCACTGTGGGCTGCTCCAACTTAGCTGATTACTTTACCTGGGCAGATCACTGAGAGCTCTACTTTGTTGTCCCTTACCAGTGACCAGCAATTACTTTGGCTAAGTTTATGTTCATAACTGCCACACTGCAAGGAAATCTACTGTCCAAACAAAGGAAAAAAAAAGAAAAAAACAAAACAAAAAAGCCAACCAAAAAGAAAACCACAGAGAGACCTAAGAAAACTCTTGGTCTCTTGTCTTGTATATTACTCCAGGAACAAAAAGATAGGTTGGGTCTACAGGAAGAAATATCCATTCTTTCTTCAAGAGCCAACAGCCTCCTAAGAACAGGAACTCAAGAAGAAAAATATACAACTCCATATGAAGTGTGGCATTCAGAGTTAAAAAACCCAGGAGTTGGCACCATATGTCACTAAGAAAGGCAGAAATACACTTCTAAGTTATATCCCTCCAATTTCCACAGTGGATCAATACAAGGCTGAATGGGAAAGACTGGATCCCTTCTCTAAATTTTAATTCTATGTCTGGATACACAAACAGCAAAAGTAGTATTTTACAGCAGCAGTCATGTAGATTGCCAGCCTCTCTGTCAAGCTCTTCAAGCTGAAATGTCATTTACCAGCTCACTTGCCGCCTCCACTTGTTTTTTTTACACTCACTCACTATTCAGGGACTCCAATGATAACACCTGAGCTCTTCTGTGAGGGCTCCTAACAAATCCTTTCCCACAAGATAGTTCATAGCACTCTGCTCTGGCTACCTTCTCTGGTCTCCAACACTGTTTCTTGTCACACTTGAAAGTCTTCCTAAACCACATGACATTTCTAAACTTGACTATCATTTTCATCAGCAACCTGAATGATGAGAGAGAACATACCCTGACAGTTTTCAGTCTATCCAGACTGGTAAGGCTTCCACTGAGAGGGATCTCAGCAGCGTCGAGAACCGACCTCATAGAAACCTTATGAAGTTCAGCAACAGCAAATACAAAATCCAGTGCTTGGTAAGAAACAATACCAACAGTACAGGCTAGATACCAACTGATGGAAAACAGCCTTGCAGCGAAACTTCAGGGGTCCGGGTGGATGGTAAGTTGAGTGTGAGTCAGCAGTCTGCTCTTGCAGCAATGAAAACCAAACATGCACCGGTTTGTGTCAGCAATAGCACAGCCAGTAAGTTAAGGAGAGTTACTATTACCATCAATTCAGCACTCAGGAAACTGAACCTGAGCTCCAGAGTACAAGACAGACAGCGTCATACTGAGGCAAGTCCAGCAGGCCATGACTAGAGAGGAGCTGGAGCACATCATATACCAGGAAAAGCGGAGGACACCATCTTAGTTCCATTAAGGCAGGGAACCACCTAATAGCTGTTTTGAACTACCTAAGAGATAAAGGAAAGACAGAGCCAGACCTTCTGTGGGGATGTTCAGCAAAAGGTCAAGGGGCAGCCAACAACAGCTGTAATAGGCAAAAATCTGATAATATTTAAGAGAGAAATGATTTCACAACAAAAGTGGTGAAACACTGGAACACATGGCTCAGATTCTGTGGAATTCCCTTGCCTGTAATATTCAAAACATGACCAGGACAAGGCTCTATGCAGCTGTCTCTAACTTAAAACTTTGATCTAGAGGACTGGAGGTCCCTTCTGACCTAAATTATTCCATGGCTTCTATTTGGCAAATAGAAGACTTATATATAAAGAAGCTTTTTGACCAGGATGTCTCATTATAATATGCAATTACTCATGTTTAAAAATAATTACTAAATTTTTTGAAAATAGTATAATGCAAACACATACTTTCTGTAGCGTTATTTTTATATAAAATATGAATTCCTCAGCAAGCCATTCTACAAAGTATCATTCTAAAGAGGCAAGGCAAACACTTTTCTGAGGTAGTTAAAATACTGTAGGGAACACATTACACTTTATACTGAAAAATACAAGTGAAAGCCTACAGAATAATCATTAGAAAAATCGGAAGTCACGTAGAACCTAAGTTGTATGAAGGGAAAAAAAACACCCACTTGCTCCTCTGCTACAAGTAAAGGATGTGTTGATTCTTCACCGACAGAGGGGAGACGTGTGCTGCCGACAGAAGGGTGTCTGCTGGAAGGGTGTGATGAAGCATCTCCAAAAGATGGGTATCTGGGGTAGCCGTTGGGTAAACTTTGTGAATTGAACCCAGGAGCTGATTCAATTAGAAAACAACCATATTAAAATAGAACATTTTACTGTATATGAATAAGATACTTTATATCTAAAGTTTAATTTTCAAAGGAGAAAGTAAAACATGTAAAACAATATTAAATATCACAAAGCTCAATTTTGCTTGGAGGAAGGAAATGGAAAACAGAACAGCATCCTGGTATTTACCAGAACACATTTCTGAAGCAGCCACGGAAACCTACATGTATTACATACCCAGTAATCTCTCTCCAACTTCTCTTCCCCCCATTAACATCTCTCCCTGACAAACAGAGACTCCTTTACCTAAGCTTCTATTTCTCTGAAATCATCAATAAACTGGAATTCCTAGTTTCAAATATCAAGCCATCTGCCTGAGATTTCTAAAATACCAGAAAATTTTACGTAAATACTTCACTCACCCATTCATCTACTCCGAGCAAAACGAAGATTCCAAACCAACTGTACATGTGATTTAAACAGTATTTTTTTCCCTAATAAAAAGTTTGAAATTTAACTACCGAACGTTAACATTTCTCTGAAATGCTACAGATAAAGCATTTTGATATAAAATAAGCAATTCAATAAGTGTATTCATAAGTGTTCTTATGCATCAACTAAGTTCCCAAAACTTTTTTCTTGAAGATAATCCTCAGCAAGTACCTCAAGAGAATGCATTACTGGTAATTAGCCTCTTAGCTTTAAATTAGCCTTCCTTTTAATTACTTACAGATTAAATTCAAATCAAGTGCTATTTTCAGCTAAGTACCACATTACATTCAGGTATGTCATCTGACAGTACACCCATACTTACTGGTAGGTGTTCGAGGGGTTCTTGGTACTTCCAACTCAGTTTGATGATTATTCCTTTCTACTACTGGTTCTTCTACCACATTTATGCTATTATTCTGCATTATCTCTTGTAACATGTTAAATAGCTCTTCTGCCCGGGCACACTTAAAGGCAAAGATTCCTATAAATACACCAAAAAAAAAAAAAAATCAAGGAATATGCCTTACAATATACATAACTTTCAAGAAATAGAACTGGAATCCACATAATGAATACCTGTTCAAGAAGCAAAAGTGTTATGAATTTTTTTATGCACCAAAACACACAAAATTACTGTGACAGCCTTTAAAGTGGTTATCTAATAGAAGAATAAGGTTCCCATGCACCAAAGGTTAAATTAGAACAGAAAACTGATTCAGTTAGGAGTAAAACTAAGTTTTGAGTGCTAAATGAGGGAAAAAAAAATTTTTTTTTTTCTTTTTTTTTAAGCTGATAAAAAGGATACCTGTTAAATAAATATGTATTTAACTATGGTGGTGCTACAAAGTCCTATTTCCTAAATCAGATTTCTATTAAACTACCATAAAAATAAGATACCTGCACAACAGAAAATGATTTAAACACTGGGTAAAAGTTTAGTTTCTTTAAGAAGACTAAAATGAAAAGCTAGTAAGACAAACTGTGGAACAGACAGTAACAAACTAATTGCTTCAGGCTAAAGGATAGACACAGAACACAAAGTTAGCAGCAATACCATGTATTTTGCGTGTGTATTGTGCCACTTTGCCTTTGAACAGCAGGGAGTGTCCCAACTTACCCTCACCAGCAAAGTCGCAGCTTTGGGTTATTCTTCCATTGAAAGCATGAAGTTAAAGTTGACACGCTTGTTAAACGTGGGTGCAGGTGCTCATTTTTTAAAGTGAGTATTACAATCTTAAAACACTCTTTACTGAAAACTACCTACCTATATAGCCACTTCTGTAAGTGCAGTTACGTGAATACACTGGCAGTTACTATCATTGTATATTTATTTAGGGATGCAGAGCTGTGAAAGATCAGAACCACCAGAAATGCTTCACACAGCAGAAGTTCACACAACCCTAGCTGGGAATACACCGAACGGGCTACAATGAATGATGCTTAGCTATTAATATGCAGCTGCTGCACTGAATAAGCATCATGTTTGCAACACAGCAGCTGTCGAGCTTCTACTACTCTATGTCCCTGACCCCTAATCTAGCCATATACAATAGTCTGTGTTTAATATTTTTTGTATTTCTGAATATTCACACAGGATATTTAAATCTTAACAGACAAAACCCAGAATTTTTAAAAAAATCTAGGTTCAGAAACTTAAAAAAGCTCCCAGTATGTTTCTGAAAAATTCATCTGCCTTTAAATACATTCATATTAAATACAATGTGATCTGTCACACAACATGGTGACATACCAACTTCTCCAGGTTTTATACACCTAGCACAAACTCAATGTTTTACCATCATTGCTTCTCACAACTTATCAATAGAAATAACTTGATATTAAAGGAAAAACCAAAACAAAAATACTGACTAATCTAAGAAGTTGCTGGCAGTATTCAGGGAATTCTCAAATGAAGAACTTCTTCGTCATCCCATGAAGTGAAGATGAAGTTTTACAACAGTGGCCACAAAACCCACTGTAGGTCTCAAGAACAATGTTCCATTGCAAAAGGGCAGCAGAGAACATTTTCTGCCAGATTTCTTTTTTCTCAATATTCACAGTATTTTAGTATTACATAAGGAAGGCAAGAAGCAAAAGAGGGAAGGAAGGGTTGCTGCTTACACAGGCTGCTTAATCTTGTTTTTAAAAAAAAAAAAAAATTAGAAGGAAAGCTGAGATGTCAATTAGACTTGGTGTAAGATTTTGCAGACTTGCTAATAGACTGTAGAGATCAACCTCCAAATTAGTATTTTCAATTAGGTATTATTAGTATCTGTTTTCAATGTTCAGAAGAAGCAGTAAATTAAACCTGCAAAACCCATTCAAGTGATTATCTTTGAAACAAAGTTTATTACTTTAAGAATTATGAAAAATTAATTTAATATGGAGTATACTTCAATGGTTGAAAATATCTCCATTTCTCATTGGGAGATAAAAAAACATGTCTTCCATTACCTCTGCTTGGACAATGAATATTGACTAGGTTTATTTATGATCCAGTTCTTCCATCTTTCTGACTTTTTAAAAGTGAAATTAAAAAACAAAACCTAAAATTATTGGTAAGAACCCTGGTAAATGCCAAAAGTCCAGAATAACATTGGAACTTAATTTCACAACATATGAATGCATAGGAATTCCAACCACACACTGCTATTTCACAGTAGGAAGATGCAAAACGAGGCTGAGAGCTCAACAGAAACAGCTGTTCCCTCGGGGACTGCTGCAGGGAAAACAGAAACACCTGAATGTTCTCAGAGGCAGCCAACCTTGGCCAAGGCAGGCATGGCCTGGGTACTGGAAAGGTAACCATCTTTTTCCAATGAAAGCCACTCAAGAAATAACTGAGTATAGCTGAAGTATACACACCTCAAGTCAAAATTTGAGAATTATGTCATTGATATTAATGAAAGTGGTATTTGCTTTAGGAAGAAGATGAAACACAAGTGTGTTACTGAAGACACTAATAAGGTGGGGACATCCTGTTCATATCAGTGCTCCAGGCTTTTAAAATCTTAAAAACAGAGAATTCTTTGAATTCTAAGGGGATTCCTCCAGTTTCAGATTCTACTGCCTCCCCCTGGAAGTCAAGTCAAGCTCCGAGGCAGGAGAATTGCCCTGTCAAAACCACCTCCTAAGTTGACTAAAAGCATACTCACATAGAAGCTTGAAGTCCTCCAGACCTACAAATGCCAAAAACTATATGCAACTCAAATCCTCATTCTACCAGAAGACCATTCCCCATAAGGTATTTTTTTTTTCCAGAAACCACATTAACATACAGAACTACAGCCTTTATAACTCTTGCCAAAGGACTGGCAAATATCTTCCAACATCAAATAAATTTCCAAAAACCTTTATATACAGTATTTCCACATACCTTGTCCAGTTTGACACCTTCGACCACTTTCAAAAGAGAAAAGATTTGAGTCATAGCCATAGCGACGGAGACAGAGGTAGTGCCATTTTACAGAGTCCCTTTTACGGGTGTACAAAATTAGTTCTGTATCTGTAAGTTCCATTATGCCAGAACCCAGTTCATTACCATCATCATCCACATTAATAACCTATAAAAAATAAATTAAAAAGCATTAGGTAATTACCCTTTTGAGAGACAATACCACTTCTAATCATCTTAGTGCCTGACTGGTAGACTCTATCTGTATTAGTTAAAATCCTTGAAGTGAATGTTTACAAAAAATAAAAAGAGAACTCAAGAAACTAATTTCTGTGCTATCCTAACCCAAAATTAATACTTATATAAAAACAATACAAATGAGGCTGCCTAAGATTTCTGTAAAATTTGATGAGAAACTTAAAGTAAAAGAGATTTGTAAGTTAAATATTTTTTTAAACTGGCTTTATGTACATATTCTAGTATTCCCACATGGATAAGACATACTTCAGATAATGGAATCTTTCAGAGCCCCATTTAAAAAAAAAAAAAAATATTTGTTTTGTCATATAACCCCACTCACAGTTGGGAAAAGGAATGAGAAAGGGTAAGTGGCTCCAAGATAAAGCTTCCTTCACGTACATGTATAGCCTTGCACTGTGCTGAATCACCCAACAGTTTTAGATATTTTGCTGCCTTTTAAAAGTCAATAAATAATTCAAATACCTTACAGTTATCTTGTGTGAAAAGATGCATATAAAGCTAAACTCTTGTTCTTTCTACTTTTAAGTCAGTTTTGAAGTCATCTGCATCCTTTATAGAATTTGGACAATATATATTTCCCCTCTATTTTACCTCACAATGCTGCTTTTAGTGGGATTCTTTCTTAATCAATAAAAAAGCTACCAAAAAAAATTTCCTATGGAATTAATGTTACTCCTTAAAGATACATTTTCAACTTCAAATCTAGTCAATTGAAAAGAATTAAGAATCGTTTCATCTGCCTGTGAGGTTCATGCCCTTTTTTCTCATTTTGCAGATTACATTCTTTCATCTCCCCCCTCCCCCACTCCCCCAACCCCACTACTAAACAAACAATAGAGAATTTCTACAAGGAGAAAAATAGGAACTAGTTACACAAAGTGATGCATAAAGAGCAAGAAAACAGAAAAACTGTTTATCCTCCAGCTTTCTTAACTGATAATATTAAACATTTTCAGAAATTCCCATGGCTTTAAAGCTCATTCCATTGTTGCCCTCAGGCAACACACAAATCAATTTTTCACTATGGAAGTATTAAATTCCTTTGTCAACTCAGAGAGAGTTTGGAGTACAGAAGCAAATCTGACTTGTGTGACCTATGCAAAGGTATGTTGACTTACAGTCACTGACTTCAGCTGCTTCATGCTTAGCATGTCAAGCACATGAACGACTTCACAAGCTTATAAATTCCAGCGATATATGAGACAAAAGGGCACTTAGAAATAAAATTTCTCCACATAAAGGACAAAAGTTTTCAAAATGTATAATCAGTAGCGACTTGCAAATAAAATCAGCAGTCCTAAAATTTTATATTGATGACTCCACATTCATGTTCATAATCACACTTCCCCAAACAGTATTTATTCCCTTCTGCTAAGGACTCCTTTCTGAACTTAACCTTCTGTTAACTTCCACAGGCAACACCACTTACTTGGGCTCTACCAACTGAAATGAAGATGGATGAAAATCACAGAGCTTCTTCTCTTTCCTGAAGATGAAAACTGTCCTAAAAGGCCTACCCTGTCTAGGGAATTCCTGTCACCACTGATAAGAGAGCTTTTCTCAAAGAAACCTATAGCCACAGGCACCTGCAACTCTGCAGTGTTTCAACAGTTCAGAAATTTGCACTCTATTTTCATTATTTTTTTAATCACGGACCTAGTCTGTAAACAACAACAAATTTAGTTCAGAGCACATGACACCCGCCGCATACCTTAAACTTGTTTCGTTGGTTATCTGGGACAGTTTCTTTATCTGGACAGCTACAACAGCTACCCATGACTTCTTTAGAAGACCATCTGATCTCTAAAGAGGAAAAAAACAAACAAGCAACAAAATGATCATTTAGTTGAAGTAAAAATGAAGTAACATCAACAAACAACCCAGTGCAAATTACTCTGACATACAATGCTTCATGATGAATCTTCGAGTCACATGTAATAAAAAAANGTCCAGTTTGACACCTTCGACCACTTTCAAAAGAGAAAAGATTTGAGTCATAGCCATAGCGACGGAGACAGAGGTAGTGCCATTTTACAGAGTCCCTTTTACGGGTGTACAAAATTAGTTCTGTATCTGTAAGTTCCATTATGCCAGAACCCAGTTCATTACCATCATCATCCACATTAATAACCTATAAAAAATAAATTAAAAAGCATTAGGTAATTACCCTTTTGAGAGACAATACCACTTCTAATCATCTTAGTGCCTGACTGGTAGACTCCATCTGTATTAGTTAAAATCCTTGAAGTGAATGTTTACAAAAAATAAAAAGAGAACTCAAGAAACTAATTTCTGTGCTATCCTAACCCAAAATTAATACTTATATAAAAACAATACAAATGAGGCTGCCTAAGATTTCTGTAAAATTTGATGAGAAACTTAAAGTAAAAGAGATTTGTAAGTTAAATATTTTTTTAAACTGGCTTTATGTACATATTCTAGTATTCCCACATGGATAAGACATACTTCAGATAATGGAATCTTTCAGAGCCCCATTTTAAAAAAAAAAAAAAAAATATTTGTTTTGTCATATAACCCCACTCACAGTTGGGAAAAGGAATGAGAAAGGGTAAGTGGCTCCAAGATAAAGCTTCCTTCACGTACATGTATAGCCTTGCACTGTGCTGAATCACCCAACAGTTTTAGATATTTTGCTGCCTTTTAAAAGTCAATAAATAATTCAAATACCTTACAGTTATCTTGTGTGAAAAGATGCATATAAAGCTAAACTCTTGTTCTTTCTACTTTTAAGTCAGTTTTGAAGTCATCTGCATCCTTTATAGAATTTGGACAATATATATTTCCCCTCTATTTTACCTCACAATGCTGCTTTTAGTGGGATTCTTTCTTAATCAATAAAAAAGCTACCAAAAAAAATTTCCTATGGAATTAATGTTACTCCTTAAAGATACATTTTCAACTTCAAATCTAGTCAATTGAAAAGAATTAAGAATCGTTTCATCTGCCTGTGAGGTTCATGCCCTTTTTTCTCATTTTGCAGATTACATTCTTTCATCTCCCCCCTCCCCCACTCCCCCAACCCCACTACTAAACAAACAATAGAGAATTTCTACAAGGAGAAAAATAGGAACTAGTTACACAAAGTGATGCATAAAGAGCAAGAAAACAGAAAAACTGTTTATCCTCCAGCTTTCTTAACTGATAATATTAAACATTTTCAGAAATTCCCATGGCTTTAAAGCTCATTCCATTGTTGCCCTCAGGCAACACACAAATCAATTTTTCACTATGGAAGTATTAAATTCCTTTGTCAACTCAGAGAGAGTTTGGAGTACAGAAGCAAATCTGACTTGTGTGACCTATGCAAAGGTATGTTGACTTACAGTCACTGACTTCAGCTGCTTCATGCTTAGCATGTCAAGCACATGAACGACTTCACAAGCTTATAAATTCCAGCGATATATGAGACAAAAGGGCACTTAGAAATAAAATTTCTCCACATAAAGGACAAAAGTTTTCAAAATGTATAATCAGTAGCGACTTGCAAATAAAATCAGCAGTCCTAAAATTTTATATTGATGACTCCACATTCATGTTCATAATCACACTTCCCCAAACAGTATTTATTCCCTTCTGCTAAGGACTCCTTTCTGAACTTAACCTTCTGTTAACTTCCACAGGCAACACCACTTACTTGGGCTCTACCAACTGAAATGAAGATGGATGAAAATCACAGAGCTTCTTCTCTTTCCTGAAGATGAAAACTGTCCTAAAAGGCCTACCCTGTCTAGGGAATTCCTGTCACCACTGATAAGAGAGCTTTTCTCAAAGAAACCTATAGCCACAGGCACCTGCAACTCTGCAGTGTTTCAACAGTTCAGAAATTTGCACTCTATTTTCATTATTTTTTTAATCACGGACCTAGTCTGTAAACAACAACAAATATAGTTCAGAGCACATGACACCAGCCGCATACCTTAAACTTGTTTCGTTGGTTATCTGGGACAGTTTCTTTATCTGGACAGCTACAACAGCTACCCATGACTTCTTTAGAAGACCATCTGATCTCTAAAGAGGAAAAAAACAAACAAGCAACAAAATGATCATTTAGTTGAAGTAAAAATGAAGTAACATCAACAAACAACCCAGTGCAAATTACTCTGACATACAATGCTTCATGATGAATCTTCGAGTCACATGTAATAAAAAAAAATCAATGTAGATACTACAAATATGATGGTTAATTTAGATTTGACAGTAAGGACTGGCAACACTGAGCTGTTAAAGTCCTACCAATAACTCACCTTGACGTTACTACCAAACAGACTCATTTGATTTGTCACCTTAATTCCCATGGTAGCAGCCTGGGGGAAAACAAAACCCAACCACTTATTGTGGGAGATTTTCATCTCCTAAACCAGGCTTTTACACAAATAAGCACACCCTGGCTCAGGAGCACAGCACTGGAGACGCCCCTAGAAGCCCTGGGCTGTGGCAGGTTACCAGGCACAGGCAACACAAAGAGCCCATATGGCAGTCCTGAAAGGCTGCCCTGGCTGTGGCAGCTCCAGCGCGGAGGCATTCCAGGCCTGCAGGCAGCCCTGTGCTGGCAGCCACGCAGTGAGGCTCTGTGCTTCCAGTTTTGAATACTTCCCATATAGCAGTGTATATCAAACTATGTAATCAAAGACATGGGAAGGAAAAAATCCCACATTCAATGCAAATATTTTAAAACTTGGGGTTTTTTTAATTTCTTTGAAGTTCCATTTGGATTAAATTGTGTTACATATTCATTTTTAAAACAGTAAAATACTGAAGTAACACTGAACAGCATGGCTAAAGTAATGAAACCAAAAAAACCATCTTGATATTTTTGGTATTTTCATTTAAAGATTTCTGTGTGTATGGCAAAACTTTCACAAAACATTGTGATCAATTGTTCACAGAATGAAGTCTCGCAACTTGCTATTTCAGCCTCTACCACCATGAAAAAGGGGTTAAGTCTCATATTTCTTAAATACAAGAAGGTCTGACAAAAGAAAACTTAACCCATTTACATCATCTTTATATTGGATAAGAACTAAAATCTCCACTACACAAATGAAGAACGGGGCAAAATCTGGAAGAGAGCTATTAAGTCAACAAGAGATATGACATTAGAAGTCAAGAAGAAAGAAGACAGAATGGGCTGGTAAGATTTCTTGACTAGAGGGGAAAAAATGCAACGTCATTTTAAGAAAACCATGACCCGGTTTCTAGACAGGCATTTGTATTAGCATGCAGCCGTAGTATCCACTTAGCACTTTAGTCTGCTAAAGGATAAGGTGCAAAGAATACAATGAAGAGCAGCTAACTTCCACTTTTTTTGATCAGAAAAGTCACTCAAAAGAGATACTCCTACTCTAGAGACTGTATAAATCAGCCACCAAGAATCTCCTGCAGAGATAACAACACTGCTCCAATTAATCCAGTCATAAAGAGGCAAAATACCAGACACCTAACCAAAATCATGGTTTCTTTAATGTCATTTCCGGCCATAACATGAAAACATGCATTACATTGACAAAGATTTTTTTCCCCCAACTCAAAACGAAACTGGGGGTTGCTTGTTTGCTTCTACTGCTGCAGAGAGAAGCTATGCTACACAGAACAGTACTTTATTTTTTCCTTTTTTTTTTGCATTGTGAAATTTTGAAATCTCTATAGTAGAAGTAGTAGCAGTTGTAGTTCTTCCTCTTCTATTTAGAAAGTAATAATATCTGTTCCTGGTTTCCTGCCCTGGCACCCCACACTACAGTAATGTTCAGATGTTGTTCTTGTCAGCCTACTGCCACTGTGCTATTTACCCTGAGAATCCCCTGCTACGAAGAGCAACAGGCAACAATAGCCTCAATGCAGATTAACAGTGAATATTCTGGTCCGTGCAATGTAGTTGCATATGCCTCTAGCAGCCTTCAGGCACAAATACATGCACTTAATACAGCCCAGACTTAGACCTCCTCAAATGTTTTATAGTGTAAACAGAACTACATAGCTGCATGCTGTTAGTATCAGACTTTCTGTGCATTCAGCATGAAATAACTGACCAAGTCTGTTGAAGACAGGTGCCTGCTTCTTTAAAAAAACTTAAAAAAAACCCCCAGAACTTAAAAAGCAAAGCACTTTGGAGGGAAAAAAAATCACTAGAGTTGCAAGAAGAAAGCTGTAGTATATGAATATGTTTGAAGCACAGCCTCTGTATCTCAGGAACACGAAAGAAGATGTATGTAATTAATAATCATACAAGCTTGTTATTTTGTCTCAAGTATGTTCTAATATTAATATTTCAGAAAACCAAGAACTGAAATGCTGCTTTGAAGGAGAGATGTGAATCAAGGCTATGAGGAAGAAATTAAACAGCTAGGGAACTGGCAGAATTAAAAATCACTCACCTAGATTTGGCCATTAATATTCCCAGCCTCTGCTGCAGCATTAGGGCTCCTGTCATACTCAATGCGTCATGCTGTCTTGTCACAGAACTAATCATTGGACCTAGAAGTAGAAGGGTAAATAAAAGTGTCAATTTTTTTCTTGTTTTTGAGATACCAGTTAATAAACCAACAAAAATACACGTCTTTGTTTATAATTATTTTGTGAGTATTATGTCAACCAAGGTCTTCATGTTTTAGATAAGACTGATCTCTGAGTTGCCCTGGCACTTCAATGCCTTGGAAGAAAATGGTCTGGCATTCCTTTTGGCAGTGTAACCTGTCATACTGGGGAGCTCCATTCATTCTCCACTCACTGTGTACCCGCTTCAGTGTGGAAATGACAGATGTGAAGCTCCTGTTATCCTCAGTGCATACCAACCCAAACCAAACCACACCACAGCAGCCAAAGGGACGAACACGTACAACTCACTCTATTTAACCCCCTCTTGCTTATCCTACTGAACATACACAAATGCTGACTTGTATGGCTAACAGATCACCCTTTCTCTGCTTCCCTCATGATTCTTGCTCCATGACATTAACCATAAATTGTTTGCTTTCACTTCCCCACCCCCCAGATTATTCTCACCCTCTCTATCCACTCACATTTAACAGTGAAAGCTAACTGCTGCTTCCATCATGCTAACAGCTGGCAGTGTCTGCTCTCTGTAAAATTGCCAAACGAGCAATTGATCTTTCCTTTGATGCTGCTTATTAATCTCAATAGAAGGGCTAATTTCTCAGAATAATACTTTATTATTAGTCTTGCTAATCAGTCTTTCAGGATGTGTATGGAAACTTCTTTGAGACCACTACAGCTTTGCTTACAAATCTTTTTGCTGCAATTCTTTGTATTCATCCGGTGTCCCGTCTTGGCCCTGGATTAAAATCATCTTGGCAAACCAAAGCACCCTGCATTTTTGCATAATATCACATGTAATGTAGTCCTAATTTCATCCTAGGTCCTAGGCATGATTATACCAGCTGCAGAACCCTCTTTCTTGTGAAGGGATTGTACAAGAGATCACCAGAAATTCAACACCAGCAAATGCAAAATAAAACTCCTAGCAAAGGAGCTCTATCTGTTAGGAAAGATCAGTCACATAGTCATGCAATCCAACAGAAACTCTAGTTGGACAGCTATTATAAAGCAAATGATAAAAAATGTTAAAGTGTTTGGAAAGACTTAGAAGTGCCAAACCAAAAATACAATTCCATTGTATGAATCCATAGTGTATCCACAGATGCAGTAATGTATGTCATCAGGCCTCCCCTGTCAAAAAAGACAGAGTTAAGGCAGAAATGTGCTACTTAGATGGCTCAGCCTGAAAAAAGGGAGCACACAGAGCAGAAAAAATGTGTACAGAATTAGAAGTGACAAAGAGAAGATAAATAAAGTATAACTATTTTCCAAATGCAATCATTAGGGAACAGCAGTTGACATTATTAAGGGAGGGTTCAAACACAAAAACAACAGAAGTTCTTTTTTGCACATGGTCTGTAGCTAAACTTCATGATCTGCAGTGTCTTGTGGGAATGAGTTCCAAAACTTTAAAGATTCAGAAAGTAATTGAACAAATGCAAGCTCCACAAAGAACTTTTAAACTCAAGGATGTCATATCTGGCTCAAAAAGTCTCTAAGTTGCAGATACTTAGAAGGGTCTTAAGGAATCATCATAAAATGTTCCTTCTTACTATTCCCTTCCCTATATATTTACTATATACAAGTAAAATTTACTATTTACTGTCAGAAACAGGATACTGGACAAACTGATACGTCAAGTGTGACCCAATAAAGCCATTCCAATTAACATATATGGATGACATCAACTCAGCAAAAATTTGTGAGCGCTCTACCACAAGACATTAAAAAAAGGAAATAATTAACAACATATACTTAACTTGAAACTAAACCCTAGGTTTCACAAAGGTACCAAAAGGTAAACTTGATGAACTGGTGGACAGAGATGTACTTTTGCATACAGTTGTGTACCTACCCCTCTGCAGGCTCAAGCTTTGGTTATGGGATGGCCTTACCCAATCTAGCTGGTATTATTAAACTGTGATTTTGGTCAGGCTAGATTTCTGCTGGCTTAGCATACCAAACCAACTAGCAGAGTCCAGCAAGTGCCAGAGCCAGCTGGGGACAGAATCACAGCCTTAGTCACATCTACCCAGTTTTCAGAAAAATCAGCTACTTCACTAACTACTAGGATTGAAGTTTACCAAATTCCCCGCTACAATTTTCAGAATAGGAGGATGCAAAGAGGGAGCAAAAAACCTGACCCATCCACTCTGGTGAAATCTTAGGAGGTAGTAATTAGAAAAACAAAATAAAAATGTTCATAGGCAAGCTATCTTAATGCAGGTGTGTTTGCACTGGTCTTTACCTTGGTATTTTTCTAGCACAGTTTTAAACTTTTTACATAGTTTGGCTACCTAAAGCAGACTAGCCTATTTCCGTTACCTAAGAATGACTCTTAAACAATCTAAACAGAGTTTTATAATGGATTAAAGAAAGCACACAAATGTGCAGCACCTAACTTCTTTTAAATGCAAAGCAATAACAAAATTTTCCAAACAGTTGCTTCCAATTACAAGTTGGCTATTTACTCAGTTTGGGACTTTCTTAAATTTTCCCAGATTGCAAAATATTTACCCAAACTTAAACATACAAAAAGAAGTAGACATTCCCACAGTCACAACCCTGAGTTATGTCTACAATGTCAAATTTAGTAGCTGTAATTTCCCATTAAAAAGCATTAGAGGTGCTTGGGTGCAGTCATGCAAGGAGGGGGAAAGGGACGGAGAGTATTTTCTGCTTCTCCCTAACACATTCATTACTGCATTGTGAGGTAAAAATCCCAGGCAAGACAAACCAGGACCAGCACTCATCTAAACCTTGTTAATGGGAGTGCAAGGTAGGAACTGCAGCAACTTCACTAAGATTTATTACTTGGCTTTGTGAAGTAAAACGTGGCTCTTTCCCTCACAGACTAAGCAGGGCCAACAAGTTATGCTAATCTCTCAGAAGTTGAGGAACACAAGTCATCAGTGTAAACAAGAGTACATACTTTAAAAAGAACAACATAGTCAAAAGCTTGTAGATATTCTAACATTTGCAATTCTGCAGTCTCCCCAGGCTGGGAATGATCTGAACAAAGTGTGCATTCCCCTTGTGCAAGAAAGGCCACATGGACATGTTGCTATCATACTCCTCATTTGCTCATAATCACCCCATTAAAGTCAGCTCATGGTTGCAAAGCTGGTCTAAAAGCTGGTTTTAATTTAGTTCTGCCTGCTCTGGTTGCAGAATCAAACATTAACTTCGGGAGATATTTTCTGTACATATAAACTCCTCTCACAAACCTCCTAAAAATCAGGGAGGGAAAAACCCCCAAACCATAGCCATCTCAGAAGAGGCAAGGAGAAGCAAGGGTGCCTTGTCTGTTAACCCATCTTTGCACAGTCTTTTCAAACGAAGAAGTGGCCTAACAAACCACTAGCTTGCCACAGTGCTAGGTCCTCTGTTACATCATTCCATTTACTGTGTAAGAAACAGAGGCCAAATGTTGGTTGTCTAAACTGCATCTAGACACTGGGAGTAAATATCATAAATAATGTGCTAGAGAATTGAACACACTGAAAGAGGCAAAACTATCATGGATAACTTCCTCCCAAAGTTCAAAATTCCTGACCCTCAAGAATTTGGATGTTTACATTTCTGGAGGGATTCAGAGAAGTATCTCCAATTTAGCGTTATGATGACCATCAGTACACCTGCCCAGTACATCCTGCAACCTCTCACGCAAACTGGAAATACTTGAAGAAAACACAGCCAAATCCCTATAGATACATTGCAACTACTTATCGCAGTTTTTGAGCACCTGTTCATGTCAATGGTTTTTCTACAGCAGGTGATAATTTCACCTGGAAAGTGTTACCTCAGAGATTAAATTGAAACTGAGAGTATAAATCTGAACCTTTCAGGTTATACATAGAAAATTTCTAAGTAACTCATTACACCCTCTGCTCATTAACCAGAGTAGTCATTACAGCAAAGCAGCTTTCAGCTTTCCACATAAAAAAAACCTTTGTATGAAAGCAAACAGATAAATAAGAGAAGCCAATTTATTATGTAAGAAAAATGTTATTTAGTAAGACAATGACTGATTTATTGGCATGCTGTTCATTTCAGAATATAGGTGAAGAATACTGAATGGTACTGCAGTCAGTCCTTTGAATTTTGCTGGGAGCTGAAAACTGCCCATTTCACAACTGGCTAATGCAACAGATTAAATGGATAACCTTTGTACCTAATGTGATATATCCCAGGTCTTTAGAGTTGTGATGTAATCCATGATGGCAAATTCTACATGACTGAAGAATCCTGGTATGCTACTTGGACTTAAAACCACCCATACTTTGACCTTCTGTTTATTTTGGCTAGCATTTCTTCACTGCCATGAAGCCAAGTTTTTCAACTGGAAAACAAAACGTTTCTGGTACACGGGACTCCCACGCACCAGCCGTCACATGCACATAAGAGATAAAGCACCAAAATAAAGCTAGTAATTATTGAGTGTGGCCTTAAAATCCAAGAACCTTATTTCCCCAATGGTCAAAAAAAGGACTTCTTCACTTTGTAATTACCAAAAGGAAAAAAAAATAAAATCTGTACATCAGCAAAGACTGACTTGAAGGTCTGGAGACACAACAGACAAAACAGGTGTCAAAGCTGGAATGTTCTCCTCTGGAAACACAGGGGTTTAATATGAGTGTTCAGAAGAACACAGAGAAACCCATGAGAAATACAGCAAAAGAAGCACAAAATGTCCTCCTTGCCTGCCCATGCCTGCCACCATCATTCAAATCTACTCATCTTCTTTCAGGTGTTGTGGAAGGCTCTTGCCTTGCACAGTCTCACAAACAACAATATAACACATAACAACAATTCACACCCAAGAAGGAAATGTGTCTTGGGAAGAAGGCGCTTTAATAGTAAAGTGAACCAAGGTCAGACACAGTTGTCCTTCATCCACGTGGCAACAATTACTAAGAAAATTAATATTGAAGGTGCCTCAGTACCTTAGAAGGATGAAAAAAGCAGTACTACCAAACGATAACAGAGTTAAAAACTACAACGAAGGAGATCCAAGAAGAAACTAAACATGCTGAGAAAGAGTCTGGTGCTGCTGGCTGCAATTAGGGAAAACAAAGTATGTAGGGTTGAGGTGAAGTTGCAGAATCTAGTTTATAACTTTGCTTATGCTAACAGGTGGAGTTTTCCCTCAATATTTTTATTAAATGAGCATGTTGTCAGACTCATGATTAAAACACAGCAATAAATGTACACTCCTTTTCTCTCTTTAGCCCTTTACAAAAGAAAAAAAAAAGCCAAAAACAAAACAACAAAATTGACAGAACCCAAGCTAAACTGTAAAAGCTTTCTGGCTCCAGCAAAAACAAAATTATTGCAACCACACACCAGCTTGAGCAGACCAGCTTGCCATTTCAGTGCAGTGCCCTCAGAGCCCTCTTTGAGCACGCCTTGAGGAGGCTGATGCAGGATCACACCAGAACTTGCCCTCTCAGCAGCATTCCTTTGCCGGCACCTTCTGCTGCTGCCAGCTGCCTGCTCCTCAAACTCAAAGGAGACTTACTTTTTTTTTCTTACTTCTGCTTTTTAACACTCAGATCACCTCACAACTTGACTTGTTTTGCTGTATATGTTTCCATATATTTGGATTCAAAATGAACAGCAACTTTTTATTTCATATTTATTAGTGCCATATAAAAATAGCCAATATAATTTAATAAAACTAAAATGAAATCAAATGAAACATAAGGAAAAGCAAACTTGGAGCCTTGTTGTTTGTTTAAATTCAGAACCAGCAACTGATCTTGAAGAGCCATTATACAAAAATTTGAAATGGTATGTTGCTATTAAATTAATTCTCTACAGGTCTCCTTAAAAGTGATCAGTCAAAGGAGACTTACTAACTTAGGTGTGATAGTTAAACATTTGCAGGAACACTGTTCAACAGTAATTCCTTACAAAAACAAGTTCATTTTGACAGAAAAGCTCTTATATTCACCACAATTACCACAGAAGTGACCAGCTCAAGGAGCTGAGCTGAGATGAGCAGAGAGAGAACTGCAGCAGGCAGCAATGTTGTGCCAACACTTCATGGTATTTAAGATCAATTTGTGTAACACCAATCCTACACCTCACCACTTTGCTCTAGCATGACATTCTAAGAACTGCGTTCCCTTATCCTGAGGTGTGGTACCCCCATACTTTGGCCTGTCCCAATGCACTATAAAGGGCAATCACACATTTCACTCAGGTACTAGGTTGGAACAACTGTTCTATTCAACAAGTGCACACAGCCACACACACACATACAGGCTAAAACAGAGTTTCAAATTTTCCCCTCAGTGCATTTTGAAAACTCTAGGCCTTTAAGGAACATGAATCTTGAAGACGAGCACAAAAGCTGTTTGCTTCACCATCCCCATTAATCCCTCTGAGGATGTGGGACATCACTGCTTGTTCTACTCTTTAATCGCTCTCAAAAAATGATCCTCTTACTCTAAACTTCCAGAGAAACAGGACTTATGTTTTACTTGGTATCATTTTTAAAACAACTTACACATATGCAAATATTTTTCAATTTCTTAGTAAAACAATTTCTCCAGCTCCACACCACCATATTGTTTTCTGTGAATGTCTGCCAGATTAACTGCATCCTTTTAAAAGAAATAGCAGAGCATCAAACTCCGAACTATGACATTAGGTTAAACAAGCAAGAATTAGAAATTATTTTGTTCTTGGAAAATTTTAATCTCTTTTAAAATGTCCTCTAAGGAATAGCATATACTGAAAGCATCATTTTAACACAACAATAAAACAGCAGAAATGGGACTGAAGTTTTAAGAGCTGTGCTATGGAAATGCTTTTTGGATACAGGATCAAGGAGTAAGGCAAGGAGAGGGGAAAATATAGTGGAAGGCTACAATAATTAAGTAATTGGGTTGAGGAAGAAGAGAGAATCTAGCTTAATTCTTGAAAAGGAAGCCTGACCTGAAATTGTTTGAATAGTGAGTCAGTTCTTCAATATTTAACCACAAATGCCTCCTACAATTGAGGCCTGCAGCTCTTGCCAAGTTTTCAAAATCAATAAAGTGCCAAATCTTGTAATTAAGTAAATGGCATTGAGTTTATATTTTGTAATATTTTAATCTTTGAAACATTTTGTGTTCCAACATTTCAGGAAGGGTTAAGTCCTGCTTTCATGTTTTTGACATGTTTTATACATAATTTTCTAATACATTAATAGAAACAACTCTGGAAAGCCTACAAGGTCTTTCTTACCGAAATGTTAAGCAGATTCAGTAAGAAGTTATCAAAACTGAGACCATACCACTGTCTTTGATTAAAATAAATAAATAAACACAGTATGTATATCATTTCAGTATGCATTCTCAATATGTGCCCTTCTTCATCTATCCATTGGTTCCACCATCAGCAAGTTCTTAGCATTTGGATACAAGGAATCTAGTCTACCCTGACATCAAGCTTTTATATAAGGTTTTTATTTCTTGGAAAACTGACAACCAAATCCTCTCAAGATCTCATTAATGCTATTAAAAATAACTTGCCTTCTTTATTTACCATTTTTCCATTTTCCACATAGAACTCTTCCCATCACTTTTGAAAGGCTCACAGTTTTCTTAGTTCTGTTCACATATCTCCTCATGTGGTTCTTGCACATTTTTTTTCTTCTCACTTTAAGGAGACACTCTAAAAATCATTTAAACTTAGCTCAGTCATTCACTCTAAAAATCATTTAAACTTAGCCCATGGCCCCAAATCGTTTCATAAAAGGGAAAATTAACAACAGCTAGTTACATCTCTAAATCAAAACTATGCAGATTGGTCACTGAAGTAAAATCCACAGTCTTAGGGTATCTTTTGTCACCACTGAACTGCATCTGCCAAAAATCAGGTTTAAATTAAATTAATTTTCTTTGTATTCACACTAAAGAAGAGCATAAAAACATTTCGTTTATGTGGCTTATTTGCTAAATCATGGTAACTTGATTGCATAGATGTCTGTGCTTTGGGCTACACCAACTCATTAAAATTTTGATTATTAGGATGTGCACAGCAGATTTAAGTAAAACCCAATTATAATCACATTTGTGCATCCAAGCAATTATTTTCTTCTTTCCATTGTTGAATCTCTTATCATCAATTTTATGTAATTAAACAACTATGTTTTTGAGTACTTCTTTGCCAGTGATTTCACACCCTCCCCATTAGTCTAGTTGATCCATGCCCTAAAAATTATTTTCCTATTGAGATGGAAGCTACTAAAAACTAGTTTGATCTACCTGTACAATGGAGAGGAAAAAAAAGGCATTTAAAAAAACAACCTCTATAGTCCTCTATAATTAACACACTTAAAAGGCCCATTTCCTTATATTATATTTCTATGTTTTTAAAAAGCTCCATTTAGGGTCCTATAAAATGTGTCCTTCTTGATCACTGCTGAAACACTACAGAAACATCTGTGTTAGCCTAGCTCTCTCAATACAAAGCCCTACACAGCTTTATTCTGTTGATGTGATTTACATCACATTTGACAACTGCTGTTCAATGTTAAGATCAGGCACCATTTTGCTCTAACAAAGAATAAACATACCTTTTTATAGAATCCATATTGTCTGCTTTGTGTAACTGCCCTTTTACTATTTTAAAAAACTATAAAATATTAGTAGAATATATATTAATAGAAATGTAGATGTCAGTGTGTGCATGTGCATGTCAATATCTACAGACCAGAACCAGGAGCAGGACAAAGATGAAAGCTTAGCTTGCCCTGACAAGGAAGAGCACCATTCCCACAGGAGTGCTCCCAGCAGCAAGGCCTGGTCAGAACAGCCATCAGTGGAAGAGCCTGCAGTGGGAGATTTTTAGGATTAAACTGTCAGCTTTGTGTGTCACATGACATTTAGAAGCACTGGTACATTCAACTACATAGAAAAATCATATTCACTTTCTTGTATTGAAATTATCTCCTACTGTCATAAGTGGCAGATATTTAAGGATAAAAAGCAACCTTTCTGCATTTTCATAACACATGCATGTTTCCTAATAACAACGATGCCAGAATGTGTGTACTACATGCTCTCACAAGGCAGTCACAGCCAAAATCTGGATTCATAAGTACCTATGAAGACTGAATAAACAAGAGTGATACAACTCAGTTAAAACAAACAAAAAAAACCTCCTAACTGGGAGGCCTAAAAAAGTGCCCTGAACTTTCCCAGTGCAGGCACAGTAGCCTTAAGTTTCAGCCTCAGACAAACCTCACACCTCTTCTCCTCGGCCACGGGGAATTCCAAGCACTGCAGAATGTCAAGTATCACCTGAAACACTGTAGCCCTCAAAACCTCCATGCAGATGTTTTGTTTCTCTACAACTGCATTCAGGGGTAATCTACATACGAGTTCACGCTGGCTATTTGTTTCTGTATTATTGTGTGACTCAGTCTTTTGTGCTGCAAATTTCTGTAACTTCTAGATAATAAGAAAGAGGTTGATGTAGTTTAAAATACCACACTAAAACTCCAAACATTTTGTAGATGGAAAATAAGCTGATTTGATTTATAGCTAGCATCAACTAGCTTGCCCTTGCCCATCCATTTTGTTAGCATCTGATGGCTATACTGAATGCCCATTTTCTCTCATAAAGAATTAATTCTAGAAACTGCTGAAGATGCCAAAACTTTACTACCATTACTAACCATGACTGCATCAAAGCAGCACCCACGGCACTATTTGAAAACACTGTCAGTTACATAATAGGGTCTTGTCTTTACTTGGGACTGCCATCTCCAAAATTTACCCTCCACAGTTACACAGTTTGTGCTTTTTTCTGATGAACTTCCACAGTGGAAAACATATACATTTGAAGCCAGGAGGGCCAGTATGTGTAGAGTACATTGCATTAATTCTTCATATTTATATGATACGCTCTTTCACAAATCACTATTCAAACCAATCACACTCTCATTACTGTATGCCAGCTGTGCTATTTAATGGATAGTGAAGCAGTACCACTTGGCAGAGCACATTAGCTTATAAGGTCCAAACAGTAGCTCAGCTGTTAATTTTTATTATTAAATTTCAAAAAGACCTTGCAAACAAGAAACCAAAACAAATGGAATACTGATGCTCTGAAAACCCTGCAGACCTCCATGTGAATTGTCAATTCTGAGGTAATATGGGCTAAAGCAGACAAGTTGTCTCCTTAATGAAGAGTCTCTATTCGTAAGTTAGCCACCATCTCCTAAACCAGAAATCCTCAAACAAAAACCCAAAAAAAAAACCAAACAAAAAACCCATCCAAAAAAACCTCAAAAAAAATCCTCTCAATCTCAAGGTTCATTTCATCTTCCCATCCCTCCTATTCTCCCCTGCAGTTTAAGCAGCTCTTTGCAGGAGCCAGTGGAGAAATTGCAAGGGGATAAACTGACTTATGTTCCTCCTCCAGCTAACACATCTCTACCTAAATGTATGTAAAATACCATTTATTGCTACCGAGAAATAAAATACAAAATAATAATAAAACCCCATATCCACCTGAATTCAAGCTATCTCAGGATTTCCTTTCTAGAAATATGTTTTCAGTTACCCATCACTTTCAAACATCAGCAGGTCACTCATAACTGCTCTGGGTTAAAAATAATCATTGTTTTCCTTGTTCAGCTATTTTTTAACCTGGACCAGCTTCCTGATCAGATTCACCACATGAACACTCAAACACACGTCAGGGGCTGGCACTGTTTACACCAACAGCACCACAAAGAGAAATGCTCTTTGAAACCATGCCTACAGATACTTCTTTGTAGTTACTTATTCCATGTTCCATTTCAGTAATCAGTTACATCTTACCGTCAATGAAAAGTCACAGAAAAACTGAAAGAAAGGACAGAATAAAGAAGAATTCAGATTTAGGCAGGTTCTTTTTAACAGAATAATTGAAAGAAACTTATGGTTCTGACCAATCCACAGGACTTGGAGCTTATTTTAAAGCAGTTACAACAAGCAAAATGGATACCACTCCAATACAACAATTTTCTAGGAGAGGACAGATAAGTTTAGTTAGATAGTTCATTCAGCCAATTTGCTGCTTCAGAGTATTAGAAGTCTGCCCAAAAAGGACACAAACCCCAGTCATTCACAGATGCTGAAAGTACAGCCCTTTGTGGGTAAAAACTCTGCAGTCTCTAGCAAACTAGCACCACTTGTTTAAAAACATGAAATGTAATATGACTTGGCACAAATCCCATTTAAATAACAAGCCCATAAAGCTTGCTGACACTTACTTAGAAAAGAGTGGAAAGAAAACAAAATCTATTCTAATTCACTCAATTCTAAGAACTAGATTTGTATTTAAAATGTAGTATTTATACATGACTCAGCATCTTAAACTAGACTTCAAGTACAGAGGAATGCAAGTTTAAAACCAAATCCAACAGATAACTGACTTACTAACCCCCTTCTAGATTACTCTCTAGGTGAAAACTCTAAGTAGTAACATATATAAAGTATTGATTTCCCTTGTTATATTTCTCTACTCCAGCTTATTAGCATTTCTGCAGTGAATTATATATTTTACCAGCTTTTTTTTAAATTAGGGAAATTGCTTCTTACCACTGTTAATATTTAAACTCCTGTAAAGTCGTTACAGGACCTTCTCACTCCCTATAGTACATTTTGACTGTTCAGGGAAGTCCAAGGAATGACACACAATGAGCAGATTCATTCCAATTATGTTAAAACACTGTTATGCTTGTGCCTTGCACTTCATCCTTAATTTGCATACAAGTTATGAGGGGGTTTCATGTACAACTTACATTCTGCATTCATTCATTCATTCTACACTTTCATTCTATGCTTACAGAGGTATTACCGGATATTGTACTGCTTATAACCCTTCTAACCCTAAACTGCAAAGACATGAAACACACATTTGACAGGTAGAGGCTTTTGAAAGGGAAAGTGTACAGTTTGTCAGTAAATTTGGCTTAAGCAAAGCTTCCTAAGAAACTACAGCTATACCTTATTTACAGTCAGCACAGTGCTGACAAATTCACTTTTTTATTTTTATGTTTAAGAACTTTCTCTGCAATAGCTCAAGAGACAAGGGAAGAAAACATGATGGTGGAAGACCTTAAAATAGACTCTCAGGATATGCTGTGCAAATTAGTTTATTTTTCTTACAGAAACTGTGTTCTTAGAGATAATACAACTAGCAACTCCAAAGGTCCATATTTAGGAGACTCAATCATGTCCTAAATATTAAATATTTTAAATATTACATATTAATAAAGTATTTAAAATATTTTCTGTAACCATTTTTTAAAGTTCAGCTCATACATACTGAGGTAAAAGAGGCACCCTGCCACAAAGTCTCACCTTTCCCTTACAGACTGAAGGCTGTGTAAAACAAAGTCTATGTGGCAAAGAGAAAAGGAGAGTGAAGAGATCATGTACCCATCAAAATTTTCAAAAAACTTACTGCATGGCAAATGAAGTTGAGCACTGATTAGTATGGATTACACTGTAAATGACCAGTGAGAACTTTAATGAATAAATAGTCTTTAGGATTACTTATTTTTACCAAATGCACAAAAATTATCTCATCCATCTGCACAAGTGGTCCAACAAATTTGCAGTTTTGGATATAGGCATGTTTTTGAAATACACTGGCAAGTACACTTGACTGATTCAAAAAACTTTGGCCATTACTTGTACTAAAATATTCATTTATTACCTACTCCCCAAATACACAGAATTATTCCAATTAATAGCCTCTAAGGCAAAAAGTTCAATCTTTACCCAAACTACACAATAAATGAGCAGAAGAGCAGAAGGACCTGATCATTTGTACTCATCAGCATGGTGATACAGATGCAGAGTCCCTGAGCATGTAGTTTCTCTTTTCCAAAGTTTACTACAAACCAGAACCTCCAGTTACTCAGTGTAACTGATTTTAAGCAGGGCAGATTTTACATGTGGTCTCACTATACATAGATCCAGTATTTGCTGTCCTAAGTCTGAAAGAGCTTGTTGGTCTTCATAAAAAGAAATAGCCCCTTTAGCTTTCTATAATCTTCAAGGCACCAACTGCCTTCCTGTGCCTCCATCTTACCACTGCTATTTATCTTGCTGCCTGTGCTAGCCAGATAAATTCTCCTATCTGTAAAAATCAACATGAATCCCCAACAAGTTGTACCAGACCTGTGAGAACTAAGAGAAAGATTATCATTTCACCCTGAGTTAAGAGACAGTCCCCTCAAACCACTGCTTAAAAACAACCAGACAAACTAACAATAGCATAGCCATGTATCTCACACTCTGCATCTTCCCATAAAAATTTACATATATACACAATATAAAGCATTAAAGGTATGCCATTAAAATTTAAATGTGTTTTCCATGTAATCCCTCAAATCTATTCCTTAAAGTATTTGCCAAGTCATTCCTTAAAAGCCACATCTTCAATTACCAGAAACTGATGCTTCCAAATTCAAAATACTGAAGTGGTCTTGCTTATTTAGTCTATCTAGAAAAAGACAGGAGTTCTAATAGCAAAGACAGACGTTGTTAATAACATCTAATTAACACCACAAGGTTCCTACTGATTCACTGCAACTCCAGAAACCTGGGGTTTCTGGTGTTTTCATGCAATCAGGATAGCGAGGATGTTTCTGGGAAGAACAGAGAAAATAAGTGAACAGCTGTGTCTAATAACTCCCCTCACAGTCAGTAAAGCTACAAGTTAACATTAAAAATTTAAGTTTCTTGTAGTAATCTTTCAATCATTCTGAATTCAAAAGTGAGGAGAAATCCCAAATAATTTTGCATTTTTATATATTATGCACATCCAAGGACAACACTAATCTAGGCAGAATGTATCCAAAAGTTTAGTTATTTTGCAGGTAGCAACAAGTATTTAACCTAAACAGAAAATACAAAGGTTAAAAGAAAATGTGTGCGTTTTCTACTCTTATAAGCTCATGTTAATAAGGGCTGTGTTTTATGTCAAAGATTTGAACATTATAGACAGACAGCTTTCAAACAGCTGAAACTGTGAAAGCTCTTTTGACCTTACACTCAAGATTAAAGCTATACTTACAAAAGCTTTGAGTCTCTTTTAAATATTCTCTTCCACAATTAAAAAAAAAATACCACATGACATTAAATGTGTCCCAGAAGCCATATTTAAGGACATGTGATACAGGAATGATTGGGAGACAGGAAGAAGGACATTAAAAAATTCCTAAATTCAGTTGTATTCTAGTCAATACAATTTTCATTATAAGAAGTACTTTAACCACAGTGTTTGATTTTAGTTACATAAAGGGAATAACTTAAGATGACTGTACAACTTAAAACAAGCAAACAGAAAAGGCCAAAACAGTGAATATTTGCAACCAAACAATTGTGTAACACTCACTAAAGATTAAGTTGGGCTACTCCATAAATTTGGATGCTGCCAACCTCTGCTTGCTTGCCTGAAAAAACCACGAATTTCTTACCACTGTTGTGAAATCACAGGGAAGTCCAAATGACTCAATACTAATATTTACATACCTATGTCAAACTTGTTCTTCTCTATATGTTGACACTGAAGCCCAAAAATGTCAAAAATAATTATTTTTAAAATCTGTAATTTTCTCTACTGCAATTATGTCTACTAGAACTGACATAATAAGAGGTAATAAAAAACCAAAAACTCTTTCAAAACCAAGCCTATGCTTCTGAGGTAATATAAAATCAGTTTATAACAAGAGTGCATCATTTCCTCACATGTATAGAAAATGGTTGTATGTTTATCAGGTAGCGTGAAACTTTCCTTTTGTAAAGAGTCATTGTGAGGTGGGATATTTTAAATTAACTGCTTTTCTTTCTCAGAATGCTAGTTTGTGTTCCCCTCAGCTGATCTAAAGGTGAAGCAGCTGAAAGACATGATCTTTCCTGCTCTGGCCACATTCTAATTAGCCAGACATGTTTCAATCCCAGTTACTGCACTGGTCTTGCAGATCAAATGACCACACTGTGACCAGTGCCAGCAAACAGAAGGCTGGACCATGATGCCTAAGGAGAAATCAGACCCTTCCTTTTTCACAGCAGGTCACACTTCAACCATCTTAAAGCTGTCACGAAAATAAAGCTTCATTATAATCTAAGACGATACTACTGGAATTTGCTAAAATAAATTAACCCATGTATCACTTCTACAGAACCCTACAGAAAATCTAAGGGAATAGAAACCAATTTCTAGCCTCTGAAACTGCTTTCTTTTAATGCATGTTATGCAAAGCTAAGTTCATATAAAGGTCAAGTTATGTGCAAAGTGTAAATCTGTTTAAAAGTTGGGAAGAGTTTTATACATACAAAGTACAGTATTTCAGTTGCAACATCAAAAATTGTATTGATAAGACTTATTAAATCTAGATTTACACACACAGATTCTTGGTATTCTACAACTTCTAACAGTGCTATTTCTAACTTCCATTTACACTACAATGTAAGCATCAAAAATTCTGCACAAATACAGCTTCAAAAATTCCTAAATATTTAAGAACAGGATTAGTGAATTTAGCCAGTACAGATTTTGTTTTCTTACAGGAGTGCATTTAATTTTGCATTTTGTTTAAAATAAGAACACAAAACCTCATTTAAGTGTACAAGTTAAGATTAAGCTGCTGACAGTTATTTAAACTGTTTCAGCTGACTGATGGTAGTCATTTCCATCATTTCTCAAGAAGTCAACTACAGATATCAAGTTTTAAATTATACTTTACATAAACACTCATCATGAAACCTTTGGAAGTTTGTCATTTGCTAAACCTGATCACTAAAGTATTCAGCAAGCACAGCTACAAATTGAAGGATTTTTGTCCTCCAGTCTGCGGAAGATAAATAGGAGAAAAATTAATTCAGAGCAAGAACATAAACTTTAAGCCTTCACATTTCACATCTAATTTCTAATGACAATGCAAGATAAATGATTTGCTTTCACCTTACACTTACCACTGTCCTAGTTTACTGAATACCAGTTTAAAAACTTACTACACTACTTCGCTTTCAACTTTTAAGTTAAAAGGATATCTTTGAAATGATAACTACATATTGTTTGAAAATATTTTGGCACCAGCACAGAATCTGCAAAGAAAAGCCCAAGCTTTAACTTAATTATCCTTTTACAAGAACTGTGGTTTGAGAAAATACAACAACTTCGTAAACATAATAACCACTAAGAGCAATTGCCTTTGGCAGTAATGTCCCAAAGCAAGTTTGGATATCCAAGATAAACCATGATTCCTATTCTCTCTGTACTTTTCAGTTAATATAAAAATTCAAAAGCAAACGAAAATGGTGTGTCTAACACTGTACAAGCAAACAAAACACAAGTTTCTGTCAGAGCAACATATTATCATTAATAAATAATGAAATCAGTCAACAAGCATATGTTACAGAAACTGCAACCCAACAATAAAATCTGCAAAAGTTACATTATTTTCTAGAACAGAAATAGAAAGGAACCGATGGAAGTTTAGATGTAGTTACAAAAGCAGTGTGAAATAATCGTTATGCTACTTACATTGTACTTTAATCCCATATACACTATCCATTTACTGCAACCCCTTTGTACATACTGGAAGACACCCAGAAGCACAGAAGCTACTTATTCCTGCATAAAAATATTGCAGGTATTTTGAAAGTAATTTAGAACTCAGAAACATGATATTTAGCTAATGTTAAGACAGTGAAACACTGTAATTCAAAATCTATATGTAATGGGCAAGATTAGGATAAATTAAAGCAAGAACACAAAATTCCCCAAAATCAAACTTCTTCCTAACTGATTTCAAGTCCCCTTTCTTTATCAGTTCCCATACAATCCCCCGTGCTGATTCACTGCCTTACCTTGTCTTGCCTGGCTCCTACAACTTCTGTTTTAACTCACCAACATTTAGGCTGCTCACCTAGGTGAAACACTGCAAGTTTTCACAAGTCCAGTTCTACATGTGAATTGGATGTATTCTCTCTAATAGCTGATCATTAAAAGAAGTTAATTATTATTGTATTTGTAAACATATGTGCTTTGATACTACTGTACAACTCCAAGTAAATTACTTGACTCTGAACATTTCCAATATTAGTAAACTAACATCCCTACACTCCTTCATAAATTCCAACCCATTTATGTTGACTATTTGAATATGCAGCTCAATTTCTGTCCATCACCCCCTAAACTACAGCAGGAGAAAACTGTTTGGTTTAGTTGGAAGTCAATACTGTTTAAGAAGGTGGACTTTTAATTTACATTATTTCAGTCACCCTAGATACACCTGTAACATCTCAAGAGAGAGGAAAGCAAAATGTAGTGCAGAAGGGAAAAGAAGCAGTTAGACAACTTTTAAATAATACATGACAGAACCACAAGGTTATATTCATATGTTGCTTCTGCTGTGCCAGCTAGTAAAAAGCCTGTAGTATGATGCAAGGAGGGCTGCTGTCAAATTTTGAAACCTGCCTAGTGCTGCAGGCTGACATAAATTCTTCTACCGCAGCAGTGACTTTTGCAGGCAGCCCTATTACACCTTCAAACAGGACCATGAGCATGTTAACTTTGCCCTTTCCAACAGCCCCACACAGCAGCAACATGAATCAATTAATCCCAGTGGTGTAATTTTTCTATTATTCAACCAAAATTGCATTAATTCTTGACTGCTGAGGCAATACATTTTGTCTATTATAGTCACTGACCAAACTGGATAGAACAAATTTGTATGGTTATGTTAATTTTAGTCATTGTTGTAACTTACTATGCATTGAAGCAAGAGCTGAGTTCTTTAACCATCTAGGCTTCCTTGATGGTCATCAGATAGCCTAGAGAACGAGAAGCAATCACAGGGTTTTAAGAACTCAGTCTGCTACTAGTGTGGTATTGTACGACTCATTTGAGAGTTTCCCTAGGGAATCTTCTAAAGTAGACACTCTTCAGAACTCTCATTACATTTTTAAGTGTTTAAAATCTCTGCCAAGTCACTACTATAGACTTATGCCATCAATTGTGAAATATTACCTTAGTTGGAGCACATCTAGTAGCTTTGTTATTTAAATAAGTACTAAAATAGATTTATAAATAATGCTTAAAATCCATATGAAAAGCTGCAATGCAACACAAAATCCACTAGCACAATTCATTACATTAGGCACAGGCCTGTGAATGCACACACTTCATGGAGAAGTATTTACAGTTTTCTTGGAAATAAAATGAAGTTCTGGGAAGTAGCAACCACCATCACCAAGAAGCCAGAGAGAAATTCACTGTACTCACTAGGTGCCAGCCCTCCACCAGAATCCCCACCTTATTCAGGAGACAAACACTGAGCCACTCACGAATCAGCTGCTAAACTGCTGCAGTTTACACCATGACCTCTTAAAGCAAACAAACAAAAAAATACCATAAGGCCATACTGTAAACTCATTTACAAATAGTTTAGTCATGTATGTGCAAGAGGATTGCAAAACAAACTACAGAAAAAGTGCACTACCCGCCCAAGATATGCCACCACCTTTTCTGACTTAAAAAACCAAAACCTACTGATATCCAGTTTAACTGTAAACACTTCACCCAAGTGTACAGCTGCTGGGCAGAACTATGCCATTCAAACAAATTAAAAATACAGTTAGTGCAAGGGGGAATGATCTACTCACTGAGCATCTGCACCAGCACAAAACTTTCAACCCTTGGAAATAAAGTGTTTCTATTAAAATCTAAAAAAAAAAAAAAATATTTTTTAGAAGTCCCTGGTCCAAAATTATACAGTATTTACCAAAGAACAAAGGAAATCCAGCTTCTAGATTTCTGAGATTTTTGCCAAATTTCCATTTAACAACGGTTTAACTTTCGCCACTACCATAAGAGTAATATATTCACAAATACAGATTTGAAGCCCAAAAAAAGTTTAAATAAAGTCTGGTTTTAGGATTAGCCTATAAGTAGCTTGGCAATCAGCTTTTAACATACAAAATTTACCATCAAACATTTTTGGTTACAATTTTTAGTAACAACTTTAGTTGCATTTTATTCACAACTCCAGACTTGTATTTCAAAGACTACACTCCCTTATTTTTTCTAGTTTTACATTCTTTTTACCGGCTGCTATATAGTTACAAAATTTCCTACAACTACCCACTTCAAAACAGTTCATTCACAATGAAAGATAATCAATGATGTCACTTCACTGCAAGTCTGGTATTGGAATTAATTAATAGAAAGCCTTTGCAATGAATGTAAACCAAGACCTCTCACAAATCACTCTCAGACCACAATATTTACTGTTTGAAGTACTACGTAAAAAAACCCACTTCTACTGTTCACCACTGCTAGACTTTATTATTTCATCATCAGAAGTATTCTTCTGTGATACTTCTTTGTTTGGTTTGAAGTCAAGATTACAGAAGGTGCATTTCCCTAGTACAGCACAATCAAGAAATAATATTTCATACAGAATAAACCTAAAGTGTAACTGCTTTAAAAGCTCACTAATACAGTATGACAGGGCACTACTGATAAGAATCCAGTGCACCCTCCTCAATGCCCTGCTCACTTTAGAAGTCAGTACCAATGAAATAGTACCACTGATCCACTCATCAATGCAAGAGAGTCTGATGTCACATAACAACTGATTCGATCTCTACTTATCAGCATAAAGTATCTCCTGGTAGTCAACATTTAATCATTTATTAAGAGCTTTTCCCAGAGTACACCACATATCATTAAGTATTTTCGTCTGTCCTCAAGGCCTCAGCTGAACACATTTCTTCTCTTAAGACATCATCCTACAACTTCAAAAAAAATCCTTCCTATGGAGAGCTTATAAAACCAGTAATGCTAAACCGATATGGTAATGACACAATGAAACCTTCAGAGAGGTAGTTTCAATTTTATACTACTGACAATGCTGAACTGCTTTTCATTTTGATATGAAACTATTTTAAAACCATAACATTTACAATTTGTAAGTTGCATCCATTTAACAATTAGAATTCTATATTACAGCCAACATAAAAAATACAAACTCTTCAAGAGAAGTAAATTTATATTTAGCAGACATACATGAAGTTGTGCTCTACGGGACTAGTGAATAGGGACTTAACACAATAACAAACTCTAAAGAAGAAAGAAATAAATATTTATTAAGCAAATAAATATTTGCTTAGGGACAAAAATCGTTACAAAACTAAACACATTTGTGAAGGTCAGATGATCAGCATAACACTGTGGCAGAGAAAATCCAAGACAAATAACGTGAGCTTTAGATTTTGAAGAGCACTTCGTTGCACTTTACTCATAGAAATATTTCAAGACCCTAAGTGGCCATAAGTATCTTGAAATAAGAGTCATAATGTACACTTAAACCAAAAGAGCCCTACAGAAACTAGAAGCTTATCTAAGTTTCTGGTATATGTTGTACCTCTGGGACAAAACACACACTGCTCTGGAACTAGAGAGCCACAGGACAAGCTGGAAATGCTCTCCCAACCTCTGTTATCAGAAAAAGTTCTGGAACTTAGGGAGGGAGAATATAAGTACTGCACAAGAAAGGTTCACATCTCTACTGAAAAAAAAAAAGGAAGGGGGAAGAAAATATGAAAAAATAAAATAGTTTGTCTGAGGTCTATGTAGCACTATCCCTTTTTCAATTCCTCTATATATTCTTTTCTAGTCCAGCAATTTTTAGGAATGGAGTAGCAGGACTGACCAATTGGCATGTATTACTCAGAATTTCTCTAACTATAGGGACAACAATATTGTTAATACAATACTAAAATACCACAAAGTTCAAGCTTAGAGAATAATTTATTGGAATGGATTTAATATTAGCCTGTTCATTACTTTTCAAGATCTAAAAAGTCTTAACTAAATGCCTTTTAATATCACAGATTAACATAACGGCATCCTTCCTAGCAAAATTGCAAGCACAGAGGAAGTTCTTTCAGGAACTGAATACCATCACCTAAAACTTGTACAGCAAATGAAGAGAGAGATAGCTATCGGGGAGATAAGGCAAGCATTCACATTCATACTGAGACCTAAATATTTGCCCATTACATGCTTTTTGTAGCCCAAAAGTAGTGGACAGTTATTTAAGAATTTAAGACTACATTCAGTCTAGATGCACAACTACTGTATAGTCTGACAAGAAACATCCAGCTTACTTTAGTATTAACATTGGTACACATGAGAGAATTAACATTCTATCACTGCCCTAGTCCTTTTACATTTATGGCAATACAAACTGATGAGCAGCACACACTGCATTCTCAATTTCAAGCTATGAAAGCCTACTCAGCAGATTATAAGAGAAGAAAACATAAGGCAGCTGCCACGACACAGAAGAAATTCACGACGATTTAACGATACTATCCTAAAACATGTCTAAGACACATACAGCAAGCTATACATGAAAATTTATTCTTTTATCTACTATAACTAGTTTACTTTTTCATGATATTACCAGCCAAAGAAAACCTCAAATTACAAGTAACCACAGCAGTTTTCTCCAAAATAAACCCCCCAAAAAATCACAAACAAAATGCAAAACACAAGCCACAGCAACCCTGGGACAAAAGCTGCACAAAACATGAAAAAAAAATTAAGTGACTTGGCTTTCCTTAATAACAAAAAAATCCCAAGTACTACCTCTGTTAATATTAGCCTTAGTTCTGCAATAAGTATATGACATAGCACTTAATACTACTTAGATTGCCAGTTTAATTCAATTCTTGTATTATTTCAATAAAAGCTGCAGATTACATCTGCCTCACCAAAGAAACCTGCCAAGTGCAGAAAACAATATTTACTAACTGAAATCAAATATGATACTAAATGTCCACAAAATATGACACCGTATCACACAACAGATTTCAAAGCATGCCACCGGCGCACTTCCAAGTAAAATCACTGGACAAATAAATCAGATTTAAAAAATATACAGCAATATATGTTTCCAAACTAGCTATAAGAAAAGATCCAATGGTAACATGTATCCCTGTCTGCTTATATGGTTTAAAATGTTATTTATCTGTATAAGCAAAGAGACAACAGGATACTCTAACACCCAAGAACAATGGTCAGAGGTGCAGACATTTTCTCTGGTAATAACATATATAATATCTCAGAAGTTTTGTAAATCAGAGTATATGACATAAAACATAAGTAAAGACATGGGCCTGGGGGGTGGGACAGGGAGGAAAAAGATTCAAGTGCCAAAAGTAGCAAGGAAAAAGGCTACGATGCAGAAGTACAAGACGCGGGTCTTTGAATTCAAAGACAATATGCGAGCTTTAGCTTGATGAGGAAAGTAGCAGTCAGACTACTGAAAAATTGTAGCAGCTGTATTTTGAACAGATTGCAGAGATAGGAATATCAGCAGAGGGAGAAGGTACTTGAAGTACTCCAGATGGCAGATATAGGAACTTCATTTGCAAAGACAGAAAAAGAAAATGTGGTCTTGAAAACGTTATTTCGACAAGGAAGGAGTATATGAATAAAACATGACTGTGGGCTTAAGGAGAAGAAAAAGAAAGGGCTATTCTCAAACAACTGCCCTCCCTGGGTGAGGGAAGATGATTACACTGTCAGCAGCACTGCACATGGCAGGCAAATGAGTTAAGTTTGAGAGAGAAGATAAAGAGCTCTGAAATATTCAAAATGTTTATGATGATAAAAAACACTTAAAGGAAATGCAGGACTGAGTGAAGACACACAAGAGCCATGAAACTGTACAAAGTTTACAGCAACCTAAATACAGGAGATGCAGAGATTTCTGTGAATGTTGCACACTTTAGGATTAGTGGCAAGAAGGTACAGAAGTGGGAAGAGGTTGCAGCAAACAGCACCGCTAAGGCAGGAGAGGGTCAAGGCTGTGAGAGCCAGGCAAGTTTCCCTATATCATACAGCCTCTCATTCCCACAAAATTAAAGCAGCTTAGTTACGCATTTTATAAAAAGCTCAAGTACACTTTGAAAATGTAAATAGTTTTTAATTGTATTATTGTACCACCTGACAGATGCACAACAGCAACTACTTTCAATTACAATTTTTGTGGTGATTTAAAAGCAAGACCATCTTTTATTTAAACTAAAACTTGTGTTCTAACTACATGCTTCAATCAGTGTGGAGTTACTGAAAAATACAGACAGCTAGAAAAAAAGTAGTCTAATACCCTCTACTTGTCGTGGTTGCCTGAAAGGGCTGAACTTGTGGAGTGACATCAAGGGGTAAAAAAAGTCCCCTTGTGTTTCAGTAAGATTTTCTTAAAAGAAAAATAACAACAACTGCGCTTTAAAGGAGCAATTCAAAGAGATTAAAGAAAAAAAAAGAACAAGCCCTACAACAAACGCTAAGATGCCAGAAGAATCTTAACATACTTCCCTGAAGAAGTAGCCCTCCCTGTGTTTGCTTGGTATCTTAATTTGCCTTTGGTTTCAAAACCCTAGGCTTGCCAAGAGCTATTCCTTTCAAAACCTCAGGAATTCCATTACTAGTTTTAAGCTAAATTAAAGGAAAATAGAAGTATTCAATGCATGGCAAAAGTATGCACAGTGTTTGTTGATACTCATAAATAGACTGAAAAATTTAGCTGTATCTGAAGGATAACTGCTGCATAGTCAACCCAGTTTTGCTCTGCCATGCTGCTAAACAAAAAGGGACTGCTGTCAGTTCAGACAAGCTCAGCATAAGATTGATACATTGCTACCAAGATCGAACACAGCACTAGATAATTTCTCACTTCAAGTTTAAATATAAACTGAAGTTTGTATTTCTGCAGGAGAAAAAGAGGAAATAGAGCTCCCTCTTAAAAGCAACAGCTTCAGTGTCTCCATTAGGGAAAAATGTCTCACTGTCCTTAAGCATGGCAAAACCAGTCAACTCTCCACCCTGTCAAACATCTTGCAAGTAATGAAATAAAGACATTTCATCTCAGAAAATCGTCTAGTATTGTGCTGATGAATATCTTTCCAATGTCCACATAATTGGGTCTCTTCCAAATCATGGTATTTTATGATTCTCGGCAAGCAGTATTACTACAATCACATTTGCCCAATAATGGAAAGAATGAAATGTCCCCATCTGCATATTGTGCCAGGTGTCATACTAGCATGCAAGAAGGTAATATCCCTGGGCAAAGCATTTAAGAAAATCTTCATGGAAGACAAATGCTTCATCTGTGCCAAGGTGAGCCATCCCAGCAGGTAAGAACTATTATGCAGTTTAATTTCTGTGGCAGCAGTGACAGAACAGTGAAAATATCAACACACTATTTTAAACTACAGCTCTCGTGAGAGATCAAGGATCTGTAACTTGCATTAGAAACACAGGAGCCCAGGTATATGAGATGGAGAGGTTATTTTCTGTTTGAAAAGGCAGGAAATTAAAGCAACTTTTCCCCATTGCATCAGCAGCACCCAGTATGGATCAGGGGTTTACAGTAACCATCACCAGTGTGGGAATGACAGCAGTAGCATCTCAACCCTGCCAGGACGAAAATCACTGTGAAGAAAAGCCAAGGAAAAGTCAGTTCTTCAGACTGACAACATGGGGCTCTAGTCTATCCTGACTTGGACATACATACAGGAAAACTGCCACTATCTCAGATATGCCAACTGCCCGATAGTATTTTACATTCCAAAAGCACAGACAATTAGTATCTGTGAATTAGATTTTTCTCAACAGAAAAGTAACAAATACACATACAATAAAAAGCTGAATAGCAAGATATAATTGAGCACCTTTTCCATAAGATACATGTTTATCATAAATAAAGGAAAGAAAAAGGACAAGCTTAAAACCTACATTTTTTTAAATGTATTTTTTTAAATCCCGGTCCAACAACGTACCAACACAGAGGTGTTTCCATCTACAGCCAAAACATAACCTAAACGGCACAAAACATGAAAAAAACAAAAAAAAAACCCAACAAAAAAAAAACACCCAATAAAAACCCAACAAAAAAACAACAAACAAAGCAAAACGAACAAAAAACCCCGAACAAACAAAACCACCACGCCACACCAAACACCCAGGTGTGTGGGAAGAAACAGCAGGCAACTGGCTGATTCTAGAAACTGAAATAAATAAAGGCCATCCAGCATGGTCAGGTATGATTGCAATGCCATGCAACATTTACACTTGCAGTATCTGAGAGGAACATACTGCCTAACACAGATCCCTGTATTACTTTGTTGACTGAGATTCAAGCAAAAAGTTCAGGAATTACCCTGGACTGCCGATGAAGTCAGTGACAGATTACATATCTCTCCTGTGACAAGGGGCTTCTCATCTCACTACCCCACATATGGATGTAATAGCATTTTAGAAAAAGAACAAAATAAAACATGAAATTAAAGTACTCTAAGACATGAGAAGGAAACAGTCAGTAATCACAATGCCATTTCCACTAAATAGAACACTCCCAAGCATGCAATAATCATGGATTTTTATTGTATAAACATCAGAAATAAGTTATTAGTTCTTTTTATTTAAGCCAAGAGGTAATTATTTTTGTTGTCATTTAAAGCTTGAGGGGAAAACTGAAATTGTGGAGAATCCCATGGTTGCGGGAAGAGGGAACACAATTAGGAGTGAACTAAATTTGCCATCATGATTGTTGCCACCCTGTCAGACGCAGTGAAGATGAAGCTTTGAAAAGTATGTTATAGTTGGAGAATACATGACATACATACAAAGACATTTGTATGCACTCATACTTATAAGAGAAAGCGCCACACACCTGTTTATCACCAGTTCCAGTTTAAAAAGAATCGTTACATCTAGCACGGATTACACAGAAGGGCTAACAACAAAAGACAGTGTTTAAGAGTGGAAAATTGAAATTGTATTACAACTGCTGTTCTACAACTCACACATAACCAAAATACCATCTGCATGCCCTACATCTCTGGACAGCAGTTTTCTGCCATTACATTTTTACAGCAAACGTTACTTAAGAGCTGCAGATAGGTCATCTCTTCCAGCAGCAGCTACTGCCCAGTTACTCATCACCACTGAGCAAAGAGAGACTACCACCTATACAGGCTTTCAACACAGTGAATCACGTAAGAGCACACTAATCCACTTTGGGAAAAATTAATCAAGGTAACTGACCAGTGAAGGTAGGCTGAGCTAATGCTGTCCATTTAATGGCTGATTATGCCTAAAGCATGTAACACTGCATATGGCTTCTCTGGTGGAAATAATTATTTTGCATAGTAATCTGTGGCAGAGAAGGACGAACAAATGGATGGGGGACACTGTATCTACAATTTTCACAGATACCAGGGGAGGAAAAAAAAAGAAAAATAAATGCCTATCCATATCCATATCCTGAAACATTACCAACAACCTTTATGATAGGCTGAATACAATGGATTTTGAAAACCACTAATCCTGACAGTTACTTAGGAAGTCACAGACTGCCTCCCCAGAAACTGTGGGAAGTTAAAATGTGTATCTTATATCATAATTTTCATAGATTTATTCTGTCTCTTTATCTACTTATTACTGCAAAATACACTGCCATTTTCTTAGTGGACACTGATACTAACTTTCCTTATCTAAGTCTTTTAAATTTAAAAATTCAATATACATGCCAAACATTAATTTGTGCAGTAATTTGATGAATGTCAGTTGTATAAAACAATAGGTACCAATTTTTTTTTTTAATTAATTATTATACAAAAGGCCAGATTCTTCCCCCAAAATCCCTTCAAAGGACACACATCACCCTGGTTTAAGGGGTCTTAGATGGAAATATTCCCATGAGCCATAACCAAACGATGTCTGCAATCCCTTAATGCTGTACCATATTAAATTCACAGAATTAGGCCAGTATCAAATATACTTTAAACTGGCATAATGTGTCACTGTCACCAAAAGAAACAGACACACCCTGCTCCCCTTACTGCTTGCTTCCACCCCCATCTCTACGCCAGCACAAATGTTTGTGCAGCAAACTGATCCAGCTCGAAGCAAACCCTTCCCTGCCTGCCCTTCCCCCAGGTTAGTTCAATCCTCAGCCCAGCTCACCACATAACCATACAAGTATTTGCCTGCACAAAGGAGGAAGCAGCAGAGCAGGGTGGAATGGAAGCAAACAGGACCATGTTTTTCAATGGTGGAGCTGCTCTGTGCCAGCTGTATGCCAATGCAAAGCAGGAGGAGTAGGTCGAAGGCTGGCGACATGCAACACCAACCTCAGAGACCCAGGCCTATAGTGGGCCACTCTTGCCCTTCCCCTCTGGGATCCTACCCCTCCACCCACACAGCCACTGACAGCTCTGCAACTGCCGCCTGAGTTGCTTCAGGGTGCCGAGTCAACTGCAAACTAATTCTATCAAGAAAAGAAAAAAAAAAAAAAAAGGTTGNNAAAAAAAAAAAAAAAGGTTGCTAATTTTCAGCCACTACAGGCTCCTGAACGAGTTCCCAGTGCAATCCTTACCAGCACAAGGAAGGAAGGATGGACACTGGGAAGGTGGGAGGTCCAACTTTAATCAGCTTGGGATGCTGTGGAAACACTCAGACACCATCATATTTTAGGTTTCAACTTGCTTGCACAGCTGAATGTGACTATTTCAATCCATTTTTTCCTAAGATTAAGCCTTATTCCAATCTTTGCAGGAACCTAAGCAGCCATAGTCTACTTGGGCACAAGAAGCAAGAAGTGAGGCCAGTTGGCTACATTAACCACTTTCACCCTCCATACTTAATACAACAAAGAGAGAGAGTTAGTTTCTCTAACTTAATGATAGTTTTACCAGATAATTGTTTCAAACATCACTGATTAAATGACCTCAGATATTTGCATAAGAAGAACATACATGGAATAAAACCATTGCAGCCATGTTAAGTATTATCTTAACCATAGTTTAGTACTTACAAGGAATTTAAATGGTTCTGGTGATTAAAGTCATCTAACAAACCTCTCTACTCACTCAGGAGTGAATTTCATCCATTATTCAAAAAGTTGTTTTGCTTGAACTGCAAGTCCCAATGATCACAGAAATGAACAAAATTCATTTCAATGAGGTTATAATCAGATACCTAATAAACACGGATGTAGCTACTTTCAAGATAACTTTTGAACCACAAACTATTATAAGTAGGAGTACAGACTATTAGCAACGATCTTTTTAACTTATAAACAATGGCATTTATAATGGAATTGATAAATTTAGCAGAAAACTATTTCCATGCAAAGGAAATGTCCGTGTATGTTCATCCAGTTAACAAAGAAAAGAAATATAATCATATAAATTCACAAGGTAAGACATGTCAACATTACAGTTCAAGAACTGAAGTGCAGAATGAGATGCTTTTTTCTGAAAACCAGTCTTCCCAAGTGCCATACATTGTATTTTTCCAGTAAAGGAAACTCTTACAAAGCTAGATTCTTCCGCAGAATACCACCTGCATACAGCAGCATTTTATAGGACAACTGATCTTCTCTTTAACAGAAATTTCTTGTATGACAAAAAAGTGTTCCAAAGTACTCGGTCCATAAGAACTACAGAGAAGTAAGACCAGTTTATTTTGACTACACTTCACTACAACACTTGGGACAAAACTGAACTGGAAAGCGAGCAAAGCACTGAAAAGCTATTTAACCATATATTCATACTACTGCTGGCACACTGTTTCAACAAGCATTTTCATGGCATTATTGACTTGAAAGTAAATAAACTCAGGGACTCTCAGTCAAGGAATAAGGTTCTTCATTTGGTTCCTGCTAGCGTGGAGTTAGCAGTACTTGGACCTGAACTGATGATTTGTATTGATACAGGTTTCCTTTCAAGTAGACATAGACAGGTGTGCTGTTCAAATGCACTTGTTAACCAAGGAAAACAGACAAATAATTTCCCTGGCAGTTCTGACAATTTCAACAAAAATCCAAATGCTTGTTGGATCTGAACCCATGTATCTTAATACCAAGCCACTTTTAACAGAGCAATAAATCTTTAAAATTTAGTTTTTCGTTTCACTAAATACAAATATACTGTAGAATTAGCAGAACAGATTAAATTAATTACTGCAAATGTTAAAACCATTTAAGACCTTTTCAGAGAATTCTTTTTGCTTATTACACTAAACATCATTTTGTCACTAGGCCTTAAAGTTAAAAAAAAAAAACAGGAATATTTAAAATTCACAAATGAAATGCTTGTTAAAAATATTAATATCAAACCACAGTTGGCAACTTCTTCAACACTTACTCAAATCTTTTGATTTCTACCCTATTTCTTCATTGCAATAATAGCATTACTTTCACAGGTCAACAACATTCCTAGTGGTTTCTAATCATGATTATCACATCTTATGCAATGACTTAGAACAAGATGCAGTGAACAGAAAGATGGAAAACCATGCATTCTTCTTCAAAAATTTCACGTTTAGATGAGCGCTCAAGCCAAATCAGTACTGAGACACCTTTTGATGTCTGGGTGTCTTCAGATCTGTCCTTGCTACACTTACGTGTAGCAGTATGTCACAGGAAGGGCAGTTGAAAATGACGAGGAAGCGAGCTGGGCATCGCTCTCATTCATACACACACTGCCCCTTCCAAGAGCCTGTGTCACAAAGCAGCCAGTCACCGCGGTGAGGTTAACTGGCTTTTTATTGAGGAACACAACTAGAAACAGGGACCTGGGATAAGCCCAAGGTCCCCAGCGACAAAGGAACCCTCTTTCCCTGGCAGGCTCTGTCTGCGGGTCCCAGCCCACCAGAGCTCCCAGCTGCTCTCGGGGCTCGCACCTCGAAACTCCCCCGGGTTTGCTCAGCGACGAGGAATACCAAAGGCACCTGTCTTGGCAGGCATGTGGCGGACGCAGCTGAGCTACAGCAAGGTGCGAGGGCTTGACAGGTGACTCGAGATGAGACACAACCATCAGACACGCCGAGCAACGAGGAAGCGGTCGGGCAGCCGGGACCGCTCCCTGCGCCAGACCTGCCTCCAACACAGCCACAGCACGGACAGATTTATCGCCTCAGCTTTTGTCTCTAAACTCGCACTCCNGGGCGGTGGCGGCGGGGCGGCCGCGGCCTGCTGATTCCCCAGGTTAAAAAAAAAAACCAAAAACAAAACTAAAAGATTAAAGCTGTAATTGCGCGCGCGGCTTTGGGAAGGATTGGCTAGGTTTGCTGTCACTTCTGTAGCACTCCATGTCACGGTAAAGTAACCTCTAGGCGCTGCCGCGGAGTTGGGCTGTGTTAGTAAGGTTGTGCTACATGCGACTGAACGCAACGTCAGGCGCTGTGCACATGAAAAACAAAGATACAGCACAATTGATGTGGGAAAAGAACCAGACGAGGTGCCACACCTGTGCAGGTTTGTGGAAACGCTTAACACTCCTGTTAGCCAGTGCAAAAAAACCCTACACGTTCGTTCTTGCTCTTGCTACCTCCGTCTCACCATGTCTGTTCCCTCTTTACAGACCAATACGTGTGACAGGTGTTGGACCAGAAGATGCTGTGATCTACAGTTAATCTTGAATGTGTAGGTTTTGTCCCAACATACACAGAAACGCACTGCTCACAGTTAGAGCAGCCAGCAGCCTGCGTAAAATTCAGCTTTGTCTCTTCTTGTTACCCACCTGCTTTGGCTTAACTCTTCACCAAACAATGCCTTGCACCAGGTTGCTTCATAGAACAGGTCTATCTATGTCTCTGACTTCCTCAGGGGTTGTGCAACTCCTCTTTTGACTCTGTTTCAATTGCCTCATGATAAGGAGAATAGAAAATCTTGCTCTCACAGTTGCTCACTTTCTTCCCTTCCCTGGACAGGTACTGCTTTGTACTGTAGAAATGTTGAAAGTAAATGGATCACTGTACTGCACTATCCTAACATTCATTTAATCTGTAGGTTGTGTGAGAGCTGAAAAAAGTGAAGTCCAAACAGAAATTTTCTTCAGGTGGACATGCTAGAAAGGTGATAATACCTAGAAGGGAAAGGGTGGATAGAGCACAACTGTGGTTTAGCATATGTACCACCATAGCTGTTGGCTCCCGTGCATGTGAGTGAGGACCCAGAGGAGTAGATGGATAAAGCAGAGCAAATGGGATTTTCCTGTATCTGAGTCATGTAATAGGCGAAGTCACATAGCAAACAATGTGATCTAACGTACAGTATGGGCTTGTATGCCATAAACAAAATCTAGCAACAGGCTTCAAAGCAATGGGCTGTTTTTAAACATCTGCAGGATTCCTTGTGACCTTCAGGTCGCAGGACTGGCCTTAAAGTCTGTTCAGATGCAGTTGTTGATCCTGATCTGTGAGTGCACATTCAACTAAGTATTGTGCCTTGCAGTTTTTACAAGTCTTTTCAGCAGTGTCTGGATGAGCAAGGAACAAAGTTTCGATGTGTCTCTTCTTCTGGGTCATTTATTTTCTCCTCTCTCTAGCTCTCACCATGCCTTCATCTGTTCATTTGAATGGCTTCACTTAAATTTTGTTCAAGACTTGTATCAAATTAGGATAGCGCAGCATCTCTTTGACAGTCAAGTTCAACATCTTCATCAAAGGTGAAGTGCTGTGTTTGTTCATGTGTGAAATTGGTCATCCTTACGGTTTACCTGAGTGTTACCTTACCCAGCTCACCCAGATTTACTGACAGACCGATTCAGTATTTAGATTCTGGAGCTGCACTTTGTGGCTGTTACAGATCTTTCTCTGGGGGATTTTCTTGCTTCTTGAGACCTTGCTGTGTTGCATTCCTGGTGGGAATTTCTGTTCTGTTGCTGTTCCTTGTTGTTCTCACTACATAGCTGTTTTGGATCCATGACATTTTTGTTGCTGCTCATATCTGCAATCATTTCTGTCATCCCAAACTGAGATTATTGCAGCTCTGTCCAGATGCTGCATCAATTACAAATCTTTCAATGATTACATAGCTGCTTACAGACTTTTGTAAATTATGAACCTTTATTGCTTTAAGTCATTTGATGACATCTTCATTTCTGCTAGATCTTGCTAAACTTTATGTCAGCTTTGAAGTCTAAAGCCTTCTGTGTTGTTTTACTGTAGCTCACATTCTCTCTTTTTTAAAATTAGATGCTGTGACCATCTTTAAGGCTTTTCCATAAATGTTTCATCCATAGGTAAAATTTGTAAAATTATTTTTTTAGTAACTAAACTTTCCAAATTATTTGCTTCAGTGTTTTTATATGGTATTATACAGCCACTATGGGGTGTGCTAAATGCATGGCTTTTCTGAGGTAACAGAATTTAAAAATTAGGTCATATAAGTATTTCAGAAAGAATATTTTAAGAGGAAATAAATTTGAACTGCATCAGATATACAGTAGATTGTATTTCCAGAAGTTCTTATCACACTGTCCTAATGTATTTCAGTGTTGATTCATAGACCACTCTTGTTCCACCTCCTGAATTATTACAGGATGATACCAGTGTGTTTTGGTGGCTTTTATAATGAAATTTGGACTCTGCAAGTCAAGTGCTTCTGCCCTTGGCCTATGTTGATTTAGGCACTATTCAATTCTGTAAGTGGGAGAGCAGTCCAGTCACATACATTTTAGCAGCAGATTTTTTCCCCTGTGCTGAGCACTGGTGAGGCTTCACCTCGTGTCCTGTGTCAGTTCTGGGCCCTTCACTGCAAGAAAGGCATTGAGGTGCTGGAGTGTGTCCAGAGAAGGGACACGGAGCTGGGAATGATCTAGAGGGTAAGTCATACCAGAGGCAGCTGAGGGAGCTGAGGTTGTTTAGCCTGGAAAAAAGGAAGCTCCGGGGAGACTTTATTGTTCTCCACAACTACCTGAAAAGAGGCTGTAGTAAGGTGGGGGTCATCCTCTTTTCTCATGCAACTGGCAACAGGACAAGAGGAAATGGCCTCCAGCTCCACCAGGGAGGTTCAGGTTGGATATCAGGAAGAATTTCTTCATGGAAAGGGTTGTTGACCATTGGAATGGACTGGCCGGGGGAAGGTGGAGTCACCATTGCTGGAGGTGTTCAAGAAGCAACTGCACTTTGTGCTGTGGTCTAGTTGACAAGGTGGTGGTTGGTTACAGGCTGGACTCAGTGATCTTAGAAGTCTTTTCCAACCTAGTTGAGTCCGTGATTTATCTGATTAAAACAGTGTTTTCTAATTTATTTTTTATTCTTTCTTAATATCTGGACCTGACAAAGTGAGGACACTTAGGGAATAGAATGTCAAATTCTGCATTGTGTTTCTGCAGTTTCCTTTCATATGGTGTTCAGAGATTCATGGCAACGAACTTCTCAAGGCCATGAAATGGAGACTTAGTTCTCTTTTTTTCAAGAACTTTGGAACCTTTTGCATTTCATGTATAGTTTGTCTTCTCATCAGGGAAGTCTTTTCTGACCAGTATATGTCTACACCAGCACAAAGCNTTTAAACATCTGCAGGATTCCTTGTGACCTTCAGGTCGCAGGACTGGCCTTAAAGTCTGTTCAGATGCAGTTGTTGATCCTGATCTGTGAGTGCACATTCAACTAAGTATTGTGCCTTGCAGTTTTTACAAGTCTTTTCAGCAGTGTCTGGATGAGCAAGGAACAAAGTTTCGATGTGTCTCTTCTTCTGGGTCATTTATTTTCTCCTCTCTCTAGCTCTCACCATGCCTTCATCTGTTCATTTGAATGGCTTCACTTAAATTTTGTTCAAGACTTGTATCAAATTAGGATAGCGCAGCATCTCTTTGACAGTCAAGTTCAACATCTTCATCAAAGGTGAAGTGCTGTGTTTGTTCATGTGTGAAATTGGTCATCCTTACGGTTTACCTGAGTGTTACCTTACCCAGCTCACCCAGATTTACTGACAGACCGATTCAGTATTTAGATTCTGGAGCTGCACTTTGTGGCTGTTATAGATCTTTCTCTGGGGGATTTTCTTGCTTCTTGAGACCTTGCTGTGTTGCATTCCTGGTGGGAATTTCTGTTCTGTTGCTGTTCCTTGTTGTTCTCACTACATAGCTGTTTTGGATCCATGACATTTTTGTTGCTGCTCATATCTGCAATCATTTCTGTCATCCCAAACTGAGATTATTGCAGCTCTGTCCAGATGCTGCATCAATTACAAATCTTTCAATGATTACATAGCTGCTTACAGACTTTTGTAAATTATGAACCTTTATTGCTTTAAGTCATTTGATGACATCTTCATTTCTGCTAGATCTTGCTAAACTTTATGTCAGCTTTGAAGTCTAAAGCCTTCTGTGTTGTTTTACTGTAGCTCACATTCTCTCTTTTTTAAAATTAGATGCTGTGACCATCTTTAAGGCTTTTCCATAAATGTTTCATCCATAGGTAAAATTTGTAAAATTATTTTTTTAGTAACTAAACTTTCCAAATTATTTGCTTCAGTGTTTTTATATGGTATTATACAGCCACTATGGGGTGTGCTAAATGCATGGCTTTTCTGAGGTAACAGAATTTAAAAATTAGGTCATATAAGTATTTCAGAAAGAATATTTTAAGAGGAAATAAATTTGAACTGCATCAGATATACAGTAGATTGTATTTCCAGAAGTTCTTATCACACTGTCCTAATGTATTTCAGTGTTGATTCATAGACCACTCTTGTTCCACCTCCTGAATTATTACAGGATGATACCAGTGTGTTTTGGTGGCTTTTATAATGAAATTTGGACTCTGCAAGTCAAGTGCTTCTGCCCTTGGCCTATGTTGATTTAGGCACTATTCAATTCTGTAAGTGGGAGAGCAGTCCAGTCACATACATTTTAGCAGCAGATTTTTTCCCCTGTGCTGAGCACTGGTGAGGCTTCACCTCGTGTCCTGTGTCAGTTCTGGGCCCTTCACTGCAAGAAAGGCATTGAGGTGCTGGAGTGTGTCCAGAGAAGGGACACGGAGCTGGGAATGATCTAGAGGGTAAGTCATACCAGAGGCAGCTGAGGGAGCTGAGGTTGTTTAGCCTGGAAAAAAGGAAGCTCCGGGGAGACTTTATTGTTCTCCACAACTACCTGAAAAGAGGCTGTAGTAAGGTGGGGGTCATCCTCTTTTCTCATGCAACTGGCAACAGGACAAGAGGAAATGGCCTCCAGCTCCACCAGGGAGGTTCAGGTTGGATATCAGGAAGAATTTCTTCATGGAAAGGGTTGTTGACCATTGGAATGGACTGGCCGGGGGAAGGTGGAGTCACCATTGCTGGAGGTGTTCAAGAAGCAACTGCACTTTGTGCTGTGGTCTAGTTGACAAGGTGGTGGTTGGTTACAGGCTGGACTCAGTGATCTTAGAAGTCTTTTCCAACCTAGTTGAGTCCGTGATTTATCTGATTAAAACAGTGTTTTCTAATTTATTTTTTATTCTTTCTTAATATCTGGACCTGACAAAGTGAGGACACTTAGGGAATAGAATGTCAAATTCTGCATTGTGTTTCTGCAGTTTCCTTTCATATGGTGTTCAGAGATTCATGGCAACGAACTTCTCAAGGCCATGAAATGGAGACTTAGTTCTCTTTTTTTCAAGAACTTTGGAACCTTTTGCATTTCATGTATAGTTTGTCTTCTCATCAGGGAAGTCTTTTCTGACCAGTATATGTCTACACCAGCACAAAGCCTGGATGTGTTTCTGGAGATGAATATGGACTCAGATTCTTAATGTTTCAACTATAACTTCTGCTCTTGCAGTAAACATAGGAGAGCATACAGTTTCTCTTAAAATCATAGCAACAGCCTCATGACAAATCACAGAACTTTGCAGTCACTTTGTTTTGTTTTACAGAAGGCCTTTGCTATTCCTGTAGGCACCACCTAGCACAGCTGTAGGTGAGGGCTGTACTATAAACACTGTTTCCTGGTTTATGACTGCGGTGAAAGCATGTTTCTGGCTGAAATGCAGTGTGGAAGCTTGTGCGTTTTCACTGCTATAGGAGGCTACCTACAGTAATTGTATTCTGATCCACATTTTCCAAAATCCATTTGACACTAAAAAACTCTTCATTTTAAAAGTAAAAACTCACACATTCAGACTATGACAACATTTCAGAAGCTGGAAAACCAATTTACAAGGAGAGAGGGTTGGACTTAGTGTGCTAGCTGAACAGAATAACTCCGGTCACGTCACATTCTGCGTTCGCTCATGTGTGGCATGTTAAGTAGAATAACCCTTTGTGTATCGCATCAAGAAGTTTTTGTTTTCACAACCAAACAAACCCCCTGCATACAGTAAGGGCCATACAGCAGCTACTTAGGGCCAGATCCTGCCCTTCCTATGAAAGAACACCTCCACAGTACAGTTAATAGTTGAGGGGTTTTTTTAAGAGGAAGTGCAAGGTTGAGCTAGTTTAAACCAGTAGTTTACTGCTTCGTCAAGTATTGACATTGGTTGTGATTTCACTTAAAAGTGAAAAAGAAAGTGTAAATCCAATAGTAAATAAAAGTGTCTTGCAGCTGGACATTTTGAATTTTGGACATAGTGAATTTTTCCTGAAATGACTGCTGGAATATGACAAACTTTCTGCACTTACAAGGAAAAGTGGAGCAGAACTGGCCATTCTGGAATTTGTCTAATGGCTATTTGTATTGTAATTTGGTTTTCCTCAGTTTTATACACTGTCTTGTCCTTGTACAAATAAACCGCTGACAAGGTTAAAGGATCCATGACTTCTAAGTAATATTCATGAAGAACAGGGTAGTTGCTGTGACAGTTGATCAGTAAACTTTTAAAGGTAATACAATGAGTTGCAAAAATGTAATTTTAAACTTAGATTCTGACGTCATTTTAGTTTTAGCTTGTTGTCTGAGATATTATGTAGTTTATTCTTAGAGATGCTAGATGTTTGGTCCTTTATCACTTGAATATTGAAAGCCTGAAAAACATCATTGCAAGTGAAGCTGCTTTTGGGCCTCACAAGTATATATACTAATTCAGTTCTTCTCACAAGTGACTGTTCTGTGTAACCAAATTGAACAGGTTTGATTTTCCTAAAAAGGGCTGTCGTATGCAGTTTCTGTAACTTCTTGGTGATTGTTTCCCTGGAGAACCATCAGTTTGTTGAATGTACACACATCTGTTTCCATGTTATTATGCCTATAACAAACAAGTGGGATATAAATCTGATTAAGGGCCTCAGAACTGCATACACTTGACTGTATGCTATGTCCAAAATAGTGTCCAAAGAACATCATCACAATGGCAGACTTTTAAAAATTAGGCAACGTGCAGATGTGTTTTTTACTTCCTTGTGGGCACCAAGTATGATAGAATTAGGTTGGCTATCATACAGCATTTTTCTATTTTGTGCCTTTTGGCGCCAGAATAGAGGCCTCTCACAGAGGAAATGGTTATTTTAAATCTCTGCATGCATCGAGTGCCCTTTGCCTTATTCATTTAGTGAATAAATACTTAGCTATTCCTAGGGCATTTGTCATTGTGTTAGTTGACACTTCATTAGCACTAGTGAAGTTATGTCTGTGCTTCTTTTGCAAGAGAAGCAACAGAGTTTCATTTTGTTTACAAGGAAATGTGGGTTAGGTCTCCAGTGGGCTTTGGTACTGCACAGCTCAGATTTGTGGCAGTTAATGTTGAAGAATCTTGGTGGTGGTTGAATTCAATTGCATCTGGTTCTCTGTCCAGGTTTCCTATGTGGTATGTGATGGAAGCGGGTGGACAAGGAGGATCACTTGGCATCCACTCTGAAAAAGATGCTGGCTAAACCTTTCACTGTGAAATTACATCTATGTGACTGAAGTCACAGTGGCTGGGGAATAGTGCTTAATAATCTTGACAGATGCTGGGCTTGTGTTGGGGGTTAGATTTGGGGTTTTTTAGCACAGATTTTTTTTTCCCCGTAAGTTGCTAGGAAACTAACTACTAAGTACTTATGGGTGCTTGAGGAAAACAAAGAAGTGGCCAAAGGAGAGTGTAGCACCCGGCTACAGCTTTTTTCGGTGTCGGGGAGTTTTCTCTTGGAGGGGAAAAGATAACCACGAGGTTTGAGGCAGGCAAAGGACAGGGCTGGGGACAGCTTCGCTCTCTTGCTCTCAGCATCAGAGAGAGGACAGTCAGGCTGCTTTTGCTGCGCGAAGAGTTTTTTCACTGCCACCACCGGGTCCATTCCTGGGGAACTCTACCATCATCTCCTCGTGTGCCCAGGAGCTCTGAGCTCGCCTCCTCCTGCCCTGCTGGAGCTGGGCCGGCCCCGTCCCACCGCCGCTGCTTTCCTTCGGCACCACTTTGGATGCGCTGTAGCCCCGCACTGCCCGTCCCTGCCAGGACATCCCTGCCCTTCCAGCTACCACCGTGGAGCTTTGGTACATCCCACCCACCTGCCCGGGATTCTCCACCGTTCGAGTTTGGTGCTCTCGGCGTCCCAAGAGATCAGATTGCCTCGGGCTTTGTGAAACAAAAGCCCTTCGAGGTTCCTGGTTTTGTTCATCATTAATGCTGTAGTTGTTGTTGTTTGTTTGCCTTGTTATACATACTAGTAAGGAGCTGTTATTCCTATCCCCATATCTTTGCCTGAGAACCCACTTAAAAATTTTAATAATTCAGAGGGAGGGGGTTTGAATTCTCCATTCCAAGGGAGGCCCTGCCCTCCCTAGCAGACACCTGTCTTTCTAACTAAGGCAGTTAGTGTCACTTGTGTCCCATGAGCCAGTATTACAACTGCTATTGTGGGTGGACTGTGCATCTTTGCCTCAGCCACGACCGTGCTAATTCAGGAGTGTTCAGTTAAGTCCACACTGCAACTTCATAACCAGGACACTGACAAATACTCTGTTTTGCCAACACAGCAAGTGTTTCAGCACAGAGGCAGAACAGGCAGGCAAGTACGGATGAAAAACTTAAAAGTGTGTCCCTCAAAATCCTCAAAATAACAGAGTTGGAAGGAACTACTTACTCCACTTGGAGTTCATGTCAATAAACTTCTTTTTGCTAGACACCTTTTATGCAGAATGTGCATATTCAAGGCTAGGAGAAGCCATCTTGTCCTTTTCCCGTAGTTCAGAGATTAGAAAGCCTGAAATTCGCTTGCAGGGGACGTGGGTTTCATTTCATCCTCAATCTGTGAATTTATAGATTAGTGTTTTCCACATACTCAAGGTGTGCTATAGCCATCACAGAGTTATTACAGCTTCCTTAAGCTCTGAAATCACTCCACTGATATTGTTTAATTGATCATCTGGGCTGGACTTTTAAGAGTAGAATTAGCTTGCTGGGAGGTACATGTGAAAGTGGTCAGAGATGTTTTTGGAACATCACTGAAGAAAGAATTTATGGAATGTAAGCACCTTCATAGCTGGAAAACAACTGAGTGAGAATTTTTGAGGCAGTAATTTCAGATTTAAGGAAAGTAGGTGTCCATTTTCAGCATCTGAGCCCTCTTGTTGGAATAGTTAGCAAGACTTGTCTCAGGTCACAGAAGCTAACCAGTGACAGAGAGGTGGGGTGAGGCTTTAGCAAACAGACAAATACGTCAGACTGTGGAAAAATCAACATGCATTTTGGTAGATAGAGGAGCTTTGTCTTAATATGAAGTTCTTTGACAAAATCAAAAAACTGATAAACCAAGGTGATACGTTCATTGCAGTGATTTCAAAAGAGCTTCTGGCACTGTCTCTCAGCACTGCTGCTAGAGTACTAGCTGTCAGGCTAGGAAGGAAGCCTCTCCTATGAATTAGGAACTAGCCTAAAGAGAAGGGTTAACAAGGTAGCAATAGTAATTTTTTACAATGTGGGAGAGTAGATTGGACTCCCACAGGAATTCATGCTGGGACCTGCACTAGTTAGCATACTCAGAAATGGTCTTGGAAAGAGCCTTGAGTAAAAGCAGCAGCAGAGTTTGCTGCTGATGCAAAATCCTGTGCAGGAGTGCACTACGAAGCTGACAGCAAGGAGTTTCAAAAAGATCTCCTTCTGCTGAACATCTTGGGTGTTAAACTATAAGTGGAAATTTGGTCTGCAAAGCAATGCAGGCAAAACCAATAAAGGAAATAAAAGCAAAGCAGTGCATTAGCAGCTAGTAAATTGAATGGAATACAGTGGCCTTTAATTCTGGTTTTCCCTAGCCAGTGAATTACAAAAAGCTGAATATCAAAAAAGATTGTGCTATACCTGACCTGTTTTTTCTACCCTTGACTATTGAGTCCTGGTCATTAAGTCCAGAAGTGAGTTAGGGATACTTGTGTAGTCTGATGCACTATGGCCATTTGGCAGCTAATATAGGACAGAGACACCAAGATGGTGAGGGGGCTGGAAAAATGGTGTATTGCCTTAAGGAGGCAGCTACAGGAAGAACTTATTGCTGTTGCCCACATGAAAAAATGTGCCAGATTCTTAGAGGTGCACAATGATAAGCTAAGAGGGAATGGACACATCCTGCTAAGTTCTGCTTAGATTCAGAGATTTTTTTTTTCTCTTTCTTGTTCTCTTTCTCTCTTTCAGTCTCTCTATCTCTCTTCATGTCTCTTTCTGTCTTTCTTTCTATCATGAAGGTGGTCAAATATTGTAAGAAGTTGCCAAGAGAGGTATCTGACCTCTTTCCAGGGAGATACCATGAATCTGACTAGGCATGTTCCTGAGCAATCTGGGCTGACTGGCCCCACTTTGCCTGTCCTAAGTGACCTCCAGAGACCCATTGCAACCTGTGGTTTCTGGCTTCTTAAGATCGGTTCTTACCATGTGCTGTTTCCCTAACTATGCATTATTTCAGATGGCATATTCATGGCAGAAGTGGAAAATATTTGCTCCAGGTTAACAACTACATATTAAAACTCAATTCAAGAACATTGCGGGGGCTACGACCCTTTGGATTTGGCATAAACAAAGTCAGAGTCAGCTATAGTATTTTCTGTCTAGTGGCTTGACAAAGTATTGAAATACTTCATAAAATGTCAAGAAGGGTTGGTAGTCAGGGTGCAGCTATAGCAGGAGTCAGTAAATGGTACTGGTGTCCGTTCTTAACGTTTCTTGGTTTTTACTTCCACCATCTTCTTTAAACAAATGACATAATTCGTTTGTCAGACTCTGAATGATGGGGAAGAGTTAACCTGGCATAGCATGTGCTGCCATGTCACACGATGTGTTTGTATAGGTACATATTCGCTGCATCTGGATCAAACCTGTCTCCAACAAGAAGGTCAGTAAAAAGATGTTCTTTACCCTGATATGTTTAACTAGGGTCAGTGCTTCTTAGTACGTGCATTAAGATCTTTGAAAGGTAAGATTATGCTGTTTGTGGCTGACTGCTTCTGTTCAACACCTGGCACGCATGGCATGAACAAACAATTCAGACTATAGCAACACCCAAAACTGCCCATCACTGTTTTCACCTGTAATAAGAACTTTTATTTGTAAGCTGAAGAACCTGCCACAGCTCAGCAATAGTATATTCCTCAGCAATACTTATGGAATAAGCTGAGTCCTATAGTTTTAAAGAACAAATGTACTTCAACTTAATTACAGTCAGGCCTGAATAGAAATTAAAGGGTTTGCGTGTCTGTTAGTCTGTATGTGGGTAGAAAGGCAGTGAGGTTAAGATAATAGTCTCAAAATGTATTCTCAGAAAACATTTAAAACCACAGGGTGTGATTGTATGCAAATAAGTATTTTTGCAATAGCAGATTAAACACCTTATGGAATTTGTATGGAAAACTGCATGCTTGTACTTGATGCAAAGTATGATTAAGCACCGGTGTGTGGAGTTTTTGCCTTTGGTCAAATATTAGGGCAGATTTAAATCAATCAATGTTTTTTTCAGTTTTTTCACAGTGTATATTATAAATTATAAATGGTGACTACTAGAGAGAAAACATAACTTTCTCCTTGGGTCTGCATTGTTACAAGAATATGTCCTGCTATGGTTTGCAATCAGTAAATGCAGGGCAGTAGCAGAAAGTCTGGTGATAACATGGCAACATGTAGGATCTGAGACAGTAAAGGAAGAAAACTGGCAAACTGATGTGAACTTTTATTAGAATATCTCTTACTGTATGTGTTTTGCATCAGCTTACAGACAGCTTTTCATGAATGGGTGAATGAAGCATTTCAAGTTCCAGGACTACATTTAAATAAATATTTTGCATGTTCAAAGATTGTTAAAATGACCCTCAGGCACCCCGATGCCTTTAGGAGCAGCAGGTACCATCTCAAAAAGCTATCCTTAGCAGTAGTGGAAAGACCTGCATTGTCACAGGCAGATAATGATTGCTCTACTTGGTCATTTGCATAGCTAAGGGACATCACAGGTTGGTAGAATAACTTAACTGTCTTTGGAAAACACTCTTCAATGTTAACTTCTAATCTGCATTACATATCAGAGTTGTGTATCTGCCTTTCTGAAACTCCTTTCTCTTACACACAAATTAGCAATGAGAGTGATACCATGGCTTTTCCTAGAAAATTGCCCTTTGGTATGCTCAGGAAGAAGTTTAAAGGGACATTTAAAGTTGCAACCTGAATTTTTTTCTCCTAGCAGTGACAGAACTGATTTAACAAAATCAGATATAAAGGCGATTGCTTTAATCCCATGTTTTTCCTATCTGGAGTAGAAAAAATAAAATACATTAAAAATAAAATACTTCAAATGAACTTTCATATAAATACTGACATAAATTGGACTCACGGCAATATGCAGTTTCTCTGGGATGGATATAGAACTTCAGGAAAAACATAAAAGCTTCTCTGAAGAAGTCAAATTATCATGTTGAGAAACAGTAAAACACACTCTCTGTATTCCAAAAGAATTCTGCCTACTCAGCAGTAACTTTACTGAGGGAACCCAAGCTCACACTGGCAGAATTACGCTTCTGCCTCTTAATCATAATTTGTTAGTGAAAGCAGTGGTCAAAGGAAGTGCAAGGTCAGCTGTTCTGAACACTGGTAGAGCAGGCTTCACTCTCCTTCATTCATGTGCCGTTGTCCCACAGACTCCAAAATCACATCTGGACATGAGTAGATAACTAAGCATTGTGATTTATACTGACAGGTGAAAATTGGAGCACTCTAAAAGGTATCACCTGCCCTCCCCTGGAAGGGTCTCACCCCTGCTTCAGGTAAGGCTTGGTTTATGAAGCTGCTGCTGAAGTACTGATCATACCCTGATTTTTAAGAGAAGAAAAGCATAAGTGCCAGGGTTTTTTTCATCTCTCCTCATTATATAAGGAGTGGGCTTCTTCAGGAAAAAAAATAACCTTATTACCATGTGGGCAGAAACCACCAAGTGAAGGTAATGGGCCATCCAAAGTGATGAACCACTCCAAGCCCTTGAAAACATAACTTTTCAAGTTAGAGCTGAGACAGCCAATGTAAAAGTCTGTGGAAATAACTTGGGGCGTGTTCCCTCAGAAGAGGCATAGAAAAAGAAAAGGTGATTTGTGGCAAAACAGAATTATTGGTAATGGAATGTAAAGCTGTTTTTACACTGCCCTATTTTGCAGCCAGCAGATTATTTCTCACTTTTAGGACTGCCATAAGTTCACACATAAGCCAGAAGAAGCAAACTACATAATTGCTTGAAACAAGGGAAATAAGAGCAGAGTTGTTAATGTAATGATATTTTAAGCAATAATTATTTCAAGCAGAAATAATTAGATTTCCCTTCAGTAGCACATAATAGCTTACATTTTAAGGCAATTTAGGGACAAAATCAAAATATATACTCAGACATTATTTCCTCATGCAGAAACAAGTATGCGAAGAGTCTGAAGGATGGAGACCAAGGAAGTCTTGCTCATAAGATTTTTCCTGAAGCAGTTTGGTTCAGGTGGGACTAACTAACTCTAATTAATAGAGATTTGCCCAACTGTGTTTGTTATTCCCCACTTCTTCGCTGCTTGCAGGAGGAGGGAAAGATGACAAAAGAGTTTTTGCATTAAAGAAACATATTTTTAAAAAGTCTTGTGTTTACATTAAAGAACCCTAAAGAAACAGACCTTCAAGATGAAGTGAGAAAAGGTGAAGTTTATGAGCCTGCCTCTTGGGGAAGTTCATTGCACTGCTAAGAAAACTTCTGCCCCTCACGGCAGAGAGCTTCATTATGTCAGGAGAGCTGAACTGGTAACTATGGACCATAGATGATCTTTGATGGGCTTTTCCTTCTCTCTCTGTCACACTCTTGGCCTTTCCTGAGATGTTCAATTAGTTGCTGTTTGTGTCAGAGCTCAGGGTAGACTATATATGCTGGTTTGAAATGAGACCCACTCGTCAGTGCAGACCTCTGTGAAGCAGCCTGAAGTATTTGGGGTTTTTGTTCTGCTTTCAAAATTGGTGGGTACAGGATTATTTTGTCAAAGTATGAAGCAAGATGCTTAGAGTTTTTGTTCTTTTTTTCCCAAGGCTGCGTAATTCTGTACCAAACACGTACCCACTTCAACCCTCAAACAGCCTTTTTGCTACAAATGGCAGATTTGCAGAATATTTTTGCTCAACTCTTTTTCCACCTCTCCTCTTTTAAAACCATAACAACATTTTTCATGCAAGTGACTTCCTGGAATACTATTTTTTTTAATATAAGTCTAATTTGTTAAAGATGGTGAATTCATAGACAGCAGTTGCTTCTCTTACCCACAGTAGTCAGACTGAGTTTTGTTGCCACAGGATGAGAACTGTACTGTATTGAATACTTCTTCAGATCAAAGTGGTTGAAGGGTATAATTTTAGAGCTGAAGGACATTGCTTACACTTGGAGTAAAGAACTGCAATTTATTATACCACCCATCCTATATTGCCCATTCAGATTGCAGGCCTTCAGGCCTGGAACTCTGCCTGTGCATTTTGCATGTGCAGTATTCTCAGGATACAATATAAATAATAATATCAGTGAAGGGAATAGCCCTGTGGAGCAATCCACAACTGAGTGAACCTTTCAGATATTGTGGAACAAGGCCAGCATTACTTCAAAAACATTTCTTTTCTCACAAAGTCAGTCAAATGCCTAAATGAAAATCCCACTCAATTGCTTTGGTCTTATCAGATAAAGTATCTGTGTGTTCATTTAATATGCCTCTCATACATTTTATCTTTATGCTTCATTTAAATATGAGAAGCAAACACATTTTATATAGTTGTTATTCTCCAATTACTACAAAAGCTTCTTGGAATCTTTGATCATGAGAATGTTATTTCAAATCCAGTTCTGCTTCTCAATTACAAAGTGTCTTCACTGAAGTTAGTTTGGATGCAATTCTAACCCCACTAGAGTAAACCACAGTCAGTCCTCAAAAAACCTGGACTATGGCTCCTATGACTATGGAGCAGTAAAGTGATCAGAATGAACACAAATAACTGAGTAGATTTATGTGGTGATGGGGTTTTTTAGACAGAAATTCCCACCAAAGCTGTAATGATAACAAGCATCTGATATGAAACATCAATGATTTAGCATTACATGGCATTTACAAAACATTATTATTATTAAAATACAGTAGATCAGCAAATTTAATTTTTTTTGTATCAGGGATACTAGGATAGAGGTTCAGCCACAGCATTTTGGTTTCTCAGGAGTATGTTTACACAAGACCACAGAGAAGTGATGCAGGTATAGAATGGCTGCTAACCAAGTTCAACATGCTTAGGTGTGCATAGCTATTCGATGATCACAGTGTTTCCAGGGTTGTCACACAAACTGTCTCTAGATTTAAGTAAGACTGAAGCTAGCACTCTAGAGCATCAGTGTCAGATACAGCTCAGGAAGTAACAGCAGCAGCAAAACCAAGTTACACGGCTTTTTGTCTTACAGATAATTTGTCTAGTATTTATTGAGTGGTGAAGTAGCTGCAGCATAGAACTAAGGAGACTGATGGAACTTATAAAGGGCTAATCCTTTGGAAAATGTGCAAAATACAGTGTAAGAAATAATTTTACTGCAAAGTCAACAAGAGGACATGCAGTAGCAATGGCTAGGTGACAAACTGACAAGTGGTTTGTTTAAATTTATGCATACGGTATCTTCAGATTTCCAAAAGCCTTAGCTTAATACTTGTGAAGGAATCCTGTGAAGTCTTAACTATCATGAAATATAAAACATTACTAAAGTGTCCATTCTACTGATTTATTACCTTCATTCACCAGAGGTCTGATTGAAATTCACTCACTTCACAAGGAACCAAGGTCAGGTTTATTTATTGAAGTACCAAGAGCATTCCATCTCCAAACACAGAGGCAGAGCAATTGCAAACGTTTAGTACCATATGGGGTCAGATTAAACTATGAACAAAATTTTTCAGAGAATAAATCCATGAAGAGTTTTACTGCTTTTCCATTTTAAAATACACATATTTTGTCAGCCTGTTCCAAAAAGTAAGGATTTTGTTTCTGTCTTTTGTCCCTGAGGGGAAAAAATACTAGAAAGAATTCACAGCCTTAGAAAGGTATCTTCTTTATTTTCAGCAAATGCACAAGGACTCATTTCTTATTTACAAATAAAAACCAAGCAAAACTCACAACACAGTTTAGTTTAAATTCAGCTGGTCTGTGTTTGCTATTTGAACTTGTAGACTCCTGACTATTAAATAATGTCGAGTGAATCTGTCAGGATGCAGGACAGCAGACAGACCAGTGATGAGATGGCTCCAAGAGTACAAAGTACCACCCGAGAGGAGCAGCCATGGGGCTAGTGACTTGCAGGCCTGGCAGCTGAGCACACACCAAATCAGCCATGCCCCAGAGGTCAGAACGTGGCCCACGATTTTCTGTTGTGATCCAAGGCAATGCCCATCTTCATCTAACACTGCACCTTCTGGCTGTTGCTGATAAGGACTATAAAAAGAAGATTCAGAGCAACCACAAAGCTTTGCAAAGCAGCAGATGCTTTGATTATTTTAAACAGTATGTAGTGAGGGCTGGAGTTCAGTCTGCCTAGCTTAGTCCTGTGTCTTTCTTCACCATGCAAACATACTTAACCTGGAGCAAGAAGGAAAAAAACAGTTCCAGTTGTGCAAGATATATATATCTATATATCTATATAGATAGATATTTATTCTACAATCACTAAAATGTTGTATAACTTACAAAGGTAATGGGAAAATAATTCCATCTAATTTAGACATATTTCTTTACTAAGGATGCAACTCTTTCCTGAGATGGTGGCTTTTTTCAGCTTGAAAAAAAAGCACTCCATTTGTTTTCTCTAATGCCCTAATCACTTCATGAGGTTATGGTTTTCCTTGCCTGTTCCCTGCCCAGTCCTAGAGAAGACCTGCACAGCTGATTGTCTGCAGCTCACTGTCGGCAGCAGCACAGGAGAACACTCTCATGATCTCATGGTGAAGAACTAAAACTGTGATGCAGATTCAGTTACACTCAGGAATATTTAGCTTACCAAGTAAATGTTTTACCTACTACATAAACTTCCATAAAGAAACCAGGAAATAACACCAAAGTTAACTGCAAGCTCCTCAAACATAACTTCTCAGCATTCTCCTTTTTACCTACTCAGAGTTCAGGTGGCTTGGGACCTGAATGGAGCTTTAGGTGGAACACAGTTAACACTGTACTCAGGACAGTAAATAGAACAAAAATAGCATGGATTAATTCTTTCTTTAAAAAACATAGAGATGCTTTTTATTAACATTCTAGATCAGAGGTTAAGTAAAATGTGCGTTTTGAAAAAAGCTGGTTTGTAAACTGAAAAAAAAATGAGATTTGCCCAGCATTGCAGAATTAAGATATTAAGAAGAAAAAAAAGCTATTGGTCACTTCAGGTGAAAGTATTTGCAAAGCAGAAGCCAGTAGTAGATCAAATGGAATTAGTTTTCTGTCCTAAAGTATAGAACTCCTCACAAGTATGGGAATAAGAAAGACCAGCTTCTCATTTAACAAATAAACACCTTAAAAATACAGTCATTATTGGGGCGGAGTAGGACAAATACAGTATATTGCAATGTTAATTAAGTTCTTTTTGTGGCCTAATCACTGACATTCAAGAGATTTTTCCTATGAAAATCGAGATGTAAATTTTAATTTTGGATGTGTATTACCTATTTTTGTAGGCAAGACTGTTTCACTAGAAATTAACATGACTTCATGTGATAGCTTAAAACATTTTTAAATGGAAATAGTAGAATGTACCATAAGCAAATGTTACATAAATCCCAACTATATATATATATATGTAACATGAAATTCTTATTGTTGCTATTCTTTTCTACCATCCTAATTTTCTTTTCTTCCCCCTCTTAAGTGAAACTATTCTTTCCTACTGTATGCAGGAAAATCAGAAGTTCCAACACACTTGGAAGACAAAGGTTCATTTGTAGTATTTGTTAAGCAGTAAGTAGTCAAAAAAGTTTATTAACTTTTTCAACATTAAGTTGTAAAAAGTAATTACTTTTACTGGTGTAAAATCCTGCCATTTTGGACCTGCAATTGAGTGCAAGCAAAGTATGCAGCCTGACGCAGTTCGTCACACACACACAAACACCCACTCACGCTTTGATCAGAAGGCATGAACTAAAACTACGTTTACTTGAAAGTCTGACTCCATTATATAGTATTTCTACAAAGGTCAGGGACTGGGGGAGAAGGTTGACACCTCTCCCCATCCCATTGGTCAAGACAACTGTCCATCAGCTGTCCATATCTCTAAGAACAGGAATGAAAACTACCTTGACGTTATGATAAACATTTGCTGGTGTTTACAGACCAGAGCGTAAAAAAAACCCCCAAAACATGAAACTGTGAAACAGAAAAGAAGGCTGAAAAAATCAGGGCGACATGCAGTCCAGTAGAGTGCCTAAGTTATGTTTTGTGCACTCATATTGTCATGTAATCGTGGCCTGAAAAAGGAAAAAAAAACCCTAATAGCAACCCCAGAGAATTGTATTTTGAAAGCTCCTTCCCTTCCCAAATGAAGAAAAATTGTAAACATTCATGCTTTATTTTGTGCTTCCTGGCACGGCACACTTGATTTGTTGACAAGGCTGCTGAATTTGGTCACCTCTACAGAAACAAATACAGGTGTTCTCATCAGATGACCAAGTCTCAAAGCAATGAGGTCAACCAAAGATGTCACAGATCTGCCGAAGTCCCAGTAATTAAGCTGCTGTAGAGACTGGAGAATATTTTGGACATACCTGCCACCTGGTGTTTGGAAAACATGTTGTCTGAAAACAACCTGACGTGCTCTTAAATCTGTATTCTCATTAAGACGCAAACACACACTGATGTATTTTATATGGATGAAATGCATAAGCAGCAAAAGGTTGGTGTTATTACCAGCAACTGTCTAGAAAGAAAATTAACATGGTGCTTTAATGGTACTTCCAGTTTCATCCCTACTTGACTACAAAAACTCTTGAAGTGTATCTACACATCTCCTGTCAGATAATGGCACTTTTGGTGAGAAACGTCCTGGGCAGCAGCCTTATAGTACTTCACAGTCTGACTGTAAACTGCCGTGTGCCATACCCAAAGGAAACAACTGAGTTATATGACATGCAGCTAGGTAAGAAAAGGACTAATGATATATAATACTGCGTACTGAGTAATGAGTCCTTGTCTGAAATTACTGTGATGAGTATTAAATAGTCTTAGCTAAAACGTTTAAAATGCCCAAGTCTTTATAGGGGAAGTGGCAATGACACTAATAGTTTTGCATATTTGATATTGATGCTCACTAGTAAAACTCATAACAGTAAGCATGTAAACTGAGATAAACTATGTTTATCTTTACCTAGCAAAAGGTTACTTCAGGTGGTGCCTAGAGCTTTAGTGTAGGCAACTGAACAAATCACTGTGCAGTTCAGCGGTATTAAACTGCACCTATAGCACAGTGAGATTTTTTTTCTCCTCCTCTGCAAAGCAAGATTTAAATACAACTGTGTTTCCCAATGATAACTCAGGATGAAGCCACAGTCTAAGATCAGTCTCAGCAATATAAACAGCATTTAAGTTTGCACTCTGGCAAGCACAAACTGGAACTATTTTTCTGGAATTGCATCATTGTAGGCCTGCCAAAAATCAAGTGGAGTGTAGCACTTCGGTTTGTCTTTTTCTTCAAGGTGATGGAGTTGAAATGCAACTGTGTCCTTAGGTGCCCCACTCCATTACAGTTCTAATAACTTTGAAAATGATACACACTAGAAATCAACACTTACTGTAAATTTACTGTGTATACACACGCTCTCAGGTGTTAGCATCAATAACTTTTAACTGCAGAGCACATGGGAACAAACACAACCTCTGAGATCCATGCAGTTCTTGGGAATGGCCTGTGCATGGCCAGGAGCTGGACTTGATCCTTGTGGGTCCCATCCAACTCAGGACACTCTATGACCGAGTCTATGATTAACTGTTGTTAACTTCTTCCAGAATTTAGTTACTGTCTAATACTGGGCTCTGTTGCTTTCTCAATGATGAAATGAAAACACAGATCCTAACATGGAACTTTGTCAAGCAGAAGGTGCTTCCTGTTGTCGATTGACAGTGACTACTCAGCATGGACAGTTGTGTTAGTAAATTAGGACCATTTTCTTATTATTGAGAAAGAAGCCTAACGACTCTCCCAGGATCTTTGCAGAGACTGCAAAGAAGAAAAAAATACAAAAAGTTGAAAGAAAAACTGAGGAAAACAAGACCACTAACTCCAAACAGAAATTACATCAGTGATCTAGCATGCTGATGGCTACTCGCAGTGCAGTCAAGATCATTGCTCCTGTATCCTAGGACACTAGGCTGTTTATTGGATGCAAACAAAAAAATATTTCAGGCTCCCACAAAAAAGTTGGATTCAAAAGGTACATCTCCATTATTTTTTGGTCTGTTCAAGTCTGTTTCAGCAGACTTGTTCATGTTAGAGCTCCTGCAGAACCTCTTCAATATTCCATTTGAGTTGGTCATCATTACTATTATTTTAACTGACAAATATGAGAATAATAATGTTGTATACACCCAAAATTGTGCTTTCCATTCCCATTTTTGTTTCAATGTGGCTCATGCAAGTCTTATTCTCAGTGCACAGCTCTGAAAACGGCACTCTTTTTCAGCTGCTGCTTAAAAGGAAATTGGCTACTGAATAAAGAAACCAAAGCACTTAGGTAGCCAAAAATTGACAAATTTGGATATTCTGCACTGCTAGGAAGGATCTGAGTGGACACCATGGTACAAGCTGTTCCTCAACCTATGTGTATTCATAACATAAACCAAGTATGCCAAGTAGCTGTTCTTAATGAAAACCCTATGTCTACATATTGAGTGATGAAACTTTCATTTCAGTTTACCAAGCCATATAAAAGCCCATCAATCAGCAGTTGTTTCAAATATGACAAAATGAGTGCTTCGTCCTCAAAGGATTGATAAAATGATGCATTGATTTTTTTAGAGAATACTTACTAGTGACTTAAGAATTATGTGGCAAGGCTTTGGTAGTGAGGGGGCTATAGGGATGGCTTCTGTGGGAAGCTGCCAGAAGCTTCCCCTGCGTCAAACAGAGCCAATGCGAGATAGCTCCAGGATGGACCTGCCATGTGCCAAGGTTGAGCCCAACAGGTTGCTGATTTAAAAAGGGGGAAAAAAAAACCTGCTTGGGCAGAGGGAACAGGAGTGGAGGGAGGAGAACATGTGAGGAACAGCCCTGCAGACACCGTGGGCGGTGAGGAAAGAGAAGATGCTCCAGGTGCTGGAGCAGAGCTCCACCTGCAGCCTGTGGAGGACTTCACACCAGAGCAAAGGGATTCCCAAAGGAGACTGGGATCCCATGGGAAGCCTGCACTGGATGGGCTCCTGCAGCTGCATGGAGAGAAGCCCACACCGGTGCAGGTTTGCTGGCAGGACTTCACGCTTCCTCACACTTCCTGAAGAAATGTAGCCCCTGAGAAGCTCTCCCATTGGAGGAATTAATGGAAGACTGTCTCTTGTGGGAGGGACACCAGGCTGGAGCAGAGGAAGAGTGAGAGGAGGAAGAAGTGGCAGAGAGAACTTTTGATGAAGTGACTGCAGTACAGTACAAATGTGAAACAAAATCCTACAAAACAGTACTGGAATAATGTCCTGCTTCTGAGCATAGATTGTAGCAGTGATGCATTTATATGTGTTAAAGCAGATTTGGGGCTAGAAACTCTTACCTGTAGATATACAAGCTATTTAAAATCCTGTTTTCACAAAGTGTCTTCACTGTGCTGATAACAGAGACATGCCAAAAATCACTTTAATCAGACTTAAACAACTTGCATACCTTTGTATTTCAACCTCTGCCTTAAATCACAGTATGCTACTTACAGTTGTCCTTGAAGCCCACAGCTGGACAGAGACAAAAACCATTAAAATAAAAAACTGCATATTTTATTTTTAGCTTTGAAGATGCACCTCTAAACAATCAGTAGAAAAAAAAAAAAGTAAAAAAGTAAACATCGGCATTTTGTAAAATCACATTGAACTAATACAAGACTTAATACAAAGTTTTCATACACAACTCAGATGCAGCTTTCAAAGAAAAAGTAGTCTGGTCTTCAAGACCACTTCCACTTGAAATAAATCGTTAAGTACCCATAGATTTTAACTATAAAACAAGGATACATTCTTTCTTTTTTCTTCCATTTATGGAGTTGATTGCCACAAACTTCAATCACTTGCCAGTGAAATTCTCATAGTCTCAGTTACAGAACTGAAGAGAGCTCATACAATTCCATGATTGAAGTCTTTCCATTTTCAGTACACACTCAAGTCAGCACTTGTCACATATCTTTAGACTGATCATCTTCTTCAAGTTTTCTGATTTCATTCTTTAAACAGTTGATGGTTTCACGACTTGCTTTTAGTCTTTCTTTAAGCTCAGCAATTTCAAAACTAGTCTTCTTTTTGGCAGCTTCGAGCTTATCCCTGGTTTTCACTTCAAGATCTGCAACTGTGGCGGTGATAAAGAAAAATGTATTTTTTAAGTACCATGAAATCCGCTTTTTTTTCTTAATTGAAACAGTAATTTGGATAGTGTGTGTCCTGAAAAAAAAATCTGTTACTGTTAGCTTTAGAATTTAATGTTTGTAATCAAAATGTTTCAGCCACATAAGAATCTGGATTTAAAAATTAAAAAAGCTTGTTTTGCAGCCTCATTCAGCCCTCAGCCCACCAGTTTTGCAGATAGTTATACAATTCATAAAATAATTTTCTACAGTTTTTTTTTTAAGATTAGGTGAGGAAAATAGAACCTGACAGGGTGACAGCAAATACATGGGAAATTACAGAGAACTACAAATACGTGGTGCCCAGTGACAGCACATGAGGCCACAGGCACAAAGTGAAACATGGGAGGTTCTCTGAGAACTTCAGGAAACTTTTACTGTGAAAGTGACCAAGTGGTGGCACAGGTTGCCCACAGAGGTTGTGGAGTCCCCGTCCTTGGACACATTTAGAATCCACCTGGACACAGTCCTGGGGAACCAGCTGTAGGTGGGCCTGTGAGGGCAGAGAGTGGACAAGATGCATCCAGAGGTCTCTCGAAGCTTCCACCATTCTGTGGTTTCTTCTTCATGTACTGTAACCATTTTCTGTGTCTCACTGGAGTTTAATTCTACATATCTGAAAGCTTTGGTTATGCTGTCCTGCTTTTATGAGTATCTGACATCAAGTATCCTATTTTTTATTATTTTTTCATGCACAGGTTTTAGGACAAAGATGGTAAAAGCCAACAAGTTTATGAAGGCTACTCATATCCCATACATTACATAACTGGGGGCAGTGGCAAATATTATCTGCTTCATTAGCACATTTTAAGGAAATATTTATACAAAGAAACTACACTGAAAGTTTCTACCTACTGTCTGGAGAAATAGCCAAAAATTTTAAATGAAGAAAGTTTAAATTTGGATGTTTTTATGAGTCATATTATTAAACATTTTCTAAACAAAAACTGTTAACATGCAGTAGTAATAAAAATCCACCTCAAGACTGGCTGAAGTGAGGCAGGAAATACAAGTAGCTCACACATACACAAAGCCAAGCAGACATAAGGCAAATAGGAACCATAACTCTGAAGAGCTTCAAACTCATAATCACTCATCACTCCTAGCTCTAGGTGTTTGCTGTACAAAAAATACCTGACATTTGTTGTCGGGTGAACATAAGGTCAGGTGAGGTGAACTATAAATGGATTAACGTTTGTAATTAATAGGGCAGGATTTTGGTTCAATAAATACTATCTTCTACTCTCAGAAAGCAAATAAGGGATGAAATACAGAAGATCAGAACAGAAATAATCCCTAAATGCATTACAACTTATGAACCAATGGATCTTTAACTTCCTTAGTTCCCTTAATATTTTTGCTTATATTTGGAGACAAATTGGATAAAAGGACACAAAAACCATTACACCGCACTGAAGAAGTATGTTATGAAATTACCTACAGTTAAAGAAGTAGAAGGGAAAAGGAGCTCTCAGACACTACTCTTTATCCACAAAGGGTTGCTACTTTGACTTAAACATCAGTAACTGTTCTGTACTTCAGGCATTCAAGTGTGACCTTTGCTTGCAGTGCTGAACAGAACTGTACCACAGGGAGGCCTTCATTTATCCTCTGTTTTAATTTATTTCAAAGATGTCAGACTAGGTGTAACTCATGACATCACTCTTCATAACAAGTAATTCCAAATTCCTTTTTTTTTAGCAGCCATAGGGATCAAAAAATCTTAGAAGTTTTCAGATAAATATGAATACCTTTGCAAAAGTTGAAGTTAAATTTAATGCAAAATTATTACTTTTTTGCAGCGTGCAAATCCATTATACTGTTACAGACCAGAAAAAAAAAGCAAATCCAAAAATTGTTATTTCTAAAATGAAAATATTTTAATTTTCAACTTACACTCTGTTTCATGTTTATAAGCACCTAGCGTTAGTTGACGAGACGTTGTTAACAGCTGCTGCATCATTGCAGTAGGATCTTGAAATATCTAATGAAGGAGAAAATACATGGTATCAATAATACTCATCAAAATAAAGGGTGGATTACATTAAGAATGTTCATACCATTTCATCATAGAATTCAGAAACTACAGTTTTCTTCCCCAGGATGGCATTGGTATCCGACTGAAAAAGCTTCAGCAAGTGATATAAAGTTACCTATGCAAAGACAGAATTTTATTAGCTTGAAAATTGTAGGGAACTAGAACTCTTGTCCTAGATATCAACAAGTAGTATTTGTTCCTACAAAATAACGGTATAGGATTTAAAAATGCTTTAGAATGCAATTACAAATGTCACATAGCTTCAGTAGAATTACTTAATATTAACTGTTAAAACATGCCAATTATCCAAAGGCCTCTTGAGACTAAAACTGTCTGGAAAAGTGGTTTAGGACTGGAACATAAAAAATACTAATATCACCTTCTCTGAAACATTTCCAAATGGGTGATTTAATTCAAACCGACTTTCTCAATTGGTTTTCGAAAGTGCTTTCTATGACCTTTTCCTCTATTCTTGAGAAAACGAAGCACCAGGGAGGCTGTGAATCACTTTTCACTGGACTCTCTCTTAATGGGGTTACTCCTCCATCCCTGCACTGCAAATGGCAGGGTGGGGAGAGCACTGGAATCCCTCTGTGCAGCCCCGAGGAGCCACTGACCACCTGGCCGTGGCCTGGGAAGAGCACACACAGCCCACACTTCTCCCCTTCCACAAACAGGTCCAGGAGCCATGGCGGAGCACAGCAGTGTATGACTCCCCGTGCTACTTCTTGGAAAGGAAGTATGTGACAGGCTCCAAAACAGCCTTCCAAGAACAGCAGCAAAGAAAAAACACCCAACCAACCTTAGGACAGCTTGGTCGAGCTGTGGACGGAATTAGTATAAATCAGGATGCTACGGAGCCCAACAGGAACACCCACCATTACCAATGCCACGTATTCAAGCAAAACACAAAATTCAGTTTCGTTCTTGTTTAGCAAAAAAATGTATAACAAAAAGGATTGTTCGTGTGACAGAGGGAACTCAATTCTTCCAGAAATAAACATCCTTCTCCCCCAAAATAGAGTAATCAAGTTTCCTACCTAAACCTCCATAAACAAACCAACAAGATATGTCTAAAACACAGGAATGGAAGAAAGAAATTAATTCCAGTACTTTATGCAACTACAGAGTCATTTTAACCTGATCTTCTTAGGCAGAGCCTCATGCTAGGATATTAGCCCTGCTGCCTTTTGATCTGACAGAAAAAAAAACCCTAAAATACTCAAATATCCTAGAACTTGGAAGTTACATGAAAGAGAAATCCTCAGTATGTGTTCAACCCAGGTAAGGTATAACATGTGGTCACATATTAGTAAATGTCAGAGAAGCCAAACACAGCAAAAGCACTCATGAATACCCGAAGTGAAGCACAGAAATAAGAAAATCCTTATGCCCAATCCTTAAAATAATTTTCTACAAGAACAGACTTTTATTACTTCCATGACTAATGAGACTTATTTTGACCAGCAATTCTCTAGAGCTGTAGGCCACCATAATTAATTATTTAAGCTTTGTTAAAAGTCCAATGTACTTACAGGTCTTTCATTTGGATCAATGAAAAATATCTTAATGATTATTTCAAATTCACCCCAGCCTGTTTCGGTGATTTCATATGGTGGTTTGGTAACAACTGCAATAGGGCAACAGAGAAGTGTTAATCCCACGATAAAGCCCGAACAAAAGCCCAGTTCTAGAAACAACTGCTGAAATGCAAGACCCACCTCTTAAAGGATTACCGTAGCTTTCATGCAACTTGAATTGAATTTTTTTCACATATGCAGACATGTCCTAAAACAGAAACATTGTCATTTCTGATTAATCAGCACACCGAGCTACTATTCAGTCATCTATTCTACATACCTACATTACTTCTGATTTTAAACAGTATTTCTTCTGACTTAAGCACAGAAGGAAAGCAAAGTGGTAAATCCCAAAATTAGTTCTGGCACGCAAATCTGTTAGTATTCCGTCCCCACAAATGTCCTCCAGTCTTCCCTAAACTGGAAAGATCACTCCAAAAAACATAAACGGAAGCATGCCTTTCCCATGGTTTTCCTTTCTGGAAACCCACCAGCCTGTGTGTTTTCTCTGCTTACAGCCGAAGACCCTCCTGCCCTTTCCAAGAATCCCGGCTTTTCAAACCCCCACGTCCCGGTGCTGCTCGGTTGGAAAAGACCTCTACCATCACGGAGTCCAGCCCCTGACCCAAGGCCACCACTAAGCCGTGACCCCAAGCGCCACATCCACAGGCGTTCTGCACACTTCCAGAGACGGCAATTCCCCGGTTTGCCAGCCCGCCTGTTCCAAAGCCCGGCCAGCCTTTCGGGGAAGCGGCTCTGCTGTACCTCGTTCCGGTACGGCTTCACGTACACCGTCCACTGGTGAGTGTGACCATCCTCCTCTCTCTTCTTCCCAAAATACCGCGCGACGTTCCCGTACACGATCGGCTTCACGATGGTGACGCCCTTAGAGAAAAGGAACACAAGCGGACGCGGCGCGTTCAGAGAGCCGCTNTTCAGTTTTAAAGCCATTCCCCCTCGGCCTGGCACCGCATGCATTCGCAAAAAGGTCCCTCTGCAGCTCTCCCAGAGGCGCCCTTAGGTAGTGGAAGTCTGCTCCGAGGGCCCCCCGGAGCCCTCACTTCTCCAGGCTGACCCCAGCTCTCTCAGGAGGAGATGCCTCTGAGGGGGTTGTTGGTCTCTGGAGCTGCTCCGTGCCCCAGCTGCACCCGCTCCTCAGCCCAGCTCTGTCCGCCCCTGCGATGGGACGGAGAACTCGATGAACTCCTCTGGGGAGCTGCAGCCAGACCCTGCCTGCAAACCACTTTCCAGGGCATCCCCTTCCCGTGGCCATCCAATGTCTGTGCTGGGACTCCTGCCAGACAAGAAGACAGTGAACAGCATGCCTAACCCTCTGCCAGAAAGCAAAAATTTCCTACCGTTTGTTCCTCGTACAAACCAGATCGTGTGAACAGCGCTGCTCAGCTCTGAAATGTTACAGCTCTTTTTATTAAAACAAGTTGGCCAGACTAGCAGTTGGGCCAGTCTTTACAAGTGGTCAAGCTCTGTCTTCAAAGAAAAAATTTCTGTGGTTAATCTAACTTCTAATTAATAATTGGCTTCTGTGGAAGACTCTCTATTCCAGCAACAAGATGAACAAAGGGAATGGTGCAGTTCCTGATCAAAGAAACCTTTTCCTTCCATGTGCTCATGAGTACTCTATAGATCTCCCCTTTGGGAAGGGTGGGCTTGAACATTTCTGCTTTGGTTTTTAAAGACAGAGGTGTAACCAACCTTGGTTAATCTGTCAGAAAGAGAACAGGATTTAAGAGCATCAAAAACTTCATCAGAAGCTATCATACAAACCCTGTTAAGACCCCATCTGGAAAAGAGTTCTCCTTTCTGTTAACAGAGGACAGAATAAAATTGGTTGGATTGGGGGGAGCCTTAAAGACCATCTAGTTCCCACCCTCACCCCCACTGTGGGCAGGGACACCTTCCACCAGACCAGGCTGCTCAGAGTCCCATGCAACTTGGCCTCGAACACTTCCAGGGGTGAGGCATCCAGAACTTCTCTGGGCAACCCGTTCCAGTACCTCACTACCCTCATAGTGAAAAATTTATTCTTAATATTGACTGTATTATCTCCCGCTTTAGAAAAAAAAATAACTGAAAGGCAAATATGCTCGAAAAGGGCAAATTGGTGTAAACACCATGTGCCCCAAAAAAGGCCACAGCCTCCTTAAACAAATTCGCCAAAATAAAGGTAAAGAATTTGCTAGCTGTTGCAAATACCTTAGGGTGTTAAGACAGGAAGGGAAATAACAAGAGGGCAAGCAGTATCAGCACAAAAATGAGATTAATATAATCTAGCCAAGCAGAAACTCAGGCAGCAATTTCATTTTGGAACCCGTGGAGCATGGGAGGAACAGGATGGATGTCCTGTAAGAAGTGCAGGAGCAAACACCCCAGACAGACCCTATGAGGTTTTAAGACAAACCACGGAAGAAGTTAAATGGTGCAGTTGCCTGCCCCAGGACAAGACTGAGCTTCATATCAGGCAGCATTTTCCAGTCTTTCTTGCTATTTTGCTTTCTTGTGTGGCCTTGCAATGAAGTATGGAAGGCTAAAACACACCCACACAATGCCCAACCTCTTTTACCTGTAAGTATGGCCATTCATAGAGATATAGGTTGATTGAAAAAGAAATAAAGTATTTTTTTAAACCTGATACAAAGATTTGTTCACCAAAAGAATGGTTAATGGATTTATTATCTGAATATTCACTGGCTTGAATGTTATTACCAAGATGGAAGCACATTTACAAAAAGAAGTGGCAGAACTGGAGAAACTGGCACTGGACATGTGCTCTGTGCCAACTGAAATAAAGGAAATCAGCTCAAATGGAAAAGGCTTCAAGGCAGCCACTGAATTTCAGAGGCAGATTGTGGGTATGGAGGGAAAACCTTTGTTGGAACATGTGGAATGAGAAGAATTTGCATAACAATATGACATGGGAGAGACTGGAAATGGATGGGATTGTTTGAACTAGACCACATTAGGCAGGTTCCTGTCTGTAGCAAAGGGCTGGGAGCACCATGAAGAATGTAAGTACTGAAATCTGCTTCTACCAACCTGTTCTTGGGAGCTGCTGCACATGATCTGACACCATGCTGTAACTGTTGAGCCCAGCCTCTGTCCAAGTGTGCAGTTTAGGTGATGTGTTTTCATCTGCCACTGCTGTGAAAGGAAAGAGCCATGTACAGGGAGCTGGCTGCTCCTCAGAGCTGAGCCCTTCACCTGCCAGCTGTCCTCAGATTTTCCTTTTTTTCTTTTTTTTTTTTTCTTTTAAAGTTCAAAAGAGATGGTTACATTTTTTTTCTTTGTAAGTGGATTACATAAAATCTCCCAAGAGCTGACCTTGCAAAAGTGTCACATAAGACTTTCCGCAAACTTCTTCCAATCCTGGAAAGGACAAACTGAGTGGGAGAAGAGGCCACCTACTCCAAGATGAAGTGCAGCTGGAGGTAGCACAAACCTGATTCCAGCAAGGAATGGTATACCCTCATCTCTCTCACTAACCCTGACCTAACAGACTACTAATTTAATTTGATGGTAATGTGGTTTTGGCAAGTTGCTACTTTTTCCCCTAAAGAAAGAGTTGCATTTTTAGAAACCTTCTCTTCTCCAGTAATATACCCAAGCACCTCACAGTTTAAAATCTGAAGTAGCTATTGCTGTAATTATAAGTAAAAAAAAAAAAAAAAAAGGATGATAATGCAGATGTTTAAATTTTATTTCTAAATTCTTTTGGAGTAAAGGGCATAAAATTGATTTTAAAATATGATAAATTACTTAACTGAATGGAACAGGCAAGGGACAACTTGGAATTAACAGGGCACAGTAGGAATCCTACATGACAAAATAAATTATTTTTCTGAACTATCATACTGTTACCATTGTGAAATAAACACCAAGAAAATTTTCCTGGACTCCTGCTGAGATAGAAGCCAGCCAGCAGATAGCTTTAATCTTATGGAGAATTTATACATACATAGAGAAGCTCAAAATACAGCTTTTAAGAGCTGCTAATAAAACACTGGCCTTCTCTGGCTCTTTTTTATTCAAACTACTTTATATACTAAAAAAAAAGAACTCACCAAACAATTTAGACATTATTTTCAACACTTTCTTCTGCAAGGTTCTGTTAGCCATTCTCTACTATTCATAATTTTCAATACCCTTACACTACAGGTCTTTGAGAAAGTAGGGACTATGAAGCTTCATTTTGCAAATATTCCAGGCTAAATGACTTGCAGGAAAGTGAGAACTGCAGTTTTAATTACACAGAGGCTCCAATTAACTTTTTGAGGTGGGAGCCCAAGTCCCTTACAACTTGACCCATGAATAAGGATTCTGTTTGGCATGAATGGTCTCTCTTTCTATGCCCCTCCACCAGTGTGGAGCTATAACACATCCAAGCACAGCCATATATTTTTTAAGAGAAGCACAGTCTGCAGATTGTAAAAGGTGACAAGGGTAGCTGCCTGTCAAAAGAAGTAAATGGGTAACAGGGAAATAAGACACCGGTCAGCCTCAGAAATAATTTTTAAGTATAAGAGTAACCATTCTGAAATGCAGTAATTCCAGAGCTCACTGCTCCTTCAGAGGCAAATGCTGCCCATTCCACAGGGGAACCCACCTATCTTCATGGGGGTTTTAGAGGTGTATTCCACTACAGGCAACATTTTATCTACCTCTGGGGACAATGTATTTTTCCAGTGTCTTCAGCATCAAAGAAAGGTTTCTAAGTCTTGAAGTATTTCAGTACCAGTGTATCAGGTAGGGAAACACACACAGGAATTTAAAAGCCCTGCACTCAAAAGGTATTCACACAATAAACAGGGACTTTTTCATGAGGCATCAAGGAAAATACAACTTGTTTATTATGTGGAAAAGGGAAGTAAAAAGTGACTCCTATCTTCTTAAACTTAGTACAGTTGAGGATTATTACACCTAGTTCTGCTGACAATGCAGACACAAGTGATCAGATTATTAAGTGGACTGGATGCCACTAGATGGCAGAAAGAGCCATTTTACACTCCTTGATCTCATCTACACCATTTTGAACGTACCCTTACAGGACACCTAGGGGCCTATCTTCACCACTGAGATGCAGGATATAAGAAAAAAATCAACTTAATGACTGCCAGTGCTAAGTAGATTCATTTGAAAAAAATGTTCAGCAAGGTATAATTTTTAAAACCATCTGTTTACACTGGGTCCTTTCCGTAAAGCTGAGAAGCCTTGCTTGAGAAGAAATGAATTTTACTTCCCATTTACACCAAGGGCACAGGATTTACAAGACTTCCAGCAGTCTGATGGGAAGCAAAGTGCCATAAATTTTCTGCAAGTTGTTCAGAAGACATGCAAAAACAGGTTCAGATTGAATTAGTTGAAAGGAATAGCAACCTTCTATCTGCAGCAAAGAGCTCTATTTCTACTGGGCTGCACTGGTTTTTCAGTCTCCAGGAACAGAAATAATGGAGAAAAAAAGCTGGCAAATTTTTGATCAGTTCCTTGAACACCATATACTTTATGATTCAGCATTAAAAGCATGAGCTGATTTGCATCTGCCTTCTATATTACCCATTATGTTACACTGTGTCACCTCTCTGATTCACTTCACGCTCAAACCTAGTCTTTAAATATCTGTCCAGCAGAAGAGCTCAATTGCACCAGCCCTTCTCGCTCCCTCATCCCAAGGACAGCACCACATCTGGAGCTTGCAACACCCTTGACAAATGTGCTGCATTCCCCAGCTGTCACTCCACAGCACCGCCTCTGCAACCTTTCACAAACCCCTGCCGCCTTCTCCGGCTAAGAAAGGGAATACAGTCCCACCTCATTCTCACTCTGGTCTCTCTGTTGTCTCTTTTGTACATCTCCCAGCAAGTTACTCTTCCCGGACACAGAGCAAGCTTATAATTTCTCCATTTCCAGCCATTTACTTACATTTTACAGAAGCCATCATTTGCTTTTGTATCTTCCAAGAGGTAAAATAGCTAAAAATTCAATGTGACAGATAAGTTTTCCTCCTTATGCAGTTCCAGTTCATCTGTCCATCTATTGCATAATAGTCTCCTGAGCAGCTGCAGCCTTACCTATACTCACAGAACATGAATGAGCATAAAATCGTAAATTCTTCACTATATCTGGAGTAATCCCTGTTGTTAGTCAAGATACATGCAGAAAGTAGTGTCATGCTTTAAGTACTTTAGGATACGCTAAACCCATGTAGAGGTGTTGAGTGTGCAGAATACATTCCTTTAACAAATATGCCATGCTGACCAGGAGGTTATCTTTAGAAAAAGGCAAACATGGCAAAACTCCTTTCTCAATTGACTACTTTATATCTAGGAGCATGATACTGCAGGCCTTGCAGGGGACTCAGCTAAATCCCAATGCAAAACAGAGGTCCTGGCCCCAAAATTATTAAACCAGTTTTTCCTCACCTTATGTGTCACGATTTGTTATAGTCCAGAATTTCAGGGTACAGACACTCAGGTGCCTGCACCTGAACTTCATGAAATAATGTTTGTAATAAAGGCATCTTTTGTGATCATGAACTACACATATACCTTTGTATTCCACTCCTCAGTCTGCACTGGACAAACTTACCTTTTCCAGCTCCATAGACTCTGCTTATTTGGGTGTTTGCTCTCTGCTGCTCCTCGCTTTTGCAGCTGTTTTTCCTGGACAAGTTGCAGTATTATGAAACTGTCCGATGAACTGGGGGAAAATTAAAAGGCAGAGAACAGCACTAATACTCCAAACCTGAGCATCTCTTTCCAGCCCAAACAAAGGTTAAAAAAGACACTTCCAACTCCTTACTCAGTGCCTGCTTCCCTGAAGGTGCTCAAGATGTCTCACTTCCACAGAGACAAGTTTTTAAAACTAAAGCCTCTCTCTGATCAGGAACTCCTGTAATTGACAGCAAATAAAGCAAAATGCCAGCTTTGCGAGAGAAGAAACTTCAGTAGTGCTTTCAGTGAGGCTGGTGCAGAAAAAATGCAGCAGGCAAAAGGGAAGACTTCTTGTAAAAACATCTGGAGAACGCAGCTGTCCCACTGCCTGGCACGCAAAACCCACAGCAGACGTGCACAGGAACGCCACAGGTTCCTCACAGAACAAGTTCCTACAGTCCAGTAATCTCCCTTCAGTTGCAGTTAAGTATAAGAACTCACAGAACGATTTTAGGCTCCCCTGCCAAACCTCACAAATGTCTTCCACCTCCCTCTCCTCCCAAAAAACTAACAGCCAATAATAAGGGCCACACAGTGAGGCTACTCAGCCAAGTACACCTAGGTTCAGGAACAGGTTTATTCTGGTGTGGGTAATTTTGGGTTTTTGGCATTTTAATCTTGTTTCTAACTGTCAGAGTACATGACAAATAGGAAGAGATTGCTCTCTTTGCTGAGGTGGCAGAGAGGAAGCTCCTGCGCCAGCTTCCACATTGCTAGGCACCGGAGACTCTCCAGTCAGGAGAGAAACAAGCAAGGACAATAATCTGAAGTCTGGATTCCACCAGGATCTCTCCCTCCAGCTCACCTAGGCCTCTGGGCCTTTCAATCTGCAGCAGTTAAGGAGACCCTGAAAGAGGTTGGAGGCAAGGTTCTTAAAAGCAGAATTGAGCAAGGACATTTTCCTAGTAAGTGTTATCAAATTATTTCCATGTCTGTAACTCAAAGGATACTGTTTTCCCTAGGGAACTCGCATGGAAGAAAGCAAACCCCATACTTGTTATATTACCTACCTTCTCCATTCTCCAACACCATTTCAAAGTGTACCTTGATGGTCTTGCATCCTGGTTAGTTGACCTATGCTTGAACACCTCCACAAGGAATTCATCCATGTACTACTGAATCCTCACTGTGTTTCTCCTAGAGTATACATCCCATGTTTTGGGGGACAGGATGCTTTACACTTGTCTCACATTTCAGCAATTGGAACTGCTGAACACCCTAACCTAGAGGAAAATTGCAGTAAGATGCTTTCAAAATCAAGAGTTAGCAAAAAAGTTCCCCTTTGCTCTTAACCCAGAAGGTAGTCTGGAGTCCCCTAAACCCCACCAGCCACAACCCAACACCATTTCCATCTCTGTCTGAATTTTCACATGGTCAATGAAACCAGGCTACAACACACAATCACATTAAAAACTCAGGTTGTTATGGTGAATTCTGGCACAGTACAGTAAACTCAGTGGCCAAGCCAGCTTTCCTATCCTATTACAAACAATGTCTGAGCCCTTTAGTGTAAGTGAATGTTATTTCCATTAACGCAGGTTTGGAGCACTACTCAAACAAAGTCAGGTTAATTTTCTAATGAACATTTCGTTTCCTCTACAGAGATCTGTACAGTTATCCACTGGGTTTAAATACAGTCGTGAATCTTTTGTTCTTCCAAGCCAGATTAAATCTTAAAACTTATTTTTGAAACTGTAATTTTTTCCCAAATGAACCCCAGCATTCTCACATAATCTTACCACTGTCAAATGGCAGAGACACATCAAAGGCCAAAGGTGGGGCCAACAGCACAGAAAATGATATCAGTAATTTAAGCTGGTACAATGGATATAGCTCTTTTTGTGCCAGAGTGAATGAACTTTGACAATTGAATGAATTATGGAAGTTCAGCACTAGAAAGGCACAGTAGGGCAATGCAAGTGGCTTTATGTATCTAACACAGAGATTTGTTTTACATAACTCAGTGTTCTGCTGTGGCAGGTAAAATGTTTGCCCATGTAACCTCAGTATCAAAAGTAGTTTAAATCATTAGAGGATGGATACTGTCACTGGTACCAACCCAGTGTTTTGCATGAAATGAGCTGACAGCAGTTCAGCCTGCCATACAGCTGTTTTACAGCCACTGCATTTAACATTCACATGCTTTGCAATGATTAATATTTGCCAGAATTTAGTCAAAGCAAGAAACCAAATTAAAAAGTTCTACCATCAGTGGTTTAATGCCCCATATAGAGAAAGCCCACAGCTCCAAACATTACTGCACTGAGTCTGAAAATGTTATTTTAAGAGACTGGAATTGCTTTATGCACATGCTTATTTTATTCCCTTCAGTTACCACAGTTCATGGGGGTCACTGTATTTTATAGAAAATTTTACAGAAAAATAAGATTAGCTTAAAAAAAGTCTGCACTTTTCACTCTTGTAAAGTGCAAGAAGTCCAGATAAGGACAAGAATTAGTATAAACTATTTCTAGACTCAGAAGTAATTACAGCACAGAATCTAGCGGTAACTATCTTAGAAGGTCCACCCTCCAAGTTTTAATGGCTGAAAATTTGAAAAGTCTGGCAGTAATGAGAATTGCGAAGAAATTAGACAAGCTGAAATGAAGACAGACAAAAGTATTTTTTAATATAAAAATGATCTTTATTTCTTCAATACAAGGTAAACTACTATTGCAGTTTAAGACCAACACAAAAGTTGGACAGCAAATTGCTTAACAGTCTCCTAAAGGCTGAAAAAAAGAAACCTATGAAAGCTAAAAGTTGTGCAATATTTCAAATATAACATCTAAAAAAATGAAATTATCCCTTAACTTACAGATAATTTAAGTACCTTTGCTAAAAATGTATTGAAATCCACATTTGCTAGGATACCACCTTACCTTGTGGAGAAATGTAGGTCTCCAAAAACTCCAGTATTCAACAGACTCTTTGGCCTGCCAGCATCAGGGAATTGTTTACTAGATATATAGAATCCTTTGGAGTCAGGCAGTCTGACAGGCATCCATTTCCTTACATTTTGCATTGCAATTCTGCATTCCAACTTGGAACAGTGGAACTTGGAACCCTCCTCCTGTATTTCAAACCACTTCTTGAGAATTTTATTCCTATATCCTTGTGCAAAGCGGGAACCAGGAAATGGAATGGTACAGGAAGACAATACAGCCTTTTGTTTAGAAAGTCAGCAATGCTGGTCATCATCATAAAAATGTTACAGTTTACCAAATAGGAATGTATTTCACCTTTAAAACACTTGGCGCTTTTTTTTTTCCTTTCTTTATTATTTTAAAAAAGGACAACTGCAGTAGTAAGGAATATGAATTTGCAACCACATATATTTATAAAAGCACACACATTCCTCATTTTCTTACATCTGAAGATCAAAGGAATGTCTGTTTCATAATGTGATAATAATATGCACAGTTTAAAATATTTTCTATTACAAAATACTGTGTACAAGAGGGTGAGGCTGAAATCTATTAGTTGAATATACTCTAAAGTGTTATTTCTGAAATCATGTAAAAATCACATTACATGGTATGAATAGATGGGAACTTTTACAGCTTAAATGTTCCATTCCATCAGGAGCAAAGATATACTGTTTACTACTTTCAAGAGACTTCTGTAAAATTAGTGTATTTAGAAGATTTAAGCACAGGCGTAGGCATCATCCCAGGACCTATTGCAATCACTGGGGCTACAGAAAGGGTTCAAGAATTAACAAACGTATCCTAGACAAATGGAATAAGGAGCTTTATCGTATTTTGTCCCACATGAGGGAAAACAAATCCCACAAGAACATCGAATCGATGAACTTCTATACCCCAAACTGCTCCTTACTAAATTTAGCCTCTAAAGCTAAATGGGAATCTAGAAATACATGGGATGTCAGACTTTAATGGAGTACGGGGAGGAAAGGGGAAGAAGGCGAAACAACTACAAAATGAAAGAACTCCCAACTCAACACCCCTATCCACCCCAAGCCAGTCTGAAGTATTAATTGCAAGGCATCATAATTGCAAGAGACAGTATTTCTGCATAAACATCATGATTCATCAGCATGCTGCAACTGTTATGTTCAAGACCTGTGCGGTTAATTACCAAAACAATTTGCATCTCAACCAAAGCCACATTGCTTCTTTTCTATGTTACAATTGTTATTTCGGAAAGAATTCAAATGAATTCATTTTTTTATATGGACACTGGCCTGCACCTTCCTTCCCTAAAATCTTGAAGGGTTTATATTTCAATGCAGAAGCAATTTAGTGTCTCAGATCTCTGAAGAGTACCAGTCATAAACGTGTGTATTTTATATTTAAATCTACATGACTGACAGTATCTTAATGAGCATTATATTAAGAAATTTAAGGCTGTATCTCAGTTCACGCAAGAACCAAAAACGATTTTAACAGGCTACATATAAAATTCTATAAATAAAAATGGGAGCAATGTCTGTTTAACCTGTACACGAATATCAAGTGGATAAGGAAAGAAAATCAGGAATTAGGTATTTCTAAAAAGAATGCCATGTATTTTACTAGAAACACAGATGACAAGTATATACAACATTTAAATCTCCAATTATCCACGTACAACTAGGAAAAAAAACATTTACAAGGGTTTGGGTATGCAACTAAACAATCAGCTAAAAAAATACAGTTAGAAAAACTAAGCCTCACCAATTTCCAAGGAACAAAACCAGAAAGTACTCAGTCCATAAAGAAAAAAAGCTAATGTCTAAATTTAATAAAAATATCTTGTTTAACACAAAAAACAAACAGCTATCCAAGTTTATGAGCCACACTGAAATAAAAATTTGAAGTTCTGAGAAACATTGTTCAAAATGTAATCAGAACAAAAATTATTGGCACAGAAAGCAAAAAGGGAATGAGGAAGAAAGAAGACTGTACAGTTTCCAAAATGCTATGTTCTTCTTCTTAAGTACTTTGACCTGTCAAAACGTATAGTCCTGTAAAAATTTTCCTTTAAAAAAAACACCCTCTACTTCTAAAAAACAAACCACCAAAATATGTTCTACTTGTTAGTTTTGTCTTTCAAGATAAAGGACATAGCCTTAAGATAGTATTTTCAATGTTACTTATAAACTCAATACTTGAAAAAAAAAAAAAAAAAAAGAAGTATTTCCTCACAGATTATTTTATCCTTTCATCAGCAAAAGGAAATGAAATACAGCTGAATGAATATTAAACAGTAGTAGCCATCATGGCATCACCACCAGTCAGCAAGTTTCCCAACAGCCATTTCCTGCATGTGCACAGGAAATTGCAGGAACATTTAGTAAACCAAGACTCAGTAAAAATTCTACTACAGATCCAGTTATACATGATGTACATTAAGCATATTCCTTTTTGGTGTCTATCAGGATCTTTGGAAATTTTTTTTCTGTACATTTTCTTGTTTTATAAAAAAATCTAACAAAGGAAGCTCACAACAACAAGAGAGTATTATCTAAATTGCAACGCAGTACATTATCAGTTAAAACTAAGAATTTGGAGAACAGGCAGATATAATGGGCTTTATACAGGGATCTCATCTCTCAGGTCACAATGGTCATTCTGTTTAACTTATGTTATTTAACCCCTGCTATTCTCCCCGCTATTTCCACTGCCAGCAATGGAAATATGTGAGTGAGAAATTACACTCCATGTAAAAAGAGCAACAGTCTCAAATCTCTTTTAATGTGGACTAAAATATCAGTTCCTACATAAAATCCTTGTAACGTTACTTTTTTTTATTTTAAAATCTATGCAATGGAACATTACTTACCTGCTGCTTTTCCAGTATTAGCTATTCCCCATTAAATTGCTACAGGCAGGTAATTTCTTCCTTAAACTTATTATACACAGTAGTAAACAATATTTTTAAGTAAAGAAAAAAAAGTTACAACAGTACTGTTTGTAACCCATACCTATTCACAAAAAAAGCAGGAAGTGATTCATGACTTGCTTGATACAACTTTCAGTTTTACAAAATTTTAAAAGGCAGTTTTCATTTTCAAACAGGATTAAACAAACATGTGAAATACCTTCTCAGTAGCAAATAGTTCAATAAACACCAGTGATCCCATGCATGAGGAACTGAGGTACATAATTTAAGAAAAAAAGAAAAAGGGGCGAGTCTGAAGCTGTAGCCAAGTCCAACAGCATCAACCTGGCTGCAGGAAACCTGGTTGAATAGTAGGTGCCAAAAATATTAGAGCATTTCAGGCTTATGCAAAACTTTTGCAGTTGCACAAGCTACTGATCCCAACTCAGTAAAGCATAAAAATCACTCATGTATGCAAATAAGACACTTAAAGCATATGTTTGCATTCTTGAAATCTGTGAAATGTAAGCACATGCTTTATATGCTCTGGAAAACCAAACAGACTTAAATGCTTTCCTGAACAGGGTAACATTTCAAGTCAGCTGTAAAATCTTCAAAACTGGTAAAAAAGAAATCAAGAGACTTGTAAGATTTGCCTCTTAAAGCCATCTGAGGTCTTGAAACTTAACTTAAAACATTAAGTGCAGCTATTTGAACAAGTGACAACTCTAAGAGCGTGACTGTTACGTAACGCTTTACAATTGACTAGAAGTGAGCCTTTGCACAAGGCTGATGGAAATGAAGCTTTTGCAGCTTTTATGAAATTTCTATTTGCTTGCATTTCACACTTGATGAAATTTAAAACAAATTCTTTAATTTGACGCCTACTTTCACTGAGTGATCCATTAATTCGTTTTTAGGTAAATTTACAAAACCTCATCTGACAAATTTAATCAGTGCCATTTTTTGCTAAGACATTCAAATATTGCCCACTGGTGAACAAGGACATACAAATATACCTTTTCTTTTATAAGCATGTGTGAATGAACCCCAAAGTATTAAGAAAATACCAAACCCATGAAGTCATAAAAATGGTAACATCTTGTTTCTTCTGGCACATTTCTAATATACAACTACGTACAGACTGCTACGGCCTTGGGGGTGGACAGGGAACACACACAAGCACTATTACTATAAAACTGTAAACAACTGCAGGATTTGGGGTGTTTTAAACCTAACCTTTCTACCCCTTATTATGGGCAGTTTAAGTTCATATGAACAGTTTAAGTTTATATTAACTGTAGTGTCAATCAGGATTAAGGCTTGGGAGAGACAAAATTTTCAGTGTGCTAAAAATCACAGACCTGGGACTATCTCTCCTCAGAACAACTGACCACAGAGAGCTGCAGTTTTTACAGTTTTATAAGTCAACTGGCAAATTTACAAGCCACCTTGGTAAACACTGCTAAAAAGCAAAACAGAATTAAAGGTTTTATGTAACCACCTATTTTTGTATCAAAATTGAGTGGGAGAGCGCAACATTAGTACGTTTAACTCGCTGAATGCAAGATTAGGTTGAGGCATATGCAAGAACTATTGCGATGTTTTTGAAGACAGCATCAATGTTTTCATTGTAACATTATCTTTAAATATTGCTGAACACATGACTTTCCCTGAGGTGTAAACATCAAATAACTTGAACAGCTTTACACATCAGCCCCATTAAACAGTTTATTACAACACTACATCTACTGTAATCAGTGGTGCTGTGTACAGACATTATATGAACAGTTTAACATGAACAAACTACTATAAAAACAAGCATTTACTTGACTTTTTTCAATTGCTTGCACATTATAATTGCCAAATGTATATAACCAGTAATAAAGTTGCAAAAGCTATAAGGTTTAAATCACACAGGTTTCCCTCAAATAAAACAGTTAAGCAACATAAAAAAGTAAAAGAGCTACTGGTTACCATGTATGCAGATTTGCTTTATTCAGATCTATTCCTGTTCATATTATCCATGAATCCTTACAGGCTCAGTTCAATCACATGAAGCAAACTGCCGGACAAGCATCTTTCCTTGAAGAACATATCTTGTCTTGCATGATGTTCCTCTTCCTTCAGCTGTAATGTGTCAAAATTTGTGATGTAGATTTTGCTAGTCCCCAAAACACACAGAAAATTGTTGGCTTATCTATACATACACAACTCGTGCATCTACTTCACCATGATGTTAACTAACACAAAACACCCAGAAGCAGTAGCTACTCATTTTAAGTTGTTCTCTAATACAGTAATTAAAAGTAAGATTAATGTTGTTGTACAACGAAGTTGAAAGAATATAAACTTCACAGTTAAAGTATTGATGATAAAGAAATAACTACTGCTTCTGTGACTGACTGCAAAATTTATATAGAACACTTCCTAAAGTATGCATTCTGCAAGAGTAACTGAACAAGAATTTAAAGTAATTTTACCACAATTAGATTTTTACATTTTTTACCTGCCCACTTACATAAGTTTTAAGCTAGTTTGACATTTAAGTAATTAATTGATTGTATAATGAAGTGGATGGCTCACAGCTCAGTAACATTTAAAAGCACAGAAGAATCTGACACCAGTACTTCAAAAGACTAGTGGAAAGCTGGATGGGGTTCACCTCTAAAAATACACACTTGCAGTTATGCACAAGAACCCACTTTTCAATTAATGCAAAGTAAATTTGCAGGTTTCCTCACCTACTTGCCCTTGAAAAAACCCCAAGCCCCTACTTCCTATTCTCATCTTCTTTGGCAAATGAGGGAACCACACAATTCAAGTTAATTACTGTTAGAGTTCACAAAATACTTGGGATGGTGTAATTCCATACACTGGTTTTCAGTTGAATTCTATTACAAAACAATTAGCTATCTTAATTTCATTAATAATTCACAATTTCAACATTCAATAATTTCAAAATAGTTTCAATCAAATTCTTTTAAAAACCCAACACATTGAATTATTCATTTGAAAACCAAGACATTTAGAGAAGCAATTTCATGAATGTGCAACAGTACACAGCTGTCAAATATTCTTCTACTAGTACAGTAATTTCAAAGCCGGAAAAACTAAAGATGCAATTTTTCTTCTTAATTTCCTCCAAGTGACTGTTAACAATAACTTAAAAAAAAAAATCCAAAGTACAAACAAGTAGACCCTATACACTACAGTATGCACACAAACTAATCCAGATCAGCAACTGAAATTTCTTCTCTCATTCACAGATTTTGTTCCCAGATCCTGAATGCATCAACAAGCAACCACTTTTGGGGAAGTTCCGTCCCCAGAGGCCAATGTTTCCATAGGAGTTATGAACTTTTGAAATTAATTAGTAGCAAAGTGATGAAGTGCTACCTCCACAAGAAAAATACATTTGGAGTTGTGAGCTACATTAGCACAAACAGACAGGAGTGAATCTCAGCTTTCTAGTGGAGAAAGTCAGTACCTGACAGCTGTGAGATTGCACATCAGAATTTGCTGCTCTCATCACACAATTGCTGTAGCCAGAATTATGGATCTTTATTATGTCTATGGCAACATTTAACAGATCCAAAGCACCCTATGTATGATTTATAATAGTACCATAAGAAAGCTTCAGTTCCTGGGAATAATTTGCTATATCTGTAAAGGTACTTACAGAACTACAGGAACTCTAAAGGATGCACAATAAAGTGAATTTAGGATTAATGCTTTTTGGTATAAGTCTCTTAAGATAACCAGCACCACACTGAGCCTTTATTTTTAGAAACATGACCAACTAAAATCCAAAGTGGTGTACATTTCGGGTTCAAGTATTCTGCCACTATCTCTTGGCAAAACTGGAAACCCTTGTGGTTCCGAAAAGAAATAAATCTGTATGGATTATACCTGTGTGCTCAGCCCTTTTCAATATTCTACAAGCAAGTAGAATGTTGAAGCAACAAAAAAGCTTAAAAAAAAAATTAAACCTATAATCAGTATTTCTTAGCATCTTTCCATCTGCCTCAAGCTCATACATAAGCTATCTGTCCCAAGCATGTGTCAGATTTGTACAGTTTAACACCAGACAGCAATCAGTTTCTCAGCATTTCTACCAAAATTTACCAACTCTACCCAAATTTCACCCTTAGGTGTTGAATAGAAATTTTGTCATTTAGAAGTTAGGGGTTTATGCCAAAACATTTCACAAATGAAATCCCAGAACTTGAGTGATAAAACATTTCTGTATTTATGCAAGATGCAACTTGAGCACTTTTTTACCCACAAAGACATACTCTTACAACAAAACCCCAACAGATTTCTTTATATATATATATATATATCAAAAGCATGATGCAATAGCAGCTCTAATTTTTTCCCTTTAATTCCAATTATCCAAATATTCACATAAAAGCTTTAAACAGCCTTTAAAATTTTGAAAATTCTACAGCAATTTTAAAGCTGTATATACATATACCCATCAAGTTTTATTGAAGTAGTTTATTTTCAGAGATTGAATTTCAATCTCACATGTTCACAATTCAGTAAAATGCACAATACACATGTTATTATATCCTAGAAGCTCCCATGAATTACTTCATGTAATTCTCCTTTATTTAATTCTATACATGAAGAAAAAGAAATACACAAACCAAAAATCCCACAGAAAGTATCAGCTTAAAAGCCAAAAATTTCTTTTTAATTTAACCTACATTCCAGAACATCAAAAAATACCCTAAATATTTTGATGCTTTAGCTATAACATAGTGCGAAAGAAGGAATTTCAAGCTTGACTTTCTATTTGTCTTTCAGCATGTAAGCAGAGACACACATGTGGTTCATACATGTACAGACTATTTTATCAGCACTAGCACCTGCTCACACTTGCTCCCCCCTCCTATTATGAGTGTACTTACCTTCTGTCTTTGTTCACTCTTAGCGTATAATTTAAGATCAACACAACGACGATTTCATGACTGTATAAATAATTTTACATGGCGGAAAATCCTCCTAAACTAATTTCATTTGTCCGGTATCTTTCTTCTATTATCCCAGCCTATTTACCAAAACTAACTGACGAACAGAGAGGTGCGTTCAGAAAATTCAATCTTTAGTTTACAAATTAAAAAGATATGAACTATTGGCAAGTATTTTTCACATTAGTATATGAGGAAGAGACAAAAAAGTAGATTGAGCTGCCACAGGAAAACATAAAAACGAAGATCTTTCATATGTCTCCTTTTTTTGGTAAAAAGAAATCTTAGTTCTCAAACCACAATGAGCAAAAGTAAAAAAGTGGATTTTTTTTATTCTTTGAAGAACATTGCATCCAACCAACACTTTCACTTCTGTCTTTCATATGCCTAAAAGTTTCTTGGGGAACTTTTCACACAGATCAAATTTGTCAAAATTAATGAATTCACAAAAAAAAAAAAGCCCAGGATATGAGGAACAAAAAATTGTGTGTCTAAAGACACCTCAGAAGTCAATAAAATTACAGCAACATATTCATGGGGAAAAAGTAATAAAAGTATTTGAAAATATGTAGCATAAGAGATTACGTTCATTTTTTAAATCCTTGCTTCACGCTCAAGTAAATCAGATTCATCACAGAACATTAACAGACAAACTCCATTTCTGCAAAGCACCAGAGTAATGGTAAAACAGACTTTACGAAGCACATAAACCAGTGGCACCACTTGCCTCTATCATGCTATGCTGGATTTCAAATTTCAAAACTGAATCAGATGCACAAAGCATTATTGCTCTGGTGAATGCTAAATACAGAAGAAGAGCACCAGCCCCACATAAAACCCAGCCCCAGTTTAAAAAGAGTAGCTTAAGACTAACACCTGATATAATTCTAGACAGGTATATATACCCAGGTCTTGAAAAGTGTTATCACATGATTCACTTAATATTAACTAGAAGCTTATTAAAATAGCCTATTAAAAACAGGCATTTGCCAATTCATTACAAGGTTTCTGAAAAAGGCTAATTTCATATTTCACTTGACGTTAAAGTGGTTATTAGCACACTTACAGGACCATTCCAGCTTGGAGAAGCAAAAATATAATGAGTACCATGTAAGCCATCAGTACCATTTCTCCTCCTACTGACACAAAAAATTCCAACCATGTTACTTCTTGAATCACTCAAAAGCTGAAAGTAATTTCAGAGTGATCTGAGAGCAGTTTTTGAAGAAGCATATGAGCCTCAGACTTCAAACTGTTTTGCTTACAGTGGTTTGAGAGCAGAAAAATCAGAGAATAAACATGAAATATGGAGTACAAAGTCTACATACATATCAACTGTTACAACGTTGTGGTTTTGTCTTTGCAATTCAATCCAAGTCCAGTTTAAGCAGGAAATAATCCATCAACCCAGTAACAAAAACATAAAATAAAAAACTTAACATTCAGCAGTTATAGAAATTCAGACAGATTAAGACTGGGACAATGTATCACCTAGAAATACATTACTAATTATCAGTTTAAAAAAAACCTGCCTAATAAGTCAGGACTCATGCTGATGAAGCTATATTACTGTTCTGTTTGTACACATAAATTTTGCTGTTAATTCTTCTAAATGTCATTCTATTGGGTTCTCAGGTTTTTTGACTGGGTAATCCTGGGTTAATGCAGGGTAGATATTTGTTTTAAATCCATTGTTATCTTTTATATTTACAGGCTTTCTATGAGCGAAGGCAAGATGTTCCAGGGAAGCATTCAGTTTATGGTAATTCAGGAGAATGGATTATCAATGTACAAGAGGAGGCACAAAAATCTTGCAACAATTTAAGTTTAAATCATGAAGTGTACAAACAGAAGTGTAAACACCTGATACGGTACAACTAAATTTTTTAGAGTTTTACTGTTATAAACATATTTTGTAAGTTATTCCAATTTAACCCATCTCTATAAATGTAATACAGTACAAACTGAATTTCACTGTTTACAGAAGTTTTCACAATGGACCCTTAGAATCCTTCTGAACTAGACGTGTAACACTTTGGAAAAAATGCCAGTACAGTATCACAGTCATGACTATAGGTACACAATAAGGAAAAATATAGGTGCCATTCATAGGGTGCAGGCACAGAGGCAACTTCATGTTTTCTGGCAAAACACAGTAATATGGGGAATAACTCGTTTCAGCACTGTTGATATTTATTAAATGACTGAGTGTTAAATCAGTTTATGAATATTATTCAATGTAAAAAATGAAACAAAAAATGTATGGGAACATACATCTTAGTGAAAATGAAACATACAAACCAGGAGATAACTATTGCTTTTATATGTGTGTGTATAAATATATAAAAACAAAACTACAATAAAGCTCTTCTTCATTAAGACAGCAACAAGACAAAATGTTTACAACTTCACTTAAAAAAAAATACCGAATGCTTTCATTTACATGTGGTATCCTAAATTTGCCATTTAAGTCAAGTTCTTAGGATCTATTTTCTTCACACAAGGGAATCTTTCCAAGACACCCTTTTGAAAGAAAAGAGAAGTCCCAGCACACAACAAAGCTGAAGGATCTTGCAAATATAATTTCCACCTGAACTGAGACTGAAATCACAGCCTCAGGGTAAATTGTGCTTCAGAAATTATAAAATGCAACCTAATGCTGTTTGCTATATATTCTTGGGATAAGAGGGTAGGAAATCTGGCACAGTAAACCTGTATCTACATGCACAACACTAAATACATAAAAATTAAAGCTAGATTAGTAAACTATGCCAAGGGTTAAAAAATTATCTTTCATTCCAGGCTATTAACAATTTTTAGTATGGTTTGCTCATCTCCACCAGAAGGAAAATACTCTGGAAATGCATCCATTACTCTATTAGTAACAACTGTTTGCAAATATCAAAAATATGCAGTTATTATAAAAGGTAAAAACCCAGTTCAACAGAAGAAATTACATTTACTTTTGTTATATCTGTTTTTTATGTTCTCTTATTTTACAATTAAGAGCCAGAGTTGATATTTTTACTGAATTCCAGAAATATTTCTACCAATCCATTTTTTATGGCAAAAAGTGGCATTAACAGAAATATACTGCCAACTTCATTTCAGCTGCCTATTTAAGCCTCTGACTCCCCTTCTCTACGTCTGTTTTTCTTTTTGTGTCCCCTGCTGGTATATGAACCTGAGACAACATCCCACTTAATTCTCCACACACTAGAGTATTTACTATCATAATTTGTTCTCTCCCAGAGGAGTGTCAGTAACACAAAAAGCCTGACTGAAAAACTGACATTTAACACATACAGAACTGTATTTTCACTTAGGACTATATTACATTTTATTTGACTTTTTTTAAGTTTTGCTCTGTTACATTTATAAATGAACTTCCATGAATAAAAAAACACATGCAGATCTGGAAACTAAATCCAAGGTTAAATATAAGAAATGGAAGCTGGGCAGACAGGCACGTCTACAAGCTTCAATTTCAGTGAAGATGTAGTGGAAGTTCTTTCAAAAAGACCACTAGAGAGTCACTTTTAGGTAGGGTTGTTTTTTTTTCTCAGTTGTCAAATATAAGGAAGCATGGGTGGCTTTAATTCCCAACCCTCAAAATGGTACATTATATATCGTAAACATTTCTATGTGTTCGGAAGCAGCACATTGAAAAAAATCATTGCTTAGCATGCTACTCTAGCTGTCTAGACATCTGATGCATACAAGACTTCAGATACATGAAATAAAAGAGCGTATTAGTTTGTAAACAATCAGAAAATAATCAATTCTAGTGTCATACGCTTGTTTACAAGTCTTCAGAAAATTACTACCAGCAGAGGGAGAGACTGAAAAATCAGGGTGGTGGGCAACAACTGATAATAAATTTTACTGAACGTTAATACCTGAATTTAGCTACAAGGCATGAGATACTGACAGGTCACAGTTCAAAAATAGAGAGCAAAAACTGGTTATATTTCCTGAATTTGACTAGAACTCACCAGCAAAAAAAAAAAGCCAAACAAAACCAAAACCAACACGAAACAACAAAACCCACAAAAATCACCACCGTACCTGTGCAAGGACAATAACTGCAAGGACATTGAAATAATCCACACACAATCTATGAAGGACTAAATGCTGCAGTCCTTACAGAAGTATATTTTAAAATACAAAATTAATATTTTTAAATACAATTAAGAAATAAAACTGTAAAATTTATGTAGTCTTTTAAGATTACAAAGAGAACAGTCTGGCTTATTGCTTTTTGAAGAAGTGGTTCAATCACATTTCATAAAAACTGGGAACACTATTATCAGCCAAAATAAAAGTGGCATGCAGAATGTAGAAGATAATTGCACAAATACTTGCTCCCTCCCAAGACCAGTTAATTACCTGTTGTTACTTACCTATGTTCACATCAGGTGCTGCAAGAAGAAAGTGATTCAAGTATGTACTGCAGGACCATTTCAATACAGACATGAATGGTATAAATGATCTCAAACCTAGAGCGGTTACTTTCAGTAAGTCAGTAAAGTTCAAGAACATGAAAGAAATGCTCACCTTCTTTAACGGTGACGATATTCTCTCTCCCTGTCTCGTTCTCTGTCACGATCTCTGTCCCGATCACGATGCCTCTCTCTCTCACGGCTTCTTTCCCGGTAATAGTCATCGTGACGATCTCTACTACGTGATTTGTGGCGCCTACTTTTCTCTCGTGACCTACTGTGGTCCCTCTCTCTGGATCGCTCACGTCTTCTAAAAGAAATTACTTCATTAATTTTTTCTTCAAAGTACTTGTCATCCCCATGCCAGTTTTGTACTCTGTTTTTGAGTATGAATTTGACCAAAAACAAATAGGAGGGAAAGATCTGTACATCGTGATGCAGGTATACTTTTGTATATAACATTAAAGATACCTGGTACTAACAGTGGTGGCTAAGAACTCAGTTACAGGCAGTAAGAGGCACCCACTTCCTAATGGAGCAAGGAAAAGTCAAAGTACACACTCAGAATGGAGTATGACTGAAATCAGCTGGGGGAAGTGCATCGTATCTCAAACAATCATTACAATATAGCTGCTAGTCTACATATGGAAAATATGGGCCAAACCCATTAAATAAAACTAGGAGTTAAACTGAAGCTAGTCAGATCAATTTTGAAAAGAGGGTTAATTAAAAGGCAGCTTTCCTAGGTTCAGGAGAGCCTTATTTGGTTCCTTCACATATTTCCTGTGCAACTCAGCAAATCATTAACTTCTTACACACCTTAGTTTCTTCCCTGTAAACTAGTCCTGCACTACACCTTCTCTTTTTTAAGAGCAAATGGAAGAGGAAAGTTTTACCTGGATCCAGAACCATAAGATTTGGACTCAATTCCATGAAGGCAGTCCTGAAGAGAGCTAATAAGTACTTTGCAGCGATCATCTGCAGATACTTTGGATTGTTTGATTAAGGAAATTGCAGTTACCAAGGTCTCTATAGCACTTCCATAGTCCCCTGAAAAGGATGCAAGATCAGGATCAGAAGATTATGCAAATTAAAATATAGATTTTTATCTGTAACAGCATTACCGTGTTGAGTATCTTCTCTTAAACAGCCATCTAGATAATTAACTGTAACACCAAACATTAAAATACTGTCCAGACCAGTACTCAGAAGGTTTTTTTAGAGACTAACTGAAGCACAGCACAAAATCAGTCCTAAGTTGTACCTAAATTCAGCATCCTATCAGGAAAATGTGGCTTCAGGCCTTTTAGATTCCTAATTTAAAAAAAAAAACCCTATAAATTCTTTTCAGTTGAGTAGACTAGCAAACACAAATTGAATTTTACTAACCAGCACTGGCATCTGATACAGCTCTTGAAATGGCACTGCTTGAGATCGCCCTATTTCTATTCATGATTTCTTCAAATTCTGCTTCACTTAGAGGTGTCCTCGCAGCATCCATTTCTCTGCAAGCAATAAAACTAGTATTTAAAAGGTTAAGGAGAACTTCAGAAGCTATCATTGCAACTTCAACAATCCAAGTTTGCAACTTTAAGCAGTGACAAACAGAAAAGAAAGCAGGATCTGGGTTTGGTTTTGGTTAAGGACCATTGTTACAGTATAAAATCCTGAAAGCTTACAAAAAAACCCAAACCAAACAAACAACAAACCAACCAAACAAAAAATCCCCCCAAAACAATTAAGACATTGCTGTACAAATAGACCTTTTTTTTGTTCATCCCATCTATTTCAGACATTCAGCAGCACTTAATATTGTGCTTGACAAATATTTACAATTTTCGTAAAATCCTTGAAGGTACGTAAATAGATATTCCCAAATGAATGGATGTGGAAATACATGTACATAGGCAATGCAGCTTAGAGCAAAATTAGAGAAAATTTTCATAACAGTACTGGAATCAGAACTATATGATCCTGTTTCCCAGACCTTAACTAAGACCAGAATGCCATAACTTTTGAAAAACAAATATAGTTATCATCTTTTTAACACTCAGTTTTCTGAATGATATGTCAGCATTTTACAGCAATTTTTTTTTTTCTTTTAATTTCTGGTCAAGTTCAAGGTACTCCAATTTAATCTCCCTACTAGTCACAGTAAGGAGGAAGCAATAAAGCAGAATCCTTATACTCATTACACTTCAATTATCAGCTACCTATACAGGGTTTGCAAAGTAACAGAAGAAAACCTCAATTTTCCCAAAAGTTTTGCAGTGTCCTATTAGCCAGTCTCTGTGTCACATAGAAAATTTGGAGAAACGTGTTAAGAGATAAATGCTGAGACTGTCAAACTGGCCCACTGCTTGATATTTCTAGAACAGTGTTAGTTCTTCTGGTAGAAAGAAAATGCAGAATAATAAGCAATGCTATCCTCTTAATTGCAAGAAGTGGAACAAGATCCTATAGCCAGTTTAGCATAAGAGGAAATGTCTAAAAATTCATACCTCCCTGAGTTTTGAGTATTATTTTTCGTGTGTCTCCCATAGAATGGAATATGTAATTTTTCTCTTATGGACATGTTATTTCCAGTGAAACGCCTATGATATATAATTAATGACAATTTAAATAGTTATGGATGATAGCTTCAACATTATTAATGAAAATACTGGACAGTAAGTTATACTGTCTTATTCCCACTCCTTCCCTCCCCAGACATTCTATAAACTGCAGACAACCTTGATTTTGTCCATCAAAAAACACCCAACACCTTATAGTCTTATATTTCAGGCAATTAAGCCAAATTCTTGAATTTCTATAGGTTTCTTTTGTATGAACATCACATGTACAAATGCTTGGAGGAGTTTTAAACCTTGTGGTAAAAAAAGAATCAAAGCACGGCATCTTTGCAGGAAACTTTTTAAGCCAGAAAAGCGTGTCTCATGCTAGCAGTAAAATTACTACTGAAAAATTCAAATCTAACTATGTAAAATGGTCTCTCTTACAACTTAGGCCAAAGTTTTTGACAAATACAAATATGGTGAAAAGAAACAGCAGCAAGACAGAGATGCTTGAAATCACAGATGAAAAAGATGTTTCCAACAAGATGTGAAAAACTTGACAAGTCAGGTCAGGGACTTAAAAACTCTGTCACATATAGGATTAACCACAGGAAAAGCCACTGCTACAAACACAGCAAGATTGCACCAAATGAGCAGAAACATCTCGATAGGATCGGAAGGTAAAAGTCTTGCAGTAAATTCACACCTGGCTTTTAAGACAAACACGAAGTTCTAATTAAATCCTGAAGAAAAAAGGGACAAGCAACGCTGCTGAAAGATGAAAATGGTATGAGCTTGATATGACCTCAACATATGCACATATTCAAAAAAGAAAACTCCAGAGCATTCTTACAAGGCAGGTTGCAAAGCACGATGATACAGGTAAAAGTCAGAATTTCAAGTTAAGACAGAAGCACAATCAGAAGCTGCTGCATAAGAAGTGATAGATAAGTTTACATGTAGAACAAATGGAATGATGATACTGCCAAATACAGTGAAGACAAACAGTTCAGAGCTGAAAAGGGAAGTGAGATTACTGGTGTTGCATTTCAGGATTTTCCTCCTGCTGAAAACATGTTTCTTGGATTTATTCCCTTGGAGAAGTTAAAAGGGCAAACTACAAGATTGGTGGGATCCCTTCTGGCCCTACTTCTAATTTTTCCTAACATTTGCATTAAAAGGGAAAAATCAAATGCTTCCAACAAGAGGAGTAAAATCTGCTACCCAATCACATTAGACGAAAAGAACTCACCTTCCAGGTGGCCCATAGTCACCTCTGTCATATGGTGGAGGTCGGCCATAGGGATCTGTCGGAGGTGGGCCACGGCTGTCTGAAGTGGGTATGCCACTATTGGCAGGTGGGGGGAAGAAAGCTGGATTCACATGTGGTGCCGGTGGTGGAGCACCTGGCGGTGGCCCAGGGAGATGTGGAGGAGGAGCAAGAGTCAGGGGTGGCCCAAGAGGGCCAGGTGGGCGAGGGGGAAATGGACCCGGAGGTGGAGGTGGACCCTGCTGAGGTGGTGGTGGACCTGGTGGCGGCCCATAGCCTGGAACTGGTGGTGGAGGGCCTGGAGGAAGTGGCCCGAGTGGAGGCTGACCAAAAGGCTGTCCTGGAAACAGAACTGGTGGTGGTGGACGATCACCACGATTAGGAGGTCCAGCTAATGGAGGTGGGAGGACCTGACCAGGAGGTGGAGGGCCTGGTGGACCTGGTGGGCCAGGAGGACCTAAGGGTGGACGTGGGGGAGTTTGTCCAGCTAAAATTAAAAAAAAAAAACAAATAAATAAATAAAATAGAGTGAATAAATACAAAGAAATGAAATTCTTTAAACTTCTTCCATTTTTTTTATTCTTAAAAACAATGACAAAAAAGAAACCAACCCTCCCTCCCTGAACACTGTGAAACATGTACAAGACGTGTTCCTGCTTTGCAGGAACAAAGCAACATGTGTTCCTGCTTTGTTCCCCTCTGCAGGGTCCAGTAGCTTAGAAAGGATATAACTTATCTGTATCTATTGATACTAGACATCTAGAGATATCAAAAAAGAGCAACATTATCTTGAACACTGACAACTCTTCTCCTCAAATCACTTAATCACCTGCTGTTGTTTCCAAAACCCACAAGAAAACTACAAAAGCTAGAAAACATTGCATCTTACTGCAGCTAGTCTTTCATCTTAGTCTTAAGATAAAATACATATTAAAAATATGGGAGAAGCTGTACTGGAGAAAGTAATGTAAATGTAGTATCCAAACGTTCTTTTAGATTCTCATTACTATTTTTTCTATTTGACTGTGTCCCTTGGACTGTTGGTACACAATCCATTACTAAATGATGTTTACTAAAAAATACGTCGGCTGAAAAAAAATGGTCACTGCAGTGCAAACCTAATTGTTTAACATATTTCTTCTATATCAGATATCTAAATGATCTGATTAACAGCAAGACCTCCTCTTCAAATTTCTGGTGTTTTAAGTGCCTACTAACTGACCTGTCAATGGGCATGAATCAAAGCTGACTTTCTGATCATATGCAAACTTGTACTAAAATAAGAAATCAGTTACTTTACACTCTGCAACACAGGCATTTTCAGCACACACAGCAAATCAGAAAATCTCAACTACACTACACTAAAGCCAAATACACTTGCTCTCATGATCTATTTTAATTTCTTTTCCTATTTAAATATGTATATTGACATAGGATAAAGAACATATCTAAAAAAGCTCTTGCCTTGCTACCAAATTTACTAGGTACAACTTCCTGTTGAGTATCAACAAAGCAACAGTCAAATCCTACAATCTAGCTGTGAACACTGCTTATGGCTCATTTCTGAATTGTCTTGATCTTCAGCATTTCCCAAATAAGTATGTCACATTGAAACACAAGTAAGACTGGAACTCCATATATGCATAATTTTACCTGGGAAAGGTGGTGGTGGTCCTCCTGGCCCTGCTGGTCCAGGGAATCTGTCTCCACCTGGAATGGCACCTGGAAAACGGCCCCGACCTCTATTACTAGGTGGAAATGCTGCTCTTGAACTTCCTCCTGGGGGACCAGCTTTACCTTCCCCAGACATCTGGCCAGACTGTGTGGCTGCAAGGGAAAAGCAAAAATGTCATTACACAGATCCAAACAGGTTAAAGTATTTCAACACTTGATCTTAAGTTTTATGCAGTGCTAAAGCATGACCTTAGGAGCACCAACTTGCTCCCAATACCCAAACCCAATGTATTTGGGGAGGAAAACATTCTTTGCTAAAATATTATGCCTCATACTCAAGGAAGAGTATCTGGAGAGACTGCCAGTCCTTCCTTCAATGAAGCCCAAGGCCACACTGGGAAACACAAGACATGGTGCTGAAGTACAGCATGGAACCTCTCTTCTCTATTCTATCATAAATACAGACTATCCACAGATTAGAAGTTAGTCCAGTTTGTCTACAAATATTAAATTTCTAAATGCTCTTGTGTTTTGTATTTTTAAAATTACACCCACAAGAAACTGCGAAAGCATGTCCAGCTGTTAGGACAAGAGCTGCACAAAGCTGCAACCTTCTTTGAGAATGCAGCAGCTCTGTGGTGTATGAAGTGGTTACTTTCAACTAAGATACAATTTCATTCAACTGGACTCTAAGTATTTTATGGCTATTTTAAACTGTGTAGAAATTGTAAGACATTGCGCTAAAAACCTGCCATTCTACTTTTTCTGCTTTTCCAAGACAGCACTTAAGAAAAGCTTACTTTTCCTTGACTGCATTTCAAATTGACTCAGAAACTGTTTATTACACGGGGTTACAACAGGATTCTGCCCATGCAATTCTCTTTTAGGCAACAAATCCATCAACTTTTTGGAGGATGCTTCTGATCCCACACCCACAAGGGCAAACCTGAAACAAAACAAAAAAAGTTATACCAAAATTTGTTCATTTTCTGATATCCTGACACCTCATGAAAAAGACTACACGCAGTAAGCAAAAGAATACTTGACAACTTGAAAATGTCTCATAGATTTTAGTCCAGTTTCAGAACAGATAAAATAACTTATCCTAGGACATAAAAGAAGGAAACCAAAGAGAAGTACAAGATGTATCAAAATTTATCACAACAATGGCAGCTTTTTGGTGGAGTATCAACAGACTACATAATAAATTCATATGACCAAGTTATACTCATACACTGTGTGCTCATTGCTGCCAGAGACAGAAAGGCACATTCATGCAATGAATATAATAATAATATATGGAATATAAAAATAATATATGGAATTAGGTTGTCAGTGAAAAACGGGCTCAAGCACTTACTTTAAACAGTTAATGGGAAATAAATATGTAAAGAAATGTTTAATAATGAAGGTTGGGGGAACAGCATTTACACTGAAGAAAAAAAAGCATCACCACCACACCAACTAAAAATCTAGGAATAGTCTTACATGAAGATGACCAATAAGCTTTAACTCACAAAATAATGAGACACGCAATACCATCACAAAAATTTATACCTGAAATTCAAGTCATTAGTATGAAATTATATGCCAAATCATTTCTGGATCAATAAGCTAAGATAAGCAGTTCAAAGACTGACAATTATGAAAATTGAGAACTCCTCCCCTCCCAGACTTCAGTTCACACATAAAAAAAAACAAATGGCAAGTTCTTACCCTTTGGACTGGCCATTAGCACGATTTTCAAAAAATTTTATCTCCAAAATGTCATTTACCCCCAATGAATGAACTGCTTCAGTTAAGTCTTCATCTGTTGTCCACTGAAAAATATTTTTAATATTCAACTATGAGAGCTTATCTAAAACACCAGGCAAAGGGCAACTAAATTTTCCATGGATTTTTGAGTGTATGCATGTGAAATTTATCCAGAGGAATACTTTATTCAGTCTGTTAATATATTCCGACTTCTGGAGTACTCATTTTTTTCAGCTAATTCATGCACATTTTACTGATTCCATTCATGTACTTTAAAATAGGACAACTTAAGTCAACAGTCACATCCTTTACTTACCTATTAGCTCCTGAAATACTGTAATAACTAATGAAAAAAAATCTACAGTAAGAAATTATCAGAAACTTTAAAAAATCATATTTTTATTTATCTTTTAATATATAATTTTGCATATGTTGGTCCTGAAGAACTTGATTTCATGTAAACAGATAAAAGCTCCACCTAATTCAGCTACTGACCAGCTCTTGCGCTGTTTGCTTAACTGCAGTTGATTTTAAAATGCTTTAATTCTAATAAAGGTAATTGTCCCAAGGGCGACTGCAGCTCAGTGAGTTATCATAAACCTGTTCTTCCTGGACGGAGAAATAAGCCTCAAGACAAATATCTGAAAACAGTTATGCTGAAAGAGTCACTGCTGATGGAAAGGGCCCTGGAAAAATGTGAAAAGTTAACTTCAAGGAAATCCCAGAAAACCTTCAACCTCCTTTTAAACTAAAACCTTCAGCAAGAGTTTACTACAAATTGGGTTTGTTCAGTAACCTTGAAGTATTTACAAGCATAAAGCATTTTATAATTTAAACTTGTTCTCTTCTTTCATTTGTTTTTCTGAAAACCTTAAGAACATAGTAGCACAAATATTCTTTCATAACACTTAAAATATGACAGAAACTCTGAAGTTTATATTTACCGAAGACTTTCTTGATTTTTAAGACATCATGACAGCTCCAGACAGGCTCTCTAAATTTCAGGTAAAAGGAAAAATGACCCCACAACCACAAATTAAAATTAAAGAAAATCAAACCAACAACATAAACAACTGGGTTTTGATACTCATAATATTTCATAGAAAACATTTTAAAGCAAAAAAATTTTACAGATAGTTATGTCTATAATTACAATGCCTGTCTACAACTGAACAGCAGTAAAATACTTACCCAAGTGAGATTTCCAATGTACAAGGCAATTCTCTTTCCAGTATACGTATAGACAACATTTGGTGCAGCTCCTTTACCTACATCATCCCCAACAGATGGTGGAAGAGAATCCATGTAATCACGATCCTCTGGAGCATCTCCATTATTTGCAGATGGAGAAATTACATCATCATATAAATCAATTTGATCATGCCCACCGTATTCAGCCTCCTAAAATAAAAATGACATCTTGATTATAATTAATATTACTCTTAAAACTTATTGAAGCAAAAGTTGGGATAACTGCTGTGTTCCACAGAAACAGTAAGTCTGACTCACCACCTACACAACATCCCTGCTGAAAAGCTCAGCACCAGTTTCATCCGCATCAAAACATATAAAATTCTTATAGCTCCTATTATATTCTAAATTTATGCAGAAAAAAATACTTCTGTTTTCCATTCCAATACTTTTGCCCTTGTAATACAAGCAGAAATCAAAAACTCCACAAACCCTACTCCCAGACTTGCATACACTAGAATGCAAAAGTGTCACGGTTTAATCCAAGATTGCAACTAAGCACCACACAGTTTCTTTCTCCCCTAGTGAGGACCACTCACTTCTCCCGCCCCAAGCACTCCATGGGATGGGTGAGGAAAATCAGAAAAAGGTAAAACCTGTGGGATAAAAACAGTTTAAAAACAGAAATAAACTGCCAGTCCTGAGCAGTGATCAGGCCTTTCCACCCAACTCCCACTAGTTTATGTACTGGGCATGATGCACCTCCATCTGATGCTTTCTGACATTACAGAAGGACTATCAATAAACTAAGTATATTGCATCTCATTTTCTGGTAGTTTAATATACAATGGGGCCCCTTCAGCACATGCTATCTCCTCCTCTGGTGACATTCTGAAATCTTTGTCTTCTAGACAGTCCATGATCATTTCCAAGATTCTTGGGCAACTGGGATTTCCTACTTGAGCTCAGTATACGGTCACTGCAACCCACTTATTTCATGAAGCAGCAGCTGCATGATGCACAGAGAAGAGCCTCCTTTTGAACATCCAGCCCAGCACTGGCAGTCAGCAGGGAGCTGGAGGAGCTGTGCTTCAACACCAATCCCTTCCAAAGCAGCTCAAGTCCCTTGATTAGACTCCAGCATCTCTTTCAGCTGGAGCACAAGAGGCCTCAGATACTCTGTATCCCCAGTCCCAAAAGAGAGGTCTGGAGCCGGACTGGAGTCTCCTGCCAGACACTGCAGGTAGGGCCATTTGCCCCGGATGCAGCATAGAGCACATTTTTACATCTTGCCCTGCCCAGACTGGCCTGGGGGCTGTTGCATGAACTATGTCCCATTTAATTTGTTCAAAAGTTTGTTGTTGCTCAGGGCCTCATTTGAAGTCATTCTTCTTCCAGGTCATTTGATAGAGAGGGCTTACAGTTCGACTGCAATATGGAATACGTGCCTTCTCCGAAAACCCACAACACCTACAAAAGCTTGTGTTTGTTTCTGTTTCCACTAGTTGGTGGAGACATTGCTGCTGTTTTGTTGATCACATCCACTGCCATCTGACAACATCCATCTTGCCATTTTACTCCTGAAAACTTTATTTCCACACAGGTCCCTTGACCTTACTATGTTTTATGGAATAATTTGGACTATTTTCTTCCCTTTGTCAAAAACTTCTGCTACATGGCCCCACATGATGATATTATCAATGTATTGCAGGGTATTCCAGAGCCTCAACCTGTTCCAATGCAGTCTAGATCGGCCCATAGATCGGTAGCATTATGTTTCCTCCCCGGGGCACTGGATTCCAGGTCTACTGGACATTCCTTTAAGCAAAAGCAAATTGTGGCTTGTCAAAGGTATTGAAACACATTAGCAATGTCAATTGTGGCAAACAACTTGGCAGCTTTTGACTGCAGCTCGGAGTTCCAGCATGTCCAGTACGGCAGCACTCAGCCACAATGTGACTTCATCCAGGCCACCATAGTTCAGTGTTAGTCTCCACTCTCCCTTGTACTTTCTCACTGGCCATATGGTCCTGCTGATCACTGCTCGACTCTCCAGTTGATAAATCAGCTTGTGAATGGGAATCATGGAGACTCAGTTGGTGCAATGCCATGGTAACGACCAGCACCTGTTCTCTGACCTTCAGCGAGCCCAACAGAAGGGTCCTCTGAGAGAACAGGCAAGGCAGGCAGCTGCTGAGCTTCCTCCACCTCCAAGGCAGGGCTACTGAACACCCACCAGTACACTTCTGAGTCCTTGAAATACCCTCTCCTAAGACAGTCTATGCCAGGCATGCACAGAACCTCCAGGCCAGACACAGGGGGTGCTTTTGCCACACATTCCCAGGCAGGCTCACTTCAGCCTCCAGTTCAGTCAGCTGTTGGGTTCCCCGTCTCTCTGCAGAAACAGAGACAGGTTGTGCCCTTGCAGAGCTGGATGGCATTGGGGTACCCTGTGCACTAGAGCCTTCCCCTCCTGTGGGCCTGACGTGCCAGGCCACAGGATCCATACACTCCTGCAAACCCAGCATATGGCACGCTCTGGACAAGCTTCTGCCACAAGAGTCACATGCACTGGAATTCTTCTGGGTCTGTGGGTGACTGTGCACAGTCGGGGTCATAACAAAGGTACTGGATACTGCTGTGGTGGCCCTGGTGACATGGAACGTCTTCCTCGAGGGATGTCTTTCCTTCACACTGCATGGGAGTCACCACCCAAAGGCTGAGGACCTGTGGCCCTTTGCCAATCACCTCGTCAGTGCCCCCTTCCTTATAGAAGGTGATCCCAGCTGCTTGGTTTCCCTGCCCTCTAATTCCAGGCTCCTGGCCCTGTTAGCCAGCATCCAAGCAGTCAGGTGATCACCTGCTCACCTGGGTCATGGCTGAAATCTTTTTGCACATCCCACAGCTCTCTCAGGGATAGGGATTGAGTGGTTCCCTCTTGTTCTGCCTCTTCCTCCTGCTCTTGTCATGGCCCTGCTTTGTTCTCCTTTAATAAACAAGCTCTCTTGTGCCCATTTCTTCTGGTGAAAAGGGGTGACTGATACTGGCAGGGGTTGGAGCTCTGCTTCAAACGCATCACTCATCGCAAGGGTCTGAGCACCTGCCACCAAGGTTTGAGTAGCCACAGTGCCTTGTCACAGGGTTTGAGTAGCTGCAAATAGTTGTCTAACCCTAAACAAGACCTGGCACACAATCATGGCTCCTGGCAATAGGGCCATACTTGTTTCGACATCCCAAGGATAATTCAAAATTTTCAAGAGCTACTGTCATTAGTCTGGCAGAGAAGGGGAAGTTGTGGGATCATGTCACCTCCACAGGTTAACTCTCAGAGGATGAAAAGTAAAAGGTGCAATCACTAATAGTTTCCAGTAGATCACTCACAAAGTACAAATATGACAGCACAGCTGAGTATAAGTAACATTACTTTCACAACCAGCAATTCTGTCGTATCGTACACCAGTGCTCACAGGATCATCAAATGCCCTGGGTTAGCAGAAACCTTAAAGACCATCTAGTTCCAAGCCCCTGCTGTGGGCAGGAATATTTTCCACTAGACCAGATTGCTCATGTTAAAACACAACACAATAACCTTAGACCAGTCCCACAAGTAATGAAACAGCACATTGGAAGTAAGGACTTGAATGATGGAGCTCTTAGAACAAGCAGAACAACTGAGAGCATAAAATCAACATTGTGTCCAACGACTACTAAACCAATATAACAAATGCTAGTAACAATTTTGTTCTAGCACGTTCTAGTCAGATTTGTTATTTTCTCAACCTGTCAAGCCTCACCATGGGTGACAAAAAAAGGGCTACTGTGGTTTAACTCCACCTGGTAACTAAGTACCACACAGGCATTTGCTCACTCCACCCCCCAAACCCTACGGAACACGGGAAGAGAATCAGTGAAAAGGTAAAACCTGTGGGTTGAGACTAGAACAGTTTAGTAACTGAAATAAAGTAAAATATAAAAATAATAATGGTGATGACGAAAAAGACAACAAAAAGAGATGAAATAATGCACAAGCNACCAGCACCTGTTCTCTGACCTTCAGCGAGCCCAACAGAAGGGTCCTCTGAGAGAACAGGCAAGGCAGGCAGCTGCTGAGCTTCCTCCACCTCCAAGGCAGGGCTACTGAACACCCACCAGTACACTTCTGAGTCCTTGAAATACCCTCTCCTAAGACAGTCTATGCCAGGCATGCACAGAACCTCCAGGCCAGACACAGGGGGTGCTTTTGCCACACATTCCCAGGCAGGCTCACTTCAGCCTCCAGTTCAGTCAGCTGTTGGGTTCCCCGTCTCTCTGCAGAAACAGAGACAGGTTGTGCCCTTGCAGAGCTGGATGGCATTGGGGTACCCTGTGCACTAGAGCCTTCCCCTCCTGTGGGCCTGACGTGCCAGGCCACAGGATCCATACACTCCTGCAAACCCAGCATATGGCACGCTCTGGACAAGCTTCTGCCACAAGAGTCACATGCACTGGAATTCTTCTGGGTCTGTGGGTGACTGTGCACAGTCGGGGTCATAACAAAGGTACTGGATACTGCTGTGGTGGCCCTGGTGACATGGAACGTCTTCCTCGAGGGATGTCTTTCCTTCACACTGCATGGGAGTCACCACCCAAAGGCTGAGGACCTGTGGCCCTTTGCCAATCACCTCGTCAGTGCCCCCTTCCTTATAGAAGGTGATCCCAGCTGCTTGGTTTCCCTGCCCTCTAATTCCAGGCTCCTGGCCCTGTTAGCCAGCATCCAAGCAGTCAGGTGATCACCTGCTCACCTGGGTCATGGCTGAAATCTTTTTGCACATCCCACAGCTCTCTCAGGGATAGGGATTGAGTGGTTCCCTCTTGTTCTGCCTCTTCCTCCTGCTCTTGTCATGGCCCTGCTTTGTTCTCCTTTAATAAACAAGCTCTCTTGTGCCCATTTCTTCTGGTGAAAAGGGGTGACTGATACTGGCAGGGGTTGGAGCTCTGCTTCAAACGCATCACTCATCGCAAGGGTCTGAGCACCTGCCACCAAGGTTTGAGTAGCCACAGTGCCTTGTCACAGGGTTTGAGTAGCTGCAAATAGTTGTCTAACCCTAAACAAGACCTGGCACACAATCATGGCTCCTGGCAATAGGGCCATACTTGTTTCGACATCCCAAGGATAATTCAAAATTTTCAAGAGCTACTGTCATTAGTCTGGCAGAGAAGGGGAAGTTGTGGGATCATGTCACCTCCACAGGTTAACTCTCAGAGGATGAAAAGTAAAAGGTGCAATCACTAATAGTTTCCAGTAGATCACTCACAAAGTACAAATATGACAGCACAGCTGAGTATAAGTAACATTACTTTCACAACCAGCAATTCTGTCGTATCGTACACCAGTGCTCACAGGATCATCAAATGCCCTGGGTTAGCAGAAACCTTAAAGACCATCTAGTTCCAAGCCCCTGCTGTGGGCAGGAATATTTTCCACTAGACCAGATTGCTCATGTTAAAACACAACACAATAACCTTAGACCAGTCCCACAAGTAATGAAACAGCACATTGGAAGTAAGGACTTGAATGATGGAGCTCTTAGAACAAGCAGAACAACTGAGAGCATAAAATCAACATTGTGTCCAACGACTACTAAACCAATATAACAAATGCTAGTAACAATTTTGTTCTAGCACGTTCTAGTCAGATTTGTTATTTTCTCAACCTGTCAAGCCTCACCATGGGTGACAAAAAAAGGGCTACTGTGGTTTAACTCCACCTGGTAACTAAGTACCACACAGGCATTTGCTCACTCCACCCCCCAAACCCTACGGAACACGGGAAGAGAATCAGTGAAAAGGTAAAACCTGTGGGTTGAGACTAGAACAGTTTAGTAACTGAAATAAAGTAAAATATAAAAATAATAATGGTGATGACGAAAAAGACAACAAAAAGAGATGAAATAATGCACAAGCAAGTCAAGTGATGCATAATCACTAATGCCCACCACCCGCTGGCCAATGCCCAGTCCATCCACAAGCAGCTATTGCCCCTCTGAGCCAACTTCCCCCCTGTTACTGGACTCTTATATCCTGCTCCAGAACAGAAATTGCCCTGGTAGGTTTTGGTATCAGAGATATTCAGCATCCACTATGAGTTTGTATCCAGAAACTCACTCGCATCCTAGACAGAGTTGTTCAAGGTACCATATACGGCAGCAAGAGAGAACCAAGCTGGACTCCACAAAACACAACAGGCTGCAAAGCTGGCAATGTGCTGTAAACACAAGATATCCACAACCATGATCAAAAGACCTACTGTCTTGAAAACATAAAAATATTACCAACTACTGCTCATACAGGGAAAGTGCAACTGAAACAAATAATATTAATTTTTAAAGAACCCAACGAACAGGTAAACTGGGTTTTGGCACTGTCAATCAAGTACATTTAATACTCAGTAAATTGCATTGTCCCAATCAACATAAATAGAAAAATCCCTCTCTAACGGTAAGCTTATCACAATTAAATTAAGGGTTTCATATTTCACCTAGTCTATACAGTTATCCATTTGATTCCTCCAATCACCATAGCTAACGAAATCAGGTACACAGACTGCCTGAGACAGACCTAAACATCACATCTTACAGCTGGATTAAGGTTGATGTCACAAGGCAATTAAGGAAGTCCACTGCTAAATGTGCAATAACTCTAGTCATCTGTGTGTACGAATGATGACTTTGGGAAGTAGAATTTAGTCTGGGTAGACAGATGCAAAAACACAACCACCAAACTTACAGCAGATGTATGTACACTAACCTATTTCTCTGAGGTCAGCATTGCCAAAACACCAGAGTGGGCAGCAGTCAGCAGCTCTGCTATGCTCCCCTAACCACAAGAAACTCCTCTCAAACAGTTCCTTTGTATCATACAGGCTTTCAGGTCTCCAACGGTGCAGGGAGAGAATTAGTAAGGCAGTAGAATCTGCATGTACTTGAGGGGGGGGCAGGGCAGGCCCAATAGCATCAGTGTCTTAATTTAAATAAAGACACAAGAGAAAACCTGATATTGTTCACTACAATTTCTTCCCATATCATGCTGGTTTTGCATCCAGCATGGAATTCATTCATTTACCAATCTGTCAGCAAGGTGTGTGCTTAGATGACTAAGAATGATCTGAACCAGCAACTCCAAGTGTAGACAGAAGAGAGGTGTCCTGGTGGATGTTGCACAAGATCCAACAACCCCTTTGCCTTCATTTGTGTTCTGTGGAAACTCACCTAAACACACCCTTCCTTCCTAGATGCAGAAGAGGAAAAAAGTACAGGAAGTGTTACTTCTCTAGTCTCAGCAGTTTTGACCTCTTCCAACTTCCTTAATTACAAGAAGGACAACAAGCATGAGGAGAAATTATTTCTTCTCAATTACTTTAACTCACAATCTTGTAGATAAACAGGCTAAGAAACAAAGTGAGCACGGCTGTTCTAGCACTCTCTAAAAGAAAATCAGACAGCAATACATTTCCAAAGCCTATGTTTCAACTAGACCAGTCTGAAACACTTTATCATAAAATCAGGACTGGAATTCCACATTCTGTCCTAACAGATGGAATTGGGCAAAACATTCCCGTATGAAAGCCATGAACACAAGGAATTCATGTCCAGAAGAGACAAACTTAACACGTTATTTCCTTTTAGGAACTCAGCGGTCATACTCCTCTGCACTGCAGAGAACCACTTCTTTCCTCTGCAAGTGCTGTTTTGGAAATTACTTTTGTTGTTGTTAAGCAAAATTTCTTTAACCTGTCCATATGTCTGTTAAGACATTCGTTTGCTGCAGAACTTTGTCCAATTTAAGGGTAAAACGCTAACTTACACCTCCAGAAACAGATTTTTAAAAATCAGTGAGGTAAATAGAGTTTCATGAAAAATATTTACTGTTGCTTCTGGGATAAAAAAAAAAAAAGAGAGAGAAAAATTAAACTATCCAGCTTCCTCCTCGCTGTTTTTTTCTACTCAAGTTACCATATTTGTGGTCAAAAACTCTAAACACATGTTAGTATCCTCACTGAAAAAAAAATAAATTTGTGGGTCCTGAAGAATAACAAGTTCAAGACATAAACAAAAATCTTTCTGGTCTTGATTAACTGTCTGAACATACAAACTGGAACATTAACAAAAAAGAGGCCTTTGATATTTCTAAGATAGCAAACTGCCTATGGCAGAAGTGGACAAGTTTGTTCGACCATAGGATTCACACTTACTCTACAGGCCCTAATGCTCTTGGCCCTACAACCAGAACAGCACTAAAATTTAAGCAACCTGATCCCTTGTAACTAAAAATTACAGGGTAATTAGAGTTACAAAGAATAACTAGAAATTCGTAAGTAGCAAAAAACACAAACTAAACATGCGTAGTATCACTGTTCACAGGTGCCAGATAAGAAGGGCTGAAGTGTCTCTGGAGTTTGATACTTACCAACATCCAGAAGTTATGTCTTCCCAGGGCCCCTTTCATCAGAACTGACAAAATACATATGTCATCATGCATTGTAGACATATTTTATAACACATGCAGGTTTGCCAGCTTATGGTTTTTTCTGACCAGGACAGCCCTACTGAGTAGAAATTTATTATACCACAATGTGTCCATGCCATCCCATGACAAGACACCTGTCTTTCCAATATAAAGGCTGCTTTTAATAACTGGCTTTAATTGGCCACTAAATGCTAGCTTTTATTATTTATCACACACAAAAAAAATCCTTTGTGTTACGTATCTGAAGTCAAGACAGTAACTAACACATCCCTAAGATAGTGTAGTTTTCAGATAATTAGCCTCTGAACTGCTTATTCCATCTAAATCAGTTTTATTATCCAGTTACAAAATAGAGAATGAAAAGTCTTTCATCCTTAATTTGCTAGCATTTAAATATCAAATAGAACACTACAGGCATGTTTAGACATATCCACAATGCAACTACCCAATTTACTCATTAAGGGTATAAACAAAGCAAGCACCTTTTCCACAGCATTAAAATATGATATCCTTAAATTCTTTTGCATCTACTTTCTGATCAGAAAGATTTTTGTATGTATACACGTGTAAAACGTTTATACCATTTAACTACATGCATGAGCATATCTGGAAAAAAATGCCCAAGCTTGAAAATGCAAAGCACATCAGGGAACTTGACAAGCACGGTCAAACCTTCATGACCATGAAAAAGCAACCCAGTTTGCTGGCCAAACTGGCAGGCAGCCTCAAGTCAGACCCAAACTGGCCTCCTGCACAAGCTCCTTATTACCTCTATACCACACAAATATTAAAACCACACCCTAATATATGCTAAAGCACCCCAACCTTATTGAGGGTCTTCCACCCTTGAGAGGATGCCATCCTCAGCTATTTGTATGCAGGTAACAGTTCTAACAATCATCACACAACTCCCTCTCTTGAAGAGCAAGTGTAACATCTAGGGAGTTGCTCGAGGTAAAATATTCCATGCAACATATATTTCTAACAGGGCACAAGCAATGCCTGAACTTAATACATTTATGAGGCTATCGTCTCAAAATGAGACTTCAAATAAACAGAAAAGACTTCTGGATAGGGAAATCAGCTTAAAAGAGAAAAATGAAAAATTACTCAACCAAGTTCTTCAAGAAAGAGAGAAAAAAAAACCCCACAATTTAAACAAAAATATAATTGGTCAGAGACAAATTGACTAAAACTGTTAGCCCAAGGAAAAAAATATTTAATTATTATGATAAACAATAAGTTAATAAAAAGAGGCAACACTGACAGATGATGAGCTTCAGATGGAATAGGAAAGATGCATTTTCACTCAAAGGATCTGATATCAAGTTAGTCAGCTCACTGCAACCAACACTAAATACAACCCAAGACAGTTTACAGCTGTCATACATCTTAGCCAGCTTGTAAACCCATGGCTCTGCGGTCTTTATTTCACCTTTATACCCCATGGTTCATTTAGGGCTAATCAAGCGGAACATCCCCACCCTCCTCCTACTTGGAAAAAAGGCATTTAAAAAATCCCACAATAGCCTCAAGGATGAGTGCCTTGAGGTGTAGATCAAGACAAAACAACCAAGGGAAGTTTATCCAGTCACAAGTCCTAAATGAAGGGTTAACTCCAGATGCAAACAGAGGTTTTGTCCCAGCTTGCATATACAGTTATGCACTGCATCCAGAAGAACAGCAAGCTCCACAGTACAATTTTCAGTCTCTGTCACCGCCAAAACCAGTGGAAAGGGTTTCTATACTCCAATTTAAAAAATATTAGCAAGTCACATTAATGTAGAGCAACAAAATCAAAACAAGTTCATTTAATAGATAAAGACAATTTATTTTACAAATATGTTCTGTCAAATGCCCTCTACATAAACAAATTAATAATGCAAATCACTTTCTCCCTAAAGCACTTTATTAATTGTCATCTTCACACATCCACAGAACTATGTTCCATCTTATCCATTTAAGCTGTCAGCTTCAAATCAGTAACAGCAACTAATGTATAAAAGTTTTCAGACAACTTTTCTCAATTATGTCAGAATTAAGAGGTAATAACTAATACAACTTCCCTTCTTTCAGATATGACAGGTGGAAATGGGAAAGCGCAAAGGTATCAATCGCTCATAGTAAAACTTTAACATTGTCTCGAGATTTGCTCAGTTCAATAATATTACTTTAAATAGAAAGTCACAGAAATGAAATTTGGAAAAGAACAAACAGCAGTTATTGGGGGGTGTGTGGCACAGACAAAACCACAAAAGCAAACAAACAAAACCCCCAAATTCAAGCTGATGGAAAAAGGGCACTAGCCTCCTCTCACCTTTCTGCCCTGTATTTTGCAAGATTAATGAACTGAAGCAACAAACTCCAGAAATGCAAAGCCAACAGGGAAGCAACTGGGGTGAATACAGTGAAAAAAGCAAAAGGGTTAACTGCCTGCTGGATGAAGCTAAACTAAATTATCACAAGATTCTCTTCATTTGTACCACTATGGTAATAGAGAATATCAACAGGAATAACGACCTGAGTAGGACCTGAGTAGACCAGGACCGTGTGAGTGAAACAGATCATCCCCATCCCTTTTGTTCTGGCACTACCTCTTTGCACTATACTTACACCACATAACTATTCTACTCTGAGGGCTTCTGCACATAGGAATTTCCACTAACACTACCAGATTCAAGCGAGGTTTTTTTCCCTGAAAATTTTGATTTGTTATCAGTCTTATCTAGAATTGATTAAAACAAATTCAAGTTATCACGGAATCTCAAAAATATGTCCTCTTCTGCTAAATGGTGTCTGTCCTAGAGTTCATTCCTGTTTAAATTCATATAGTAGGTCTTCAGCTGTAAGGGAGAAACCTTCACGTGGAGACAAACTATGAGCAAATCAGTGCTTTTCATCATCTCCTTTTAGTATGGCATTCTTTCATAGTATACCTTTATGAGATTATTAATACTTAGAATTACTGTATGAATCGACAGCTGAAGAAACAGTCTTCTGAGAAGCTACAAGTTGCTGAGAAAGTTACAAATTACCTGTAAATGTCAAAGCCATTACCTATTTCCCAGTTCTCTGCAGGGCAAGCTGGCATACAGCTGGGCCCCGTCAGGTGAAAGTGCAGTTGTTCCCTGTTATTTATGCTCTAGGGCAGGAACAAAGCAATCTGGGGCAACTCAACCTGGAGAAGTGCAGGACTCGCTAATAGGGCAGATGGCATCGCAAAAAAAAAACCCAACCAAACAAAAAAAGACCCTCTAAAAGTGGACTACTTATAATCCAGAGAAGATGCTTATTTCATCCAAATTCCCTCAAGAAAATATGAAGTCGTTCTCTAAAAAGGCTTGCGCCACTTTTTAAAATGGAAGGTAATAACGAATGAGAAAAACAAAAAAAGGAAATATGAAAAGCTGACTACTTTCTCCAGCGCTGCAGAATAAAGCCGCACCAGTTCCGCCTCCCCCGCAAAGCGCGGCCGAGAAACAGCCACCGCTCGCTCGGCGGCTTTTTGATTCATCTGCGAACAATGGCAGCGCTTCCCCCGCGCCGCCGGCGGGAAGGGGCCGCTCTCCCCGCCGCATCCGGGAGGGTCCCGTCNGCCCGGCCCGGCACGGCCCAGGCGCTCCCCGGCCCGGCACGGCCTGGCCCGGCGCGGCTGTGCTGTGCCGTGCACGGCGCTGCGGGCGGCAGGCTCGTGTGCCACACTGCCTCGCCCCGAGGAAGGGAGCCCCGGCGCGGTCGCAGCGCGTTGGGTGCTCAGTAGCCGAGGGCCGCGATTCCCGGCTGAGAAATGAGCGCCGTGCTGCGTCTTCAAATCAGCGGCGCGCTGGGCTCAGGAGCGCAGTCAAAAGTGCGGAAAGGGCACAAAACACCGGACACACGCCGAACGGCGCTTAGCCAGGGCTCCCTACTGTGCTGCTGCAGAGCTCTCTTTTTAACATCACAAAGTGAGGATAATTAATGTCAAATCAAGGGTCGTTAATTTTTTTCAGTGTTAGTTTTGTCTGTTTGTTTTTGTTGTGAATTCAGAACTGTTAAGGTTGCAAGACAGCTTCAAATAAATTTTGAATGAATGTTCTGTTACCCAGATCCATGTTTAAGCTCCAGGTGATTTTTAGAAACAATATCTCCTGGTACGGAAAGCGCAGTGCACGTAATGCTCTACATAATAGATTATGTTCTGCTTTGTACATTATGTTCCACATCCAAAAATAAACCTGCTTTTTTTACTTTATCACAAGCTGACAATAAGAAGTCTGTGCTTCTCAGACTGAATTAAAATAATGTAAAAACATCTCTGCAATGAGTAAAAATGTTACTTTTAGCTTGACTAAAATTTTATGGTCTGTGACTGGGAGTACTTCACCATGTGTGGATCAGTATCCGAAGTGTCCTGACTTCATCTTGGGTCTTGGACTTGTGTGCCGATCATGCCTATCTTGCAATCCCACACTGAAGTGCCCATGGAAAAGAAATATGAATAGACCAAGAAATAGCTAAAAAATCAGAGATCCAAAACAAGAGTTATGTTATGGGAGCACACCTGCTGACAGTCTAGATATATTTCAGGTATGGAGATGCTTGGGTTATTCCTAGTGTCTTTATCCAGCTTGTGACATGATAAATTTATCAGCTGCAGATCTTGTGTCATTCCTGCTGTTAATTCCAGAAGACAGAAGTACTATATTTGAGGGCTTTTTATTGGAGTTTTCCTCCAATTGGAGCAGATTGTGAGCCCTTTGGTAAAATTCAGAGTTATCACCTGAAGAAACATTTTAGAGGAGGTAGTTAGGAACAAACAAACAAGACATCTTAATTGAACTTCCAGAGTTTGTTGCATTTATGATTTACACTACTACATTTGATCACAGATTAAAAGCCCATGTGAATGTCTATGAATGCACAAATTGCTGGTGAATGAAATGAGTGATGGGTTTTGGAAGGAGAATTCGCTCTTCTGTATTCCTCACAGTCCATACAGGTACTGCTAAAGTATTAAGATCTAGTTGAGTTCACATACTTGCCTAATGGTGAGCTGATGTAGTAACTAGTCTTCTAGAGAATAAGGTGAAGCACTGTGACAGTTATTACTCATGGCCATGCTAAATAAGTTACTGAAATCAAGAAAACCTAAGCCCTTGCTATCCTAATTATCAGATTAAAAATAACAGCAGACAGTACATCATGTGCAATTGAATGTTTTGTATGCATCTGAGTATTATCCATGGATAGTTTAAAGGACGAGGAAATGAAATATGAATGAAAAAGTCATCATCATCACCTCAGAACCACCTCAGGCATTACCACTGGCATTTGAACGGTCTCATCGTTCTGCCTTTGAAGAGGCAGGAACAGACATCAGCCTCTGCTTTGCTCTGCAATAACAAAGGATGATCAGTCAAGCCCTTGGACCCCTGTATGCTGTGTTTCATGTTCAGGGGGCTTTTCCACTTTGGAGCCTTTTTTAATAGTTTGACTTGCTAGATTTATTGTCCACATCCATTTACAGAATACATTATGATAATTTTTATTCTTGTATGCCTATTACTAAGCAAATTCTGTAGGCAGTGTAGGAGACTAAATATTATGCAAGCTGTTCTATTTATTTTCTGTTGTGTTTTCATTCTTTCCATAAGTAGACTTACTAAATGTGTCTTCCTCTTTCTTCTGGTCATCAATAGCTTCTTTGTGAATTACTGTGCCTCAAGGGAGCAACTTCAGAGTTGATCCACTCCCATGAAAATGTTAATGCCTTATGTACTGTACACATTAAAATTATTTAGACAAAATGTAGGAGGCTGACATGAAGCAGGGCTTGAAACACAAATGTGATCATTAGAGAAAGCGTTCTTGGCAGGACAACATGGTCTTGGAGAAGTCTCCTCATAAGTTTTGTTGGGATAGCAGGAGCCACTACTCATGAAGTAATCGCACACCTTCCAAACCCTTAGCCAACCATGGGAACAAACGGCAGCAGATGAACTGGTGTCTTCCTTCAGTTCCTCTTTCACACCATGGGATGTTCTGTCATTTGATGACAACAGCTGGAGTTCCCTTAATAGCAAAAGAAGGGGGGAAAAGGGACTGTAGCTGTTCTACATAAGAAGGTAGCCTACAAGTCCCTGTTTCTCATGGATACACAAAAGGCAATTTATTTGTGTATTGTTCCTTTGGTCTCTTGTATCATTAATCATGCAAATTCAGATATAATCCTAATTTTGAACACAAAAGCAGCAGCTGGTTCTCTGAGGGGCTTGTGACACACATCTTGTTAGTCAACAGAACTCTTCATACCTTCCCGTTCAAATAATTCCAGATCATTTTCTATTAGGATCTTCCTGCTTCAAGACAAGGGGGAGGAGAGCTATTTTCCCACCCCTCTGTATTGTATGTGATTATCTCAAAAATATTTAAATGTATCACTTCAGTTAAGAGTGGCAGAACCACTTTCAATATAATAATGTTTTTAAACATTAACCTATTTTTGCCAATATCAACATGGCAAAAATATATTTTTATATTTTAAAAAATAAATATATGTAGAATTTACCTGAGAAATCAAGACTGAGAATGATACAGGAATTTTCAAATGGACTTTTATTTCAATATCAGCATAAAGTGTTCATGCAGTAGTGTTATAGGCAACAAAGTGAAAAGATAAGCTATAAAAAAGTGCTGGTTTAATCAGGATAGTACTGAAAACTAGAAGAGACCTCAGCTTAGTTCATAAGTGCAGTGTATGTTTTGTTGTATAAACTTACATCCTAGCTATGTCAGTCCAACTGCAATGAATATGTTTTGTCTCTTTACTTGTAGTCCTGAAGACTTTGATCTTTTCAAATCCTTTTGGAGCACTCTGCAGGCCCATTTATTGTTTTTCTCCCAGTAAAATAATCCAAATGGTAAAAGTCTGTACACTCTAAGCTGTAAGAAATTGTCTTTTCCACTTAGTTTATAAAATTCTACAGACAAAAAGTGAGAAAAAAACCTTATATTCAAAATGAGATGTCAAATAGGCGCAAATCTGCATGTTTGCTTTCAGAGGCCAAAATTTCAGGTTTTGTTAACTCTTGTGTAACTGCAGGCTGACATGAAAAGAGACAATTGTGTTCCCAACAAAGGTAGCAGCAGCCTGTGCTGGGTAAGGGGGAATATTACCTCATCTTTTGGTTGCAGCTCACAGTTAGATTGGATTAAGTGTAACATAAAACTGCATCCAAAGGGCATCTACAAGAACTCCTACTGACATAGCTATTGTAGGAAAATAGCTGGCATTATTCATCGCTTGCTCAGAGTTGTCTTTTTATAGGTATTCAATTGTTTTGGGATTATACATGTAAGCATTGTGTTCCATGTTTTTTCCCCTCTATGAGTGCCTGTCAGTCTGCTGATTCTCTTGGTTCAACTGTTCACTCTGTGGTTTAGAGCCAGGTTGAAAATTGTGGTTAATCAGGATATGATTAGCAAATGGTATGCATATTCTAACCCTCAAGGCAGAAAAGTGTATTAGAGAAGTAAGTATAGTGCAAAAGGTGATAATAAATTCAGTTGCCTCATTTGAATCCACTTTCATATGAGCTGCTAATCAGAGGGCTCAGCTACCTTCAGAAAAAATATGAAATTGAATTTCCAGCTTAATATCACATCCTATTTTTTGATAGCTTCCCTTCCCCTTCTTTAAAAACCTGTCTCCAAAATTTCATTTTTACCCTTGAGATTGTCACTAATCTATTTTTTGCGATACCTTTCTGCAGTTGAACTCCTCTTCTAAATTGATTGCAACCTTCTAAACTTGTTAACTGCATTAAACATACCTTTCTTTCTCTGAATTGGCTATATGCATATACAAATAAAGGAACAGCACCAGGAAGACCACTTTAAGACGTTCTTTGATATTTCAAAGAATTTAAGCTCAAGGATAACTTTGTTCTGTAGTGTCTGTGTCTTTTTGATACCAGGGATCGCTCTGAATTTGGATAAAATCTTCACTGCTCACTCATGCATTGTACGTGCCTTAGTGCTTTGAGCACAGGCGGGCACAAGTCTGTTCTCCAGGCTTCCTCTTTATCAAGCTCAGTTATTTAGAGACAGAGTTTCAGAGAGGAGGAGCCTCCCCCATAATAGTCAGGTTTGGTTTTTTTTAAACTTGAACACTTCCAGATTTCAGGAGGGGCAGTATGTGTCATTACTGTGTTATAAATAAGAAGAATTAGTCTGGAACTGGAAAGCAATGTATCTTATTCAAAGAGCAGGCCATCCTTCTCCCTTTGGCCCCGATCCACATCTCTGCAGCTGTGCTGAGCGATGTTCACGTGAGCACACAGCAAGGGTCAGAGAGGACGTGCCTCTGCCTGTGCCCTCTGTTAGCTCGTCACTCCTGCTCTAGGGATGGCATAGCAGGTCCCAGCCCCTATCCCACTGCTGGGATTGCACCGGAAAAGCTGAGTGTCTCATTGGTGTCACCCAGATTTTGAGGAGAGTCTGTCCCATTTGTACCACTGACATTTTCAGGAGTGACTGTGCTGGGGTGCAGCAGGCAGATGCAGCAGGATGGGCTGTGCCAGGTACCTTTGCAGAAGTGCTACAGGAAACAGGGATCACTCTCATCTGCAGCTTTCACAGGGACCATCCTGCCTGCAGAGACAGAAGAGAGGAACGAAGGGTCAGGTTTTCCTTCCAACAATTACTAAGAGTGCCAGGGACATGAGGCTGCACAGATAGCCAAGGGGTTTGGTCTTGAGGAAACTGCAGAATAAATAACTATTGTAAGTCCCACAGCAGCTTTTTGATGCCCTACAAATCAGAGACTCGCCCCAGAGGAGGAGCCATCAACTGCTGCCTACACCATAAAACAATTATGTGTGCACTGATTACAATTGTTACCGGACAGGGGTTTAGATTTAAACACCACAAAGGGAAGCAAATAAAGAGAATATAAATTGATGAAAGCCGTGTGCACAGTTGAGCTGATACCACCAACTTACTGTCAGAACACTTGCTTGTCATACAGCAAAGTCATGATTTCCCAGCCCATTCTCAGGGACTGCTTCAGCATTGTTTTCATGGGTCTGAATAGAACATCCTTTCACTGTTAACAGCTTAGTGGTAGAAAAGTGTTTCTTATTCTCAACAAGGTTATTTCTTTAGGAATTTTAAGGCTATCTTAGGAATAAAAAATTTGCATATGTAACAATTAACTTCTGGGATAGAAGGTCTCATTCTGTAATAGCCCAAATTCATTTTGAGCTACAGAAAATACAGAAAATGCTCATAAATATTTAGCATTTTCCCAACACTTAAAATCTGATTATATAATTTACAAGTGTTATGATTTATTCATTAACTCTCTCTCTGTCAGTTAAGTAAGAATACCATGATATTTATTTTAATCAAAAGGACATAATTGAGCTCAAATTTCTAAAAGCAGCTATTGAATTACTGAGAATCGGACATCTAAGATGTCAGTCATTGCAGTATCAGCAGTAGTCAGGAAACACTGGTGAAATTTAGCATCTTTATATACCTGAGTTGCTCCAAATGAACGGACATTTTGAAAAATATCGATTTTCTCTTGCTGCAGGTGTGAGGTCACAAGATATCATTACAAAAAACAAACAAACAAACAAACAAACAAAACCCTAGAAAATTTCAGAATTAGTGGAAGAACACCTCAATCAATGAAAACAATCACAAAAAAATGTAATTTGGCTAATTTAAAATGGAAATAACTAAATATCAACTCCTGGTTTGTGCCTGGAATCCATTTGGGATAACTGAAGAGGAGCAAACTAGGGGAACAGTTGGGAATCTATTAGAAGACAGATCTCATTCTAATATTAATCTCTTTACTGAAAGAGAAAACAAGCAGTACCTATAGTTGTAATTTTGTTTTATGTGTGTGTTTTTATTCCTTGTCTTTATTTTCAAGTAGAAATATATATTCATATTTTATTATGAACTGAGAACATATATATTAGGAGCAATGGAGAATTTCACAGACAAAAATAAAAGAAATTATATCTGTGTTTCAGGCAGGAGTTATGTCTCTGTCAGACATTTTGCATTGAATTAAAAATCAGACATGAAAGAATAAAAAAAAAAGGAGGAAAAAAGGCAAGACAGAATATGTGGGGTTTGTCAGCCAGATATAAAATGTCTCTAATGGCTGTTTCTATGGCAACTAAAAATGAATGGCTCTGAAGGTAAACTCAGTATTTATTTTTTAGCAGAGGCAGTAAGGTTGCTGTCTACTGCCACACACTCCAAATAAAGTTCTCTGCCCCAAGGTTGAACATGTAAAAATTCAGTGTCACCACCACCTAATTTCGCACAGATAACTGCAACAGCTTTTAGTTGACAGGATTGCATCCATGATAGAGGCTCAATTGGTCTGCCCTGAGCAGTAAAACACAGCCCAGGTTTACTGGAATGAAGTGATTTGTTTTCTGAACTGATTCCCACCAGTGCTCACCCATCTTTTACATTTGCCAAAGCCAACTCAGCATTTTTTAACTCCTTGGAATTACATACCCTTTCTTTAAGATTATAAGTTTATTAGCCATCACTACTATGAGATTCACATCCCCCTTCCAAGAGCTGCTGAGGTCCTCCAAGCGCTCAAGTGGAGACTGCCACCGGAGGAAGTCTGCAACCCCTCGTCTTCTGCCTGCACCTCCCCTGTGTGCATTGGCTGGCTCACCATACGATTTAATCCTGAGTACCCCTGACTGGGTAGGACAGATAAGACTTTGTTAATTCTGTGTCCCTCTATGCTATTATCAATGCCCATGTTATCATAGAGCGTGCAACACATGCTCACTGTTTCATGCAATAAAAAACTTTCCTGGTAAGCTGCAACATGGCCATCCCATTCTTTCAGACTCTTTGAACTGAGAAAAAGCAGACAAAAGAGCAATTGTGACTTGGGGCCACAATAGTACTATGTGTGAACTGTTCAAGACCAAGGGCCAGGGATTTGTGGAGAGGAAGGAGACATTCTCCAGAAGGGACCAGCTGGGAAGAAAGTAGCTGCAAGTCCCTCTGCACTGCTTGGCACTCTGTTAATTAGCAGAAAAGTCCTAACTTGTTTGGACCATGGTGAACTGGGTCACAGCAGTGATCTGACTCAAAATGGTAAAAAGCTGACATGAGGCTTTAGGATCCTTTGTGTGAGTAGTGGGAGTGGTGGGGGCTGCACACACAAGGGGCTGGGAAAGGCAGGGTGACTTCTTTCAGTGGTGATTCTGGTATATGATTCCAAACAACTGTGAAAATAAGGCCTTGCTTAGCACCTTAGCATGACTGTTTTGTTGGGGTTTTTTTCCCCAGAAGTTCTGGTGCTATAGCCAGTGAAAAATCATTTTTCTTTTTCCTTCATGTATCTGTGCTATAAACATGTTGAACAGAGGACTTTCAAACAGGAGTGCCTTCAAGCAGTAACATATAGCTTACTAAAAAGCCCAGTGTCAAACGAGCTGATACAGAATGAAATCCTTGGGAAGCCCCAGCTGAGACACAACCAACTTGCATCAGTCTTTATATGAGACGCCCTCTCAGTGAAATATAGTATCATGTGTTTTATTAAGGTCTGTTTTCCATTGGTCAGTAAAACTTCCAACAGGGGCATCATTCACAATACAAGTGAAAAGGAGCAGAGTGCACAATGCAGTTCACTGAAAAGAGGGAATTAACCAGCTGTAAATCTCTGCAGCCTTTGCAGTGCAACTGTCAGCTGCCAAAAGGTCTGAGGAATCAGCAGGAAGGGCAGGCTGAAGAAGCAGAGAGCAAACGGAAGGGAGCCCCATCAGTCTAAGACACAAAGCAGTATAGTCTTGTATTAAATTTGATGTATGGTGATGCAACCAGGAGCATTTTGGATGTGAATTCTTCTGACTTTACTTGGAAGCAAAGGTGTTGAGAAAATATGAAATACCATTTGGCTGCATGTTCATTAAATTAGTGGATGTGGTCTAGAGTATAAACAGAAATCATATCCTACAAAACCTCACTTTTCAGAGTCCTGGTTTCTTTCTTTGCATCTAGAAAACTAAAGCCTGATGCAGAAATAGTGCTAGCACCTTTTACTTCATTCTGGTATGTGATGTATTTACACATTTGCATGAGAGTCTCTGGAATATAATTACCTCTGATTTAACAAACATGAAGAAAAATGCATAACATTGCATATCATTGATTACTCTGCAGGGCTATCCAGACTACAGAAGCCCAATGAACATGGGCAGCAAAATCGTGAGCTGTGTCTCAGCTGCACCGGTCCTAAGAGCTGGTTAGGTCCCAATCATGATACCCACATGCCTGAAAGATCTCTGAAGACTACTCTCTATCTGTCTTTGCCTTGCTTGAATCAGGAGAACTCTCTCTATCATCTGTCCTTTCAGCATGTTCCAGTTATCTACAAGATGACAAGGTTTTCATGCCTAGTTCTGTCTTTGAGATTGCAATGTTAATGTACTGGGATAGTTCATTGTACTGGAGCATTGGGATTTTCGTGTATGGAAATCTACAACTTTGCATCCCTGCTCTGGCAGATGGACACAAAATTCAACACTGTGGCATCTCTATTGGTAGGCAGGTATTGAAAATTAGCAGAAGGTACATTCAATGGAGCACAGTACAGGAAAAAAGCTTCCTGTTTGGCCATCCAACTCTGAAGCAGGATTTACACACCCTCAAAAAGTGTTCATTGTAGTTTGTTTGTCTGTCTAGTTTCCTAAGACTGTATTCTAACTTTGCCGTTTTAACTCTGAATGTCTTTCCATTTGTATTCATATACTAAGATACATTTGTATACATATACTAAGATACAACTTGGAGTGCTTGTAAACTCATAGATTGATTTGATTACAGTTACAGTAGAATATAAATGAAAAATAAGCTCAGGTGAGGGAAATTTTAGAATAGATCCGGACTCTGTCTATTACTACAGTAGATGGCACTGTAACTTAAGTCAAATAAGTAAGTAATCTGGACTGGGGGTCTCACAAACCTCTAAATAGTATTCTTTAAACAATTTTAAAGAACACTCCAACAAGGAGTTAGGATCAGGCTTTTGGCATGCATCTGTGTTGTGGCCGAATTCTGGTTTTAGATTTTTCAGGTCAAATTGTTTCCTTAGGAAAACTCTGAATCATGCATTTACATAATAGTTTTTCCATCTGCTTGCATTTCTCAACTCAATGAGGTTTTTTGTTACTTTTAATATTTTACCTGAAAACACATGCATCTTGTTTTCTTTATTAATTTCTGTTACAATTTTGGGCTGTTATTAGCAACATACAATACAATGATCTAAACATGCTATTTTGTTGTTACTAACTGAAATAGTCATGTCTTGCTGTAAATTGGGAGGATAGCATCCTGGAAAGATACTGCAAGCACTTGGTATTTACACATGAATAGGACTTATCTGAGCTAGAATTGTGTATCTGACTCTATATCCCTAATATTGGACCAAAATTGTTTACTGATTGGGCTTTGATGATATCCCAGGAGGTAGGATAGCAATGTTATTCATATTTCTAAATAGAAAATCAAAGAGAAGAGAGACCAAATAACTTTACCTCATTCACACAGGGACTGTATTATATTATATATGTGTTGCATGATATATGGAATATATCTTTAATCTCAGATATACATACTGCATGTTTTGGTTCTGCATATCCCATTTGAAGAAAACAGTGCACTTTCATCTATAGTATTATTTAGGTTATTCAGGTGTTTTACAGAATGAAGGCTCAGTCTAAAGTGATTGTTGCCATATACTTTGGAAAAGGCCTTAATGTTGGATATCCAAAATAAAGATGGTTAGACCAACCTAAGGCGTTTTTAGCTGTTACTAAACCACTTCTTGATGTATTGAGAAAAATCATAGAGCTGTAAATAAATCAATTTTCTAGCTTGATAATATATTTAAAAGACAAGCTGAATCTCTCCAAGGGGCAGAGGAAGAATTCCGCAAGAAAGCATAAGAGATGTAAATCTTCCCATGATGTATCATTTTATTGTCCAGTGTATACTGAAATACAGCTGTGGCAGCAACTGCATTCCATCAGGGTCATCACTTTCTTCAAGATAATTTTGGTTATGTATGGATCTTTGTTTCTTCACTAATACACAGCCGAGATAAAACCAGATCTTGAGGCATAAGATTTTTTCCTAGTGTTCAAAAAGAAATGCAGAAAGGACTCTAGTATTTTTACTAGAGCACACTTCCATGCAAAGAAGAAAAATCCTCAGAAGTGTTATTCATAATATATTTTTTTCTTAAGACTGATATATTTTTTCTTACCTTGATGCATAAACGATCACGTAGGAAACCTCAAATGAGCAACTATTCAAGACATAATTTGACACAGCAAACAACTGGGCCTGGACAAGATAAATAGTTGAAACAGTAGAATCTAGAACAAACATAGATAAAATCTACATAAAAAAATCTAGAATGTAAATGTAAAATCTAGATAAGTGTAAACTGGAGGCACAGATTTTATTCCAAAAAGAACAGTTACCAAGGACTATTTTAAAATAAAAAATTGCAATGAAAATATTGAAGGAAAATATGTCCACTGTAGTTTCACAGGTGTCTTGTACTTCATATTTAAACTCTTTGCATGATTATTGGTAATAGGCTTCTAAGCAAGATTCCCTGAGTTAACCTTCAGAGGAACCTTACTCACGCCATTAACAGGAGGCTCCTGAAACAGGTCCCTTAATTCAGTGTGAATGTTCTTCTTGGGCTGCTGTAATTTTTAAAATATATTTCACTGAAACATTACATATGTAACTTGTTTATCAGATGATACAGTTACATCATTAAACTACAAATATTTAATAAAAGTATAAAAATCCTTAGATTCAGGGTACTGCTTTAACTCTAAACATTTATAGTTTATGATAAGCCATTTGTATATATAATTGAAAGAATAATCTTGATAATATATTTTTATAATAGTGGTTATATTGATTTTATAGCCAGAATTATTCTTTTCATCTGACCATAACAGATTTACGAACTAAAACAGGCTTACAATGTATGTACTGAATCTCTGTTTGGTTCTACTATGCCAGAACTTATATTAAGTTTTTTTATTTCTTCCACAAGTTTTGTGAAGTTATGAAAAGACTTGAAAAAAATTCTTCATTATCAACTCCATATGGGTAGGCAGTGTAACTCTCTGCTTTTGACCCCTTGAAGATTCTCAGATGACTCACATTAACAATTCTGCTTATGGGAAAATTAATTTTAAATTGCTTATATCACTTTTTAAACCCATTATTTGCATGTATCCTTTCTAGCCCCTGGAAACTTGCATTACAGTTTACTTCCTAAAAAAGAAATTAATGAAGAGAATGCCTATCCCTGATCTTTAGTTATGTCTTCAGCTTTCTCTTCATTTGAGGCTGGAAAAAATTTGTCCTTTATATTTCTTTTGCAGGAATGGAAAACCAATGCAAAACTGGTATAAAATAGAAGTCTTGTGTTTTAAAATGTTTTCTAAGAGCTAAATAAATTCTTGTGCTGAGCTGCTGTACACTCTGCCTCAGTTTTAATCCGATAATAAGTGAAATTTTTTACCTATATTATCAGGGAAACATGGCCCACAGATCAAAATGAAAATTGTTCTCCTTTCTATTATGGGGAAAAAACATATTTTCACATACAGTCAAAGATGTTTCTTATTTCTAGTTTTTTTTGGGTTTAGGGTTGGTTTTTTTTTTGTAAAATAGAAGAATTTCTAAATGTTTTATATTGTGTTTAGTGCACTTACCATAAACTGTAATTTTATAATAATTCTTTGATTTCACATATCACCTGATATGTGACCATATTGACCATGACTGACATGGGAATTACTGGCATTTTTTGTTAATTTTTCTTTAATTTTTATGGGAAAGTCAACATTTAAGTACTCAGTAGCTTACTGTTTTCTTGTAGGTATGTTGATATTACACCTGCTATGCTGACTTTAACAGCTATAAGCCAAATGAAGCACATTCACTTAACAGAAAAGCTTAAGAAATGAGGAGGGAAGACTTTATTGTAACGCTTTCATTTGGAGATGACAGTAATGGGCAATCACATGCCATTTTTGCTTTTGTAATGCTTGGTGCTGTGCCAAAGCTATCAGAGTTTTCAGCTGTTTTTTTACCCAACTTCAAAAGCATCTCCCAAATCCTCAGCAAACTCTTTAGCCTTAATTGAAAACAACTCATTGTCCGTATTTTCTGAAAGGAGAGAAAATATCAAAATATTTGTCTTTGAAACAAAATATTGGATCAAACTGTGTCCTGTAGATAATTTGTTGGAACAACAGGAAACTTGGCTGGAAAAGGGGGGTGATTATGTAAAAAAGATTTATAACTTGCACAGTTCTCTGCACTGGAGTAAAATCTCCAAGTAAATGAACATTTCTTTAGGTTCTATCTTATCTTGTCATTTTAGTGTCTGTGTGGATGAAGGTGGGAGGAACATTAGGGAGGAATATCCTGAAGAAACAGCAGACCCTTCTGTTTGCTTTCAGATATTTTAGGTAATGTTTTACCAACGTAAAAAATAGGTGTGAGCTTTTAATTGTTAGTTGACTCTCAGAATAGGCTAAGCATGAGACGAGCAGATAAGGAATCTAAAAACCCCCTAGAAACTAATATAATCATTCTGGTGATTTAGCAGCAGCTTTTGAAATTCATGCAAACCTCAGGAAGCAAAAGAGCTTCTTGGTGAGATGATAGGCACAAATGGTTGATTAACAGGCTACTTCTGCAGGAGATATGCGATACCTCTCCCAGTTACAGCAGAGTGCACATGAACCACAAGTTCATAAAAGGTTACTCAGGGGCTGTTCCACTGGGTCTTGAAAAGTTTGGAAGGTGGAGGCTGCCCAGCATCTCTGGAAAATCTGTTCTGTTGTTTGAATTCCCTCAATGTGAAAAATGTGTGTGCATATACTGGTCTGTATGGAGTTTGTGAGGCAATGTTTTGGTAGCAAGGGGGCTACAGGGATGACTTCTTTAAGGAACTGCCAGAAGCTTCCTCCGTGTCCAACAGAGTCAATGTCAGCCCACTCCAGGATGGACTCACTGCTGGCCAAGGCTGAGCCCATCAGTGCAAGCAGCTTTGACCAAATGTGTTTAAGGAGGGGAAAGAAGTAATTGCACAGGAGCGATTGCAGTCCGAGCTGAGAGTAGTCAGAATACATGAGAGAAACAGCTCTGCATACACCAAGGTCAGAGAAGGAGGGGGAGGAGGTGCTCCAGGCACAGAATTAGAGCCCCCTGCAGCCTGTGGTGCAGCCCATGGTGGGAAAGGCTGTGCCCCAGCAGCCCATTGAGGGCCATGGTGCAGCAGAGATGCACCTGCAGCCTGTGGAAGACCCCACACCAGAGCAGGTAGATGCCCAAAGGAGGCTGTGAACCCCTGAGGATCCCATGCTGGAGCAGTTTGTTCCTGAAGGAACCATCCTTCACAAATAACTGCAGCCTGTGGGAAGTGCCAGTAGTAGAGAATTTCATGGAGGAATGTCTTCCTATGTGACAGACCCCATGTTGGAGCAGGAGAAGAGTGTGAGGAGTTGTCCTCCTGAGGAGTAAGGAGGAGCAAAACTTCACATATGATGAACTGACCACAGCCCCCATTCCCCATCTCACTGCACTGCCAGTGTGGAGGAGGTAAAAAACTGGGAGCGAATCTGAACACTGGAAGAAGGGAGGATTTGCAGAAAAATGTTTTAAGGTTTAGATTTTGTTTCTCATTATCCTACTCTGATTTGATTGGTAATAAATTTAATAAATTTCCAAAAGTCAAGTCTGTTTTGCCTGTGACAGTAATGAGTGAATGATCTCTCCCTTATCTCTACCCATAGGCCTGAGGAGGGGAGTGATGGAGCGGCTTCAGTGGGCACCTGTCATCTAGCCAGGGTCAAACTACATGTGGTCTAGGCCAGTGAGCCAGTGTTGTTTTCAGGAAGACACATAGGTCTGAAGCATGCAAAGCTTCATGTCAATACTTCAAAATATTCATACCAGAATTCCTGAATTATGTCTTTTAGCTGTTCTGTATGTGTATAAGTATGTGTACTTGTGGAAGGATGAAGAGAAGACAGAGGACTGCTGATTAAACAGAGTGCCTCAAAAATGTCCAGCTGGCTAACACCCAAACCAGATTAATGTCTAAAAAAGGCTATAATCTGTACATTCAGGTGAGGATTTTATGATACATAATACAAGAAACATCTGTGGCTCCAGCCAGCTTCTCATGAAAGGAAGTTCTGATTACAAAGCTGTCATAGCAGTCTAATGCTAATCGTTATATTTAATGGAGATTTCAAGGAGAGGAGAACACTGAACTGTTCTTACCCTTTGGAGCTGGGAAGTGATGTGAATTGCAGCCCTTCAAAGCCCCAGAGACCCCAAAACGTGATGATTCAAGAGAGTAGTTTAAAAATAGGGGGATTAAAAATAGTAAAAGTTCTTTTTGTTGGTATGCTAGTTTAAATCCATATAGTTCATATTTTCTGGCTACATAGGCCTGAAACCTTTTGAAAAATGCAACCACTTAAAAAGCATATAAATAGCAACTGAGGTCATTGTATAATCCCATAAAACCATGAACTTAGTTATATACTGATGAACAGGGTTTTGACACTGTAAAAGAGCCCTGGTAAGAGTCAGGCTCAGGAGTTTTATTCCACCCAGATCAATACCTTCTACAAGAGGATGATAGTTAAACCCACAAAAGCTAGGGCATGAATCTCTGCTTTTTATTAACAAGAATCTCAGCTGAGAATAAAGCTGATGATTTCGTCTGGAACACTGAATTCCTGATCCTGCTGTACAGATCATCCCTCTTTCCTAAGTCATGTAAAGGGGCCAGCATGAGAAGATGGAGGGGTCTGACATGGACAGTCCTCTGCATGCTACCCTGTGCACCCTGAGAGCTTGCCTGACATCAGTGCTACGTGCTACAACTCTAGTCTGTCCTTGAAATGCCCTTTGCACTGTGAGTTGGTGGGGTTACTGGAAAACGGTCCTACAGCTGTTTTCCTGAGTGCCTGTCTGTGCTCCAGAAACCATCTCAGTTACAGAGGGTTTAAGACTCTTCCAAAATACTTTTCTCCTTTTTTTTTTTTTCAGGGTGTAAAGGTTTTAGGGTGCCAGTGAAGATCTTGTGACAAAGCAAATCCTAACATCCTTCTTCAGATGTCATTTAGTCAAAACTCCCACTGACTTCACTGAGCCTTTTGAGATTTGGCACTAGGACATTAGCACATTGCAGTCATCCATGAAAGCAGCAACAGAACTGAATCCCACAGAGTAACATCAGAGTAACGTACATTATTTCCATCCAAGTAAAAAGGTCTTTCATGACTTCCTTTTCTGGCCAAATCTAAATCTAAACACATTATTCATCTGTGCACAAGTCTGTTTGCTTTCCAAGCCAAAACTCACTAGAAAAACAGGAAATAAGACATAAAACTAGGTTGCTCTGCTCTGTTAATTTGTCAAAGCCACAAAATGTGTTTTTCATTAGCTTTCAAGTATGGGGTGAAATGTGTAATGCATCTGTCTACCCATCCATCCATCCATTCATCCATGCATCTTATTTTTTCTGAGCAGAGCAGAAGTTCAGCGAAGTTTTCAATATATTGCTTAGCATCTTTTGTTTAGAGAAAGCAACTGACACCAAAATTTTGATTGTATTTTGATCTTACAAATTAGTTTGTTCTTGTGAAAGGGGAGCAAAACAGAGTCAAGAAACTCATGCTTAAATGTGTGGAACTGTTGGTGCAAATCTCAACGGTATAGGGAGGCAGAGTCCTTCCTAAATGCCTTCCTAAGGGCAGCTGAGAGCAAAGGAAAGTCTTCAGAAAAATCCCACCAGTTTCCAAGTGCACTGCATTACTCCCTAGAAAACTGTTCTCTGTTTCTGCACTCCAAACCTCCAAGCAGTAAGACTATCTCTTCATCTACTGACTGGGTTTTCAGAACTGAATGAAATTATTTGGTGACTAATGACTTTTGGTAGACTCTTAGAGAGGTTGTAAAGGTATGTGTACTGTATTTAAACCTTGGAAACTGTGGCAACTTTGACAGCCTGTGCGGAAAATGGAACTCCATAAATTCAACATTGCTGTTTAATTTTGTAAACTCCAAAATTGTATAGATATGGGAAATGCTCATCACCAAGTCTCAATACACCCAAATATTCCAATTTTAAACAATTAATTTTACTATAAATATGTGGGGGTGTTTCACTTACACATCTATATTCACTGTGTTTGTAAGGACTGTGAGAGATCAGAAAGTCCCATTTACTTGTAGATACATTAATCCTAACTATAGACCTAGGCAACTCTATATCAAGCTTTCCTCTTAATTTACTCAACTGTGTGTTGCTAAATACCATACACTCCAAAGAGTGCTCAAAAGTCTTCAGCAATTCCACTATTCTTCACAGAAGCAGAGTTTCAAGACAGAACTCAGCAGCAAAGCCAAAATCTATCCCAAATTGTACCTGATTTCTGCGGCAGGAACATATTCTTTCAATCATAATTGAGATGAATTCAAATGTGGTGTTATACTTTGCCCTGGATTTTTCAAATCTGGACCATCATCTATTGAAGATTGCATCTGTTCCTAAGGATGGAAGACCAGATCATGTGAAGAACTTTGATATTCACAGTGGACCACGAGCACCTGCACCCAAAATTGTTACCCTTCAGATCACGGCTCACATATGACCTCAGATGGGAGGCCTCTAAAATGCTTGGCTTTTCAGAGGTGCTGAAGGTTCAGCCTCTGGCCATTTGCAGAAGCACTTCAATTTTGACACAGCTCAGCAATTTGTTTTCTGTCTCATGCATGAACTGCTTGTATCTCACCAGAATGCAGAAACAAGGGTTTCTGGGCTGAGCTGTGTCTGGTGGTCTGCTCTCAAAGCCTCCTCTCTCATGCACCAGTCGGCACAATCTTGGCTTCTATTTCCACTTAAATCATGGTGACACCATCACCCCTTTTCCACAGGACTACCCCAGAGTTGCGGTTCTCTCCTGGGAGCATAAACAAACTCCTATTTCACATCTCTCTTAGAGACTGCCTAACCACTAATCCATGACTTACTCCTCCTTCCAATTGAGTCTGTGTTCCTATGAATATAAGAATTAATCATTTCTGATGCCTAGGAGAATACCCAGACAGAGCCTGGCTTTGTGGGCAGGATGCAACTTGTCTGTCTGTTGGCTGTACATGAGCAGTACAGGAGCCATAATAAGGCCAGTATGGGAAGGGAACCTGCCCTGGGGGCTATTCCTATGATACTGGAGAGAGACCAGTTCTCACCAGCTGCTATTTCTCCAGACAGTGGCTGAGACTTGCCACTGGCAGCAGTGGGACAGCTGGAGAAAGCTGGGAAGAAGGACACTGAGGGGTATGGGAGGGTGGGGGGTTGGGCACCAGCACCAATTGGAGGCAATTGGAAGAGGCTGTAAGGAGACAGAAAGCATACCAGAGGTATGAGTGTGCCCACCTTCCTCCCCATCCTCTGCTTCTTGCAATCTCTGTGACAAACACAACAGTGTGGCTGAACCTGCTGGCTAGGGAGGAAGAACGCCAGAGTCTTGCATGTCAAAGTAGGCAGCATTGGTGAAAGCCACTTATTGTGGCACTGACTAAACCACAAACAGCTTTCTGGGAGCAGTTATTGCAGCTGAGGTGGATGCCCACCTGGGCAGCACTCCCCCTCCCCACTGGCATTTTTGCTACCCCTGGACGCTTCCTGCACCATTGGGTGCTGAGCACTCAGGTGGTGAGCACGCTGTGCAAATACGTCCACGCTTGCCAGGCGTGGTCCCATACTGGGGATGTGTCTGGCCATTATGTTGTCTCTGTGATTTATCATTTTCCAGACTGAATACCCTCATCAACATCCTTGTGTTCTCAGTGAGATGTTATGTGCTGGGGGAGTGGGAGGCTTCATCAGAGTCCTCCTTCCACATTCTTCATAAGCAGGCAGCCTCTTTCCTTCTGTCATGCAAAGCAAAGGTTTAACTGTCAGGGGAAACATCAAACTTCTGGGACAAATGGTAAACTTTTGCAGCAAAAAGCATGGACAATTAAGTCCAGTGACTGATTCTTTATTACAGACTTTTCACTCCAGGTTCATGCATGGGAGGTCTGGATTCATGTGGTGCATGAAACTGAGCAAAGGAGCATAGAGAAAAAGGGATTAAATCAAAGGGAGGGCAGGGTGGTGGAAACTATGGGAGGGAAGAGCATGTGGAAAGAACGAAGGGAGGAAGAAAGGGGAGATAGGAAAGTACAGGCCGTTGAAGAATAGAAATAGGTTAGTGGGTGATTGTACAGACGGCATGAATCATCATGTGCTGATCTCTTCTTCCACTCTGTTGACTGCTGGAGCCATCATTTAACATTGTTTCATGATGTCTTACTGAAAATAGAAGTAACTCTCCTGTTTCCAGAAGGTGAGCTGTTGAAAGTTAAAAGACTAGAAACCAGTAGCTTTTGGAAGAGATGCAGCTCCTCCCTGATCTGAAAGTAGAGCTGATTTGGAGACTTCATTAAGAAGTTTATGTCCTTGCCACCTGGCAGATTTCCTACTTTTTGAAGGGGTGATTACAGTCCCACAATGTGTTTTGCTAAATCAAAGGAAATTATTATTTTTAATGTGGCATCCCCAAAAGAATTCTTTTGACCAATTTGTATTTCTTCGCTCTCATAGTTTGACATGTGAAAATATCAGTACATGGTATTTGCAATTGGAGCCAGGTGCAGAGCTTTTCCTGATCTAAATTCACCATCTACTAGGCATCTGAGCACTTCTATAAGGAACAGGAAGACAAGCTTCAAGGGTTTGAATTTCCTTGTGGGCTGCGGGATTTGGCGAGTTCAGAGGATATCTCTGTCTGAAGACTTTTCTGGGTCTGGGCAGGGATCTCTTGTACTTCATTTTCCACCGCAAATATGCCCCTTGAGGTTCATTTGTCTGTCCCAGTCGTGTTGCCAAGACTAATTGAAGTAACATCTAACAGCATTGTTGGACACTGTTTTTTAATTTCCAAAGTGACTACAGTAATTTTTTTCAGCTGGGCCTTGCTGCTCTTCTTGGCAGCCATCTTGTTTGAAATGATGACTCCCCATTCTTCTTGTTGATGGTATTTTTAAGTCTTGAGGCAGCAGCTGTTCTAGTTTGGGGGATTTAGATGAAACCTCTGGAGGTAAATAAGTATCCAGAGGCATCTGACCCTGGCAGGATATGTCTCTCAAGGCCACACAGCACACCTGGAGTCCCTCCAGCTGTGCATCGAACAGAAGGCAGCTTTATTTTGCTTTGGCTGCCAAGCGTAGTAGTAGCCTAAAGCCAGGTTTTACTATGTGATCATATAATTTCCTGTACATTATCATTCAAAAGTCCTCTTGACCTCAGTTTTGCTGATGAACCACCAGAGTAATGTCAGGCATTACAGAGAAAAAAAACCCCATCAACTAGATCACCATGACTGTATCCATAACACAACCATGTGTTAGAAGGAGCTATATGTGTACACTACAGGGAGATCACCAGGCAAAGCTCCTGTGCAAACCCAAACAAGTCAAGCCCACCCAGGTATTGCTGGTTTGGGAGAGCAGAAACAGCCTTCACAGTCTTTGTGTGTCAGATTTACCTCCGTGACTTTGGAATGAAGAGTTCTGGAAACCAAAGCGATGTGTGATCACAGAAGCACAGTTCATGGCATATTTCCAAATAAAACCAGAAGAATCATCTCATTAGAGTATTTAAATTATTTATGTCTTCTTCATCAAGTTAGTTTCTCTAAGAATGCATTTTATCTGTATCTCATTAAAAAGGATAAATAACCTGTAGTCATGACTGGATGGATAATGTTGCATGGGCAACATTCTCATGACTCCAACATCAATGTGTAGAACTGCTGTAATCCAGACCTGGAACTGTTCACTAAACAAAAACAGGCCCTGACTTTGTTCTTGGTTTTTAGACCTGATTGCAAATCCCCCCACCTTTTTTTTTTCCTGAATGCTGTTCATCATTCCAGTAAGACTGGAAATCTTAATTAATTTATCAGTTATAATTTATCTCCAGGGAACCGTTTCATGCTGTGAAATTTATTTCCAGGGAAAAGTTTCACAGTTATGCCTACTGTCAGAACTTTTCAAACAGGAGATTTATCAACTGATATCTTCTGTTCCTCATAACTGTGTGTTGTAACAAAAAGATAGAAGAAGAAGATTTATTGGAAGAAGATTGCCAGATGCTGTCCAGAAAGTACAGAAAGCCATTAGCTGTGAACTGGGTAACTCCCTGTTCTTCACCAAGCCAGTGAAGTACAGGCATTGTAACAAATGCTGTATGTGTATTTGAAGGTTTGAGAGGGGGACAATGAATAATAAAATATCTTAATTGGATGGGGATAAAATTAGCTTCAAAAGTCAAAACATAAGGGTTTTGAGGGGGGTTGTCAAATTAAAGCACATCTCATTATATATATATACACATAAAAAGATCTTCAGCATTCCAATTATGCATTAAAAATGTGTCTTTCATAATTTATGGAGACTATAAGTTTTAGAAATCTGTTTCCTCTTTATCCCCTTGCTGCTGCTGGAATAAGCTAGAAATTTTGAGTTCCTGGGTAACAGCTAGGTACCAGTCAGCTAGTGATCAGTACAAGTAGTTCATATGAAAGGTCAGGCTTGTTCCTGAGCTGACCAGGCTACTGTCTTCCACTAAACACATAGACCTTTCAGGACAAGAAAATAAATTTTCTACTCCCTATTCTTGGAGTAAAAGGCACAAGAGAGAAACCATGTGAGAAACTACCAACAGGAATACAGAAAGCTATACTAGCCTGGAGAAATATGAGCATGTAAAAGAAAACCTCCAGAGAAAGGAATTATCTAGAATTTATACCAAGAGTCTGCCTGGGGCCTTCACAGTAAAAATTTAATCACTGTTAAGTGTTCACCATTCTAGTGGAATTTGGGGTGAAAAGTGAACAAGAAGTTCTTGGAAGCTGCTGCCTATTAGGATCTTTTTTTTCTTAGCTGCCAGATATTGACTTATCCAGCAGCATGATGAAGAAATCTGGTTCCAATACATCTATTCTGATCTCAAAAAAAAAGAAGAAAGGTAGATGAAAGAAAGAGAACCATTTTAATTTTTCAGTTGCTGATTTATTTTTGCATTCATGAAATCTGTAATGTGGCTTCCAAAAAGTTTTGGAAGAAAAGGAGAGCAAAAAAGTTTCCCACTTGTTGGCAAATGGAGGGCAATTAAAAGGAGGGGCTCAAAGTAAGCAAATCTGAGAGCTATCACAATAAAAAAAATTGTTCAGGCTTAATGACAGTAGTGTTATGAAAATCAGTAATATGTTTTCAATTAAATAAGTGAATACATGCATAAATGAGATCTGAGAGGAGTGTGTACATAAACTGCACAATAGCCAGTGGAAAGAATAGAAAGAGAGACATTTAAAATGAGAAACCAAATAAACACTGTTGATACCGAAGTGGTTAAGAGCTGAGAGAACCGTGCAGATAGTGCTATGGAAAAGAAAAGGTGACTCTGTAAATTATAGAAATGCTTATTATGGTAAAAAGTGCTTGGTGTAGCATCGTGTGTAGTTTTGTAGCATTGAGGTTAGAAAAGAAAGTCACTTTGTACAGGGCTATATTGGGGATATTTTAAAATGTTTATGGGAGGAAACTGATGGAAAGGAAATATATGATCAAAACCAGAGTCTGTGTGTTTTGGAGGATTTTTTGGGATTTTGGTTGGTTGACAGGTTTGGTTTGGTTTCTTGCTTTGTTTCTCTCTTTTTTTTTTTTTTTTTTTTTTTTTTTTTTTTTTTTTTTTTTTTTTGGCCAGAAGAGCCAAAGAAGAAAAGTATGTTGCCATTGGGGTCATAGAACTGAGAATTGATCCACTCCCTCAGACTGTGGTAACCCAAAATAAACCTTGTTGTTTATCTGTCAAGATAGATTAGAGCGAGAGAAAACTTTCTGGATGTTTTAACTATCCAGATATTGCTGTCTTTAATTGCAAATCAGTGTAGAATATCTGTCAAGTCCCGTACCTACAGCTGTCAGATGATTGCTTGTATTTTAACTTAATCATATGTGGTTTTATAGATTGTTTAGAAATGGATGAGTAGTGTATGTCAATCTTTGCAATGCAAAAAATGACAAAAATTTCTGCATTTGTAGTCTAATCTCCATGAAGGATCATGATTACTGTTATGATAGGAGTAGAAATTACCATCAAACTCTGTCAGGTTAGGGCCGTTGTTTGTTAACTTTAAACTAATGCCTTCAGGTGCCTGCTAAACTACTGAGGTACATGCTAAAACATCCTGCCTTTACTGGATTCATCAGCTAGGTAGCTTTCCTAGAAATTACAGATTACTCATATTGCAGCCATGGTGGGAATCCCTGGAATGTCTCCTTATGGTGGCTTCCCACAGCTGCAGGCATTCTCAAACGGAGCTTTTTCTTTCGCAGTTGTCATTTTAATTGTAATAATGACTTTGTTAACTGTGAAAGTTGTTTTGATGATAAACACGGAATGCTTAGCAAAATGAGCGGCTGGTTTTGATACACCGAAGCTCTGTATTGCAGGCCATCCGCAGGTCAGTAACTGTCATTGCAAGACAGGACCAAGTAGGAAATAGCAGATAACTCCTACGAGATCCTTGGCTCAGTCCTGATCAGAAGCTTTAAGCTAAAATTATGTTTGCAATACCCCTTCTGTTCTTGTGAGTGACAAAGCTTACAGCTTGCAGGCTACCAGAAGCTTTGTTTGCCCTTACTAACACTGTATTTGGAATGCTAGAAATAATGCCTGCTGTCAGATGGGGGACAGTGAACCAGGTGTCATGGGCCATCCCTGCAGTGGTTTCTCTTGGAGTCACTGACTTCTCTGATCATTCTTGCTTTTCAGCAAGCTTGTGATGCAACAGGACAGATTTTGTAGAAATTTCCCTTCAACTGAAAAAAAAATTCTAAGGCCAAATTCATGTGTATCAGAATGGAAAGGCAGTGATGGTGGGAAACAGCATCACAAAGCATATAGTCAGAGAAATGGAAACAAAACTGCAGTGTCCCAGATCTCAGAGCAGTCCAGATAGCATCAGTGAAAGGACAAGATTGGCTTGGAGTGATGTGCATCCCAGAAAGACAGGACAAAAGCCCTACTGTAGCTCATTTCTGTGAGTACAGAGGACTAACACAGTAACAGCCCGTACCAGAAGGCAAGAGTGCTGTGTTAGTGGCTTACAGACAATATTAAATCTTTCAGAACATAGATAAATACCCCTGCAGAGCAAGGTGATTTTGAAAAGGCTGCTAGTGAAGGGTGAGGGAGCCTCATGTATCAGTCTTCTCCGGAAATTTGTTCAAAAGACTGTCTAGAGAGTCCTCATCATTACAAAGATATGCAATACCTAGGATCAGCTTGAGGCAGCTCACAAGCCACCACAGACAGAGATGAGTATTTTTTGTTGAGGGACAACTGTTGTGTGACTCTTCACTCAATGCGTTCATTATTCAGAATTATTTGCGCCATAGTTTGCAAGAGCCTCCAAGTTCCCAAGTTATCTTCAGTAGTTTTAGCATGACATAACAGTGGATTTAACAGTCTGATTCACAGGAAAATTGAAGGGCCACCTTAAACTTCTGTGTCAGGGCCTTTCCCTGTACTACTGGGCAAATAGCCTTATCAGTTGTAACAACACTTTTTGGCGGTTGTAACAATATTTTAAAACTAGTAAATCCTCCTGAATAATATGTTCATCATTTTAAGTTCCCTGTCTGCATTTTTCTTTCTTTGCCTTACTTTACCATTTGTGGAGCTACAGTAACATCAGCAGAGCTACAGCAATTATTACAGAATAAAGTGCAGAGTGTCTGTAGGAAAAGACCAAATTGGATGCATGGCAGTTTAGGCAAAACAGCAGCATTTTCAGTGCTCCATGCAGGGCTATAGGAAACGTACTCTCTTTCTGTGTTTGTTTGCAGGATGTAGTCACAGAGTCACTATATCCTTCTTTTGTATTATATTATAGTGTCTCATTTTCCCAAAGCATTGGGCAGATCATTTTGAAATGTTTGTAAAACATGCTTCTTAAGCAAACAGAGCAATTTTGATCTTTGCTTAAATCTACAAGCTGAAAGAGACAAAGGTGAAACAAGGCTGCTTCAAACTCTGTCCTGTGCCCTGGAGCAATCTTACGCTCATGGTACAAGCAGTTTATTGGATGACTCAATTTAAAATCTTTTCTGAGTGTTATGAAGTGACAGTATAATTCTGTGATGGGAGAGTTTGTTATAGGAAAATTTAATGAGAAGCTTTTTTTTCTGTCTTTACTATTTGTAAAATCTGTCAATTTACTTCATGCACAGCCTGAGTGTTTTAACTAGAGATGAATCTAAGGTTCTGGGTTTTGAGTGGTTTTGAAGTAGGATGTATTGAATTTGTCCTTTTTACAGAGAAAAAGATGAGTCAAGATAGCCAGTTCCATGCATGCATTTAGTCTCAGGGTTTGAATTCCACGACTTACCAAAAATGTAGTCTATTTCCCTTTGGTTTTAATATTCGAATATTTTTTCCTTCATTAATAATTAAGTATTTTTACTTTGGTATCCTGATGTCATTTTTTCACATACATTCAGCCATTCTTTATATTCTAGTATTTAATACAAATACTTTCTACTCCAAGTACCTCCTTCTCTATGAAACTTATGCCTAATCTGTTTCAATTTACTTCAGGCTTTACATAAGTGTATATACGTTTCAGGACCTTGAGGGCTCTTGCTTTCATTTATGGAAACATGAATTTGACTAACTGCTTTCTTTGCAAATAAGTAATAAGTAACAAGGAGGAGCTTAGGTCATTAGTCATGAACCATGTCATCCCAGCGTGACACTTCATGAGACAGAACACCTGTTCCTTGTTTTGGATTTTTTCATGTGGAAAGTTAGATTAAAAGTCCCTTCACTAAAAGACTGAAACATTGAAAACTAAGGTGTCTATGCAGCCTTTTCCTGGACTTTCCTCCATAGGAGTCACCTCCCAAAGGCTGAGGACCTGTGGCCCTTTGCCAATCACCTCGTCAGTGCCCCCTTCCTTATAGAAGGTGATCCCAGCTGCTTGGTTTCCCTGCCCTCTAATTCCAGGCTCCTGGCCCTGTTAGCCAGCATCCAAGCAGTCAGGTGATCACCTGCTCACCTGGGTCATGGCTGAAATCTTTTTGCACATCCCACAGCTCTCTCAGGGATAGGGATTGAGTGGTTCCCTCTTGTTCTGCCTCTTCCTCCTGCTCTTGTGATGGCCCTGCTTTGTTCTCCTTTAATAAACAAGCTCTCTTGTGCCCATTTCTTCTGGTGAAAAGGGGTGACTGATACTGGCAGGGGCTGGTGCTCTGCTTCAGCCACAGGGCCTGGGGCCAGACTGGAGCAGGCAATGCCTGTCACTTTGTCATCAAATCCAGGAGATTCTTTTCCCTTGAGGATCCTGAACAGTGTTGAACTGGGCTTGGTTGGCCAGGACCCAGCATGTTGCAGCGATCTGTGTGTCTCTGGAATTGCCAGGTGGTTGGCATTCCTTTTCCAAGTATTTTCCCAGTTTTTCTGGATCCTGCACTTGCTCAGGGGGAAGTTCCAAAATGCTGGAGGTGCCCACTTGCCCACACTATCCCACACACCCATCCACCCAGAGCTGTCCAACCTCAGTGCAGATCTCTGGGTGGTTTTTCTAAGTAGTTGTTCAACAAGACCTGGAACACAGAAGTCATAGCAATAAAACCATGCTGGTTTGAACATCCCAAGGATATTTGAAATTTGCAAGAATTGTAGTGATTAGACTAGAGGAGAAGGGAGGTGTTTCCCCCATGGATTATGTCCCCCACAGTGGGAAGAAGAGGAGAACTGGTAAAAAGTTAAGACCTATGCATTGAGGGAACAGTTTAGTAATTGCAATAAAGTAAAAGATGATGATGATGATGATGATGATGATGAAGAAAAGGAAGATAAGAAGAGGGAGAGGAATAAATCCCAGGAAAGACAAGTGATGGACAATGCAGTTTCTCATCACCCATTGACCAGTGCCCAGCCATTCCCCCAGCAGTGATCAGTCCTGGTTGTCCAATTTCCCCCCACCTTATAGCCTGAACAAGACATTCTGTGGTGTGGGATATTCCTTTGACCAGTTCAGGTCACCTGTCCTGGCCACGCTCTCTCTTGGCTTCTTGTGCACCTCCTCACTGACAGAGCATGGAAAGCTGAAAAGCCCTTAAGGTAGGCACTACTCAGAAAGAACTAAAACATCTTTGTGGAATCAACAATATCCTCATACTAAATCCAAACCACAGCACTGTACCAGCTACTACTTGGCCACAGTCTTTGCAGAATGACAAATGATAGTAGACATATTCTCTGCAGTCCAATCAATAGATCATTGCCAAATGTATGGAAAATGATGATTTATCACTTTTGCACACTCTTTAATTATTCTATATACATAAATTACAACATAGAACAATGCAAAACTGAATCTAGAGAGTCTAGAATCTTGAATGAAGCAAAAGAAAAATCTTTAATTCTCAAAAGAGACTGGACCAAGTTTTTTTTCCATGTTAATCAGTTCTGAATAGAACATAAACAGAGAAAGGGAAAAAAAAATCTTAAAATAAGGGTAAACTATGATATCATATTTTAATCAGATAATATGTTCCTGTGAGACAGCAAAAATTCACAAATCTCTATTGGCCTAGCAACTCACTAAAATTTTCTTTCAAAAGCGTATGGGAGAAAATAATGGTGATCAAAATTGTGAACCCAAATCATCAAAAGAAAACACAACCGAAATTACAGATGCCTACATCCATGGATCATCTCTGTTTTAGTATAAAACCATGTAAATTCTACAGAAGGCAGACTTTTCTAGAACAGCAGAAACCCCAACTATGAAAGCTCCCAAGCCTGTTCCATCTCCTACAAGATAGTACATATCATCTTAACAGTGATTGAAATCAAGACAACCTTGGCATAAGTTTAAAGTTGTTGAACATATGGTTGTTTGATTTACTGGCTCAGATTCTCTATTTACAGCTGGGTAAAGGCTGGACAACACAGAGATAGAGATCTTCTTTTGTAATTCTAGATCTAGACAAAAGTACCAAAATTACTGAGGGTAATTAGGACAACACTGGCTGCAGAGGAAGAAATAAATTTGGGCCCTCTTATAAGGAATCATCTCCTAGATATAAACTTACACAAGGGATAATATGTTTTGTGTTTTCACATGCAGTGAAAAGAATTAATTCTTTGTTTAAAGACAAAGGCAGAAGTGACCACACATTTTGGTTACATTTAGACTACAAGGCAAAATGTAGAGGTCCAGTCTCATAAATTATGAATCTAAGGGAACCAAGAAAAATAGAAAAACTGATTTTACATTAATATAATCTACATCATAGGATCAGGAGAAGACACAAGTTCTGTCAACTCAGATTCTCCTATAAGTTTAGTCCAGTTTTAAAAATCACTGTAATTAAAATTAAAACAAGAACTCTCACCAGTTTACATAAGAAATGGCTAACATTCCAGTCCTGGAAAACATCTATCTGCTACCACGAATCTAAGATCTGTACCATGACTCTGCAAACCAGCAATCACATTACGCTTATATTGTAATACATTTGTAATTGTGAAGTTACTTTGCAATAATGCCAAATCCTGGAGCACAACAGATCTATGAATATTAGGACAAGGTGAAATAATTAATGTTCAAAGAAGGTAAATATGGGAAATGTAAATTTTTAATGATCAAATATCTGTATCCATGGCAATCTATGGAAATGTTTGTAGTATACAATGGAATTTGAAATATCAACCCACAACAAGATAGTTTTAAAGACCAAATACTTCCCTCAACAGTTCAATTATTGATCAAAGACACTCACCCGTGAAGTTAGGCTTGCATGGGAGCAGCCATGCAAAGCAGAGGCTCAAAAAAGCTACTTTGTGTGTAATGAAAACAGCAGATTGAGGCTCCATAAATATCCATTTAAAACACTGTGGGATGAATAATAATTAAAATTATATTAAAAACAATCAACTACTGAAAAGGTTTTGTCAATCTTTGCAGTCCATACAATATTCAGCCTCTCTCTCTGTTAAAGGGATTTGAATACGTGCCTTGAAATGAGGATATCTTTTAAGTTAGCTTAATTTAGAGATCTCCTTTGAGGCTCTCTGGGGAATTAAAATTTTTCTTGTGTATTTTCAGGCTTCCTGTGTGTAAGACTGCCAACAAAAAGTACTAATGCAAACGAGATGAGGCTACTCTTTCTTAAACACTTGAAATCCTCATTCCCAGGGGAGAATTTTATATTATGTTTACACAGCCATATATTAGCAAAATAAAAATGCAGACCCTGATACCCATTGAAGATTTGTCTTCTCCTGTAGCTGGTACAGGAAATTGATCTGGGTCTTGCTCAGATGTCACTTTGGTGCCTGATGACTCTGCTTAAGCCTGCTGTAATGTATGTTGTTTTGAAACATCCACACCAAAGATGTACCAAGAATGCTAAAGCAACCCTTATCATATATATTTTCTCTGTGTGTGAATTTGACAGGAAAAGTTGCTGAGGGGTTACTTTTAGAAAAGCGTTGTTGTAAAAAAACGTGCACTTTTTTCATGATCTAGTTTAAGTACAAAGCATTCTAAAGCAAGAAAGCACTTAAAAGTATGTGTAAACAAATAACATTGGAAGTTTAATTGTGTACAAATTCAGTGAACCAAGACAAAATTAAAGCTTACCTGGTCTCTCTTGCTTCATATCAAACCTTGCCTACTTTACAGTTTTCTAATAATTCTGTAAAAGATGAACTAGCAGGGAAAAAAATTGTCTGCGGTCAGCAAAACAACTTTTTTCATCCTAATTTTGGATTTTCTGATTAAGATATTCATGACCGCAAATAAACTGCCTTCAAATCTTGAGTATTGAAAGAACCTTGCTGTACAGGTTGTGTCTTGATAAGGACTGCTCTTTAGCCAGCCTCCATAGCCACCACAGGAGCAGCTTTTCTTTCACTTTTAAGCATTTGTGAATAAAAATTTATTTATGCAGGCTTTGTTGTGTTTGGAAATACTGGCTGTATCAAGATAACCTTAATAAGGTTTCTGTCATGACAGTTGTCTTGGTAGGCACATGTGGATGGAGCAGCTATTCATATATTATCAACATTTTATATGCCAAACAGGCAACAGTATCAGACTAAGGGTAGCAGAGGTTTCTATATCTGTAAGAGGGTTCTCTTTCTCAAATTTCTGTTTAATTGGCATTACAAGACTGTTTGACAATCACTAATTAATCTATAGTTAAATTCAGCATTAATATTCCCAAATGATGAGTGGGGGAGGAAAGTAACAGCACTTCATGTATTGCTAGGGAATGAGCCATTGCCAGAAGAGAGGCAGAGCACAACAGTCTCTCTCTTATAAGCTCAGCTTATTCTTCTGAAGAGACTCTCCTGTGACCTGTGGCATCCCATATGTGCCTCCCCTCAGCCAGCAATTCACTCTCAGTTCACTTTCCTTCTCCAGGAGACATCTGGCTCTTGTGGTCCCCCAGCAAAGGCCAGTGCCTGTATGGATTAGGCAGCTAAGACAGGTGAAAACAGAGATTCTTTTGATGGTGTATGTGTGTGTTTGGGTTATCTTCCAGATGCACCAGTACCCCAATCCAGCTGACCACACAGCTGCTCGAGTGCTCACACTGGCAAAGGGAGACAGCAGGGTGGCCTCTCAGGGACAACTCAGTTTTAGGCTACTTTAAGCCAGTTACAAAACCATACCCTTATCTTCAGATACAGACCCTACACAGAGCCATATGGTTTAATAAATGGCAGTCTAACCAGTACACAGCCAGTACAGATTAATCCAAGAAATCTTGCCATATGCTTTCACTGTGGTCAAACAAGTGGCATCTTTGTTTATTGCACCATTCATTTTTAAACTACCAATCAGCAAATTCATAGCTATTGCATATCTGGAAAGCTCCCTATTTATTTCTTTCCCAAAAGAAAAAGGTTAGTGCAAAACATCATAATATGTACTTTTCACTGACAGGAGATTTCAGTGCACACTGTTTACTCAGTTGTCTGTGTAGAGACCCATTATGCATAAATCAGTGCAAAGAAATAAAGGATTGTTTTATTACACAATGAAAATTTCCAAAAAGGTTCTTAATTTCCTGTTCAAGAAATGGCACCATTGTTTACTTGAAACAGATATGCTAAGTGGCCTGGAGGAATTTTGTTTTTAGGAGACAGATTTGCCATCACAGTGAGTAAGAGTGTTACATTGTTCTTGACAACGGCGATTAAAACACATTTTGATTTGAAGGTAATTAGCAAAAATGGCAAAACACCATTTCAAAGCGTGACAAATTTTCCAAATGGCTAAAGCTGAAATGAGTCCAGTTCTTGGGATAACTTTTAGATTGCTCAAAAGTATTGCTTAATATCAACAAGAAATCAGCTATGAAGAATCTCTGTAAATTCCATGCTATTAACTGCAATGCATTTCATATACAAATCAGCAGACCTGACAAGATGCTATGTCAACATCTTAAATCCCTCAAATTTTGTTACCCTGAGGTCAGATTAGCAAGATGTAAATGAGCAGAAGGACTACTCTCAGTCTTTTTCCATATGAACTCACCTGCCAAGTCATCTCAATTGCTTTTTCTCAACCACAGTATCTGTCTATAACCCTTCCACCTTCCAGGCCACTCTCATCCCCTAAAGACCTCTGTGGACATTCGTCACCTTCCTTCTTTTTGTTTGCTTCCCTGAGATGCACCTGTCCATAGGCCACTGAACTTCCCACCAAACTTTTCTGGCTGGCCCTATTCTTTGTCTCATGCTCTCACCTACCCAGGGACACGTAGTGCCTCAGGTGCAAAATTAGGTTCTGACATTCCAAGGATAATTTCTTTTCAAATTATATCTAATTCTGTGTGGACTGTTGAAAGGGCAAGTATAAGCCAATTATAGAGGAGAAAGATAAAGCTGAAAATGTTACAATTGTATTACAAAACCCAAGACACAACGGGCAAGACTTTTGTCTTGAATGAGACCATGTTGCCATTTTTCAACCCCATGTGGAGCAGAACTGACCTGTTCTGCCATAGCACATGACAAGATGTTGTCATACAGTAGCTCGAAATCTCTGCTGTATGCAGATTTTGCTGTTTGCAAGACGGGATGAGTGAGAGGATTGTCAGGCAGCTGGTTGTGGTTCCAGATTCTCCAGCTGAATCAGTGCTTGTCTGGACAGCTCTAAACAGTACCAGCTGCTACTAGTTCCCCTTGGGATCATTTTCTAATTGCAGATTACCGGACACAGCAGGGCATCCCTTTCTTCTCCAGGGGTAATTCTTGTGCTGGGATGGAGGGGAGGAGATTTGTGAACCAAATATGCTGAGAACTGTCAGTGTGGTAGAGACAACTAATCAGTTGGTGAATGTTTGAGAGATTTCCGATACTTCAGTGCTCTTTCTTGCAGGGAATCTATCTTTTGCCATACTAATATCAGCCTGTAAATTAATCAGTGCAGATATTATACACCAGAATGGCTTCATTGATGTTTATTCAGGTGATTTATATCTGGGTTTATGCTAATCCAAGACTGTGCTGTCCTATCAAGTTCATGTGTCTGTGTCATCACTTGTACTAAACTCACTTGTCTGGTCCGTCTCACTCGAGAAAGCCTTTATCTTGTGATTTTCCCCCAGAGAAATCTGTTTGTCAGGTCCTTAATGTTACACCAATGTAAAGAATATGTAGCTGTAGTCTATGCCTAGGACATGATTTCAGATGAGAGTTCCAATAGCAGCAGTGATTCTTAAAAACTTAATCTTTGCTAGTGACCTCTTTTTGAATGTCTAGCCAAAAATACTTTGACACTTCAGTAATGCTGTGGTGCACCTATTTTTTCTTACGGATCTTTGGAAAGTGTGGGAATGCCGCATGAAAGACGACGAAACACTGATAAAGATTTCAAATTCCAAGGCCTCCTGTGTGAATGGCTCTCCAAAGCCACAACATTTTCCAGAAGCCCCTTTTGCTGCCGTCACCTATCTCAGCTGCGTCCGTGAAGCGCCAGCCTCGGGGTGGTGGCTCCCTTCTGCGTGCAGAGCTGCTGGTACCCGCGGCTTGTGGCAGGGATTTCTGTGCCCATCACTGGAGGGCCCGCTCCCTGCTGAGGTCACGGCTGCCATGCTCGCTTAGAGGCTTGCGGGGTTTTCTCCACAAATCCCATGCTCGAGTGCTAACCTAAATCATGAACGCTTTCGAATGGGCGATCCGGAATGACAGTGGGAGGAGAATAATGCTTCTTACAGCAAGAGGAGTTGGCTTCTCTGTGAATGTCACTTCCTCAGGAGGGTCACTGCCAACTGCAGCGCTGAGAACCACTGTAATCGGTTTTGGACGCGAAGTCCCGGATTTTGAGCCACTGATGCTAACGGGAGATTTACTGCTGGTTTAGTTTCATGCATGATTTGATCTTTGGTACTGTCTTTTACCCACAGCTGCGTTTACCAGACTATTACTAGTCTAGGCTGGCTTAAACTGACCTCGTGAAAAGCAATTCAAGTTTATCTTCAGATTATGTGCCGGCTAGGAGGAAGAAAAGTTTTTTGATTCTGTCACATGTAACTCAAGTATTGCCAAACAGGCTGGCTTGTTTTAACTTGCAAGCATCTGGCACAGAAACAATCTATCATTTTAAACACTCCTATATGCACTAATACTCTCATTTAACCATGACTATGCTGGCTACATTAGAGGGTGGTGTAATTTCCAAATGAGATAACGCTGCGTGATTACCCAGTATCAAAGGTGACTTTAGTTATTTCACTGAGATTAAGTTTTTACACCCCTTGTGATTTTTACTGTGTTGCCAACACCCTACTCTTCCTTGAAGTCAGAGCTCTCTGACTTCATGTGATTATCTTGGGAAGGTTTCCAGCTACGTTTATGTGGGATTACCACCTGAGTGTATTTTCTCCCCTGCTTACTCAAGTGGTGTGTCCAGATCATCTTTCAAGGAGCCTATAAATATGTATATTGTAGCCAAATAAATTCAAATATGAAGCTCACATAGTTGACTTCTCCCTCCTGCTTCTCTGGTGATGTGTTTGCAGTGTAACCCCAGTTTCTTTCCCATTTCACATAGTAATTGTAACCAAAATCAGCCATCAACTTTTTTAATTTTTTACAGAATGTAAAAGACATCCATGTTTAAGTCTCGCAAGAATTTTGTTTTATGAATAAAAGAGAGGAGGTCTTGTCAAGTTATAAGAGTTAAAATGAGGTGGAGTCAGTGTATGGGAGAAAGGCTATGGCTCTGTCCCCTCCCCAAAATACCATACTGGAAGGAGTCCTATTCAACAGAAATATAATATTACATATCTCTTTCAATCAAATAGCCTCATCATTTACATACATCCCTTCTTATATGTCATATATTATGTGGAAGTCCCTCTCATGAACTAAGGGGGTCTGGATGTGGACACCTTGCATTTTTAGATATATATGCCCCTGGTACAATGGGCTACTATAGATAGTTGCATTACAATATTGTTTCAACATTTTTTTCTTAAAACTTCATGTTTTAAAAAAAGAAAGTACTTTTAAATTTAACAGATTTTTTTTTTTATTTAACAAGAACTTTTGTTAAATATAGTGTATTGTATTTGGAATACAGGACTTGTTATTTGGGACTGGCTCATAGGTTCATTTCCTTTAACATCCTTTTCTGACATTACCCAGCAAAGTAAATTTCAAAAGAAGGCAGATGAAATCCCACTGGTGGTTGTAGCTTTTTTCTCAGTAGAATTATACAGAATTTACCAGTAGCTGTATTCTAATACACCGCTATGTCCACCTTCCTAGTTTCAAATAAATGCAGACACTATCCTAATTTTTGTTGCTGCAAGCCAGCTTAACTTTCTTTCCCTTAGTTCTTTTCAATCCTCAGGACAACAAAAGGTGATGAAAAAGTCTTTGTGGTGAATCCCAAGACCAAAATATCCCCGAGGCAATGTGGTTAGTGGAGAACCAAGACAAGCACTTAATTCTGTAGATAGAATACAGTCGTTTTAGTATGTGAATACAAGCTTATTAAAAACTCATCTTTAAACAAAACAAGCCAAAGCAAAAATAGCGCTTGGTAGATATTTTGTTGGATTTGCAGATAAATTCTCTCCCAGCTCACGCAGCAGGCTTTGTCTGTGGGCCCCAGGTGCTCCCGTCCTGCTCACACGCCAGGACCACACAGGCGCTAAGGAGGAGCTTGGCTTTTCCCTAACCCCTCTTGTGAATCGAAAGAACACCCAAAACTCAAAACGTGAACGTTNAGGGCTGGCTGGCTCCCCGCTGCCCCGGCGCTGCCGCCGCACGGCGACGAGCCCGCGGAGGGAACTTCATCTGTCTCTTTCTAGGACGTGGCGGGCATCCTCATCCTCTGCCTGCTTTCTGCGGCGGCCGCGCTGGAGTTTAAGTACCACCACACCGAGGAGCTGGAGGAGTACCTGAGGGGGGTTCGTGCCGCGTACCCCTCGCTCACCCACTTGTACAGCATCGGGAGATCGGTGGAAGGTAAAGGCGGTGGGACGAGGGGCGAGAAGGCTTTTTGTTCTAATTAAATCCGGGCAGGTGTGGGTAAAGGGGGCGTTTCGTGGGCGCTTGCTGGCCGCGGGGCTGCTCTAACAAAACCTCCGTGAAGTGTTGTCTTCCTCTTGCTTAAGCGTGAATAACACACTCTGGCTGAAGCATCGCGCGTGTCATCAGGGGAAAAGTTCTCCCAACCCTTACGTTTCTGAGAATTGGAAATGTCCCGAGTGGCAGTTTCAGAAAGAGGGCCGTCTTTATGGAGCGTAGAATGTGCGGGACCCCTTTGTCAAGTGCCCGTTCTGGGTGGGACTATGATTAAAGACGTGTGTTTTATAACTTGCGGTTGTGTTAGAAATACCTTCGTGATATAAGGTCGTGTGCTGTAGATGAACAGGATTTCAGTCTCAAACCTTACAGGAATATGTACTGAAATCAGTAATCACCTTTCTGACCTTATATTGATATTTTAATTTCTCTCTCTATGATTGGTACTTACCATAAATTTGGGGGGAAGTGGCTAATTTTCTAAAAGAGATTTAAAAGATTAGTGTTTATTAGCATATGGACTTTAATGTGCATCTGTTTAATTTTGAGCAAAAACAAAACAAACAAACAAAAACCAAACAAAAAACCCCCCCATGCCCAAAAACCCAAACTGTGTTATTACAATTCAAGAAACTAAATCACTCTGAGAAGAGCTATAAAACTAGATAGAAAATCCATTCTTTAGAAACATCATCTGTTCCTCTAATCCCATTTCTTACCACTAGAAGGAGACATTTGTAGCATCTATTATCAAATCCACGCTTATGTTTAAAAAAATAAAAATCTGTATTCTTCTTGATAGATGATCATGAAGACATTTTCATGCCTTCTCCCTTGTTTTACCATGTATCTGGAAGTAGACAAAGAGTCTTAAAGTTGTTTAAACTGTGTTGGTTTTGGTTTCATCAAAGGCAGAATTAGATTGGATTATGTTATTCATCTATGCAAGAGGTTAGTTCCTGTAAGTGCAGTTCCCTCCAGTACAAACTAGCAATTATCCACATCCTCATTTTCATACCTTTAGAGAACTCAGCTAACGTTCTGATGACAGGACTAGATCACAACTTTTCTGCCAGGAACTCAACTGGCTTATCTTTGTGCTGGTAGGCAAAAACCTTTCATCCAACCTGAGAGTTTGAAACTTCGGCTTTTACATATCTAGATACCTGAAAGCTGATAACATGGGTTCAACTTGTCTGAATTCCATCAGCACGAAAACTGGAAAAGCATCTTCTCTTGATTGTGATTGAGCTTTGCACTGTAACATCATTCAGATTTTGATATATTTTCTTCTGCTTTGCCAAACTCTGAGAAGAGAACTGTGTGGGCTCTGCTTGTTATTGTTCTCAGTGCCATCTAAAGCAGAATGGCAATGAAAAATGTTTAGTGCTCCTCTATTCTTTCAGTTTTTTCTAAATGTTAAGAGATTTCTACCTTTGTTGAGAAATGAGCCTTCAGAGTCACCTGGAATATGGTATGGGATGGTGTGGAATTAGGGTCTAATTTCAGGGGTTTTTTTGCTCATACTAAAAGAAAGTTTTATGAAAACAGTGGTTATAGAATTTTGGTTAAAATGAAGTTTCAATTTTGGTCCATGGGTTGACGTTCTTCTATTCTCAGTTAAGCTGACGCAAGCAAGACTGTCCGTGCGTGCACACACTTGTGTGGGTTTGCTAGTGTTGTCCTCCTGCCAATCAGCTAAAACATGATAGCAAAATGTACTTCTTGAGGATGAGAAACAGAAATTAATTTAAACATTATAAAACTGAGATCAATGTGATGTAGTAAGTTGATATTCCTGATATGAAAATTCTTGATGATGAATATAATATCCCATGGATCAAAGTAACGCCTATAAAACCAACAGACATTATTTTACTATTATCATGAATGGCTATTGTGTTCCCATGTTATTTTGTAATCTGTGTTTTACTCCAATTTTATCTAATAGTCTACTGCCTTCTAGACTTGGATTATGGGGAATGTGAAGTAAAGGCCTGACTTTTGGTCAGTGTGTGTACACCCAGAGCTCTGCAAGGATATAAAAATACACTCTTAAAAGCAGAGTTGTGGAGTGTGATAGGGACGTGTGTATTACCACTTCAGATTGCATGTAGTTCTTTAAGAGAGGTATCTAAGCATTCTTCATGTCAGAAGCCTCACCTGCTTCAGGCAGATCATAAAGTCATTTAGGTCTGGAGGCTATCTAGTCTGGGTTCCTGTTCAAAGCCAGGCTCACTTGAGAGTTAATTGTGATGCTCAGGGGCCTCTCCTCTTGACTTCTGAATATCGGCAAGGGTGGAGGCTCTACAGAGTCTCTGGGTACATGAGCCACCTTGCAGCCCTTAGGCTGCACAGCTGCAACCCAGCCAGTCTGCAGTCTTTATCTGCATTGGGGTTATTTTCTTGAGTTGATAATCCAAATATGGGGTTCTTTCATTCCAGGTGCAGGAGTTTGCATTTTTCTTCATCAAACTCCATGAGTTTGCTGTCAAGAAATTCCTTCATCTTACCAGGGGCCCTCTGAATGGCAGCCCTGGCTCTGATGAAGATACTGATCAGCATCAGGCCCAGTACTGACCCTTGAGGAATGCTACTAATAATTTGCTGTCTCTCGAACCACCAGTTGTTCAGTCCAGTCAGTTTCTGACCTTACTGTAGTCTGTTCCTGTAATTCGTATGTTCCCAGTTTGTTTACAAAGACACCATTAGGTTGACTAGACATTGGGACAGGCTGCTCAGGGAGCATCCTTGGAGATATTCAAAAGCTGTGTGAACACAATCCTGGGCAGCTGGCTGTAGGTGGCCCTGCTTAAGGAGAGGAGTTGGACCAGGTGACCTCCATGCAATTCCTGGATCTGTGATTCTGTGGAAAGCCTTGCTAAGGTCAAGACCAAAGAGATAAAGTGCTTTGCTCCCTCTCACCAAGTGAGTAATTTCTGCATAAAATTCAAAGAGTCAAGTGTGATTTCTTATGGATAAATTTGAGGTGAGATTTACATTGTGTGTTTATTTGATGCATGTAGACTGTAATAGCAATGTGCACAACAGAATCTGTTCCAAAATCTTCAATGGAAAACAAATGAAAAGATGCCCTACTTGTTTTGTGGCGGTTTACATCACTATATAGAAATTCCCTACTGCCAGGTTACTTGGAGCACTTCTGCCAAATTAGTGGAAACAATGTGTTCTAGACTGGCAATGGCCTGTTCAGTCTCCAGATCTGATTTGGAGGCTATGATATTTAGTTATGTATCTCATCTGCTAAGCTATTATCCTTAAATGAGGGGAGAAAGGAGCTTAAAAGATGTAGCTCATTGGTTGACAAAACTGAGTTACCTTTTGGTCTAATTTAATAGGTAAGCTCAAATCCCTCAAGATTTGTAGGTGATTTGTCTGTGAGAAACCTGATATGGTCTTAGCAACAGATAGACAGAGATGTGTGATGGTCCAGAAAATACTTTAATTCTTTTATATTGTTTCAGGTGTGTTGTTGAATAAAGTTATAAAAGCTTTTTGTCAGGAGTTCAATTTTTTAATATGTCCAATATCCAACCTCAGAACAGTGTGTGCACTCTTTAATAATAGAGGAATCTGCAGAGCTGCATCAGTCTGGGACGGGAGAATGGGACCCAGTGTAATCATATTAACCCATCGTGCCTAATGCCACCCCAGTGAAAAACAGACTGACTCTTCAGGTAGAGTGCATTACCGAAAGGAAAATAGTCAATGTATGCATATGATCTGTGGCTTTTCATTGTTCAAGATACAGTGCTGCTGTTATTCTTTGGAAAGAAAATGAAGATGTTGGGAAGCTGACTTAAGGATTCCTTAGGAGGACAAAGACAGCCAGGTATTGGAAGAGTGGAGTAACCTTTGTAGCAGATCCACACTCTAAAAAAGTATTTTCAGATACACTCTGGATTGAAATAAAGTGATAGCATGCTAATTACAGCTTGGTTTAGATCTAGATTTTCTGGAGCCCAGTCTGCATTTTTAGAATTCCAGTCAACTTGGGACAGTTGTAAACATCCTCAGGCCAGATTCTGCTCCCTGAGGGAAAGGTCTGTGGTTAAAGTCCCCCCTGTCTTTACCTAGTGAAGTTTCAAAGTTGACTTTATATATTAATATCCCTTTGGCAGATTTTATCACTGGAGAGACAAAAACCTAAAACAAACTGATGAGATTTTGTTCTGGTTCTACTAGAAATTCTCAGAAATACCTTGCAAAAGAGCTGTCCTGAAAGCTTCTTTGGTTGAAAGCTATGTGGCTTAGCTATCTGACTCTGATGCTTAGTGAACACCAATATTCAGTTGCTCTCTCTATTGCCCTTGGACAGACACATTCTATCCATTAATCTTAAACACTTTGCTAACTTTGGGGGAATTTTTTAAAATTTGTTTTTAAAGAGTGAGTCTTGCTTGTTAGCATTGTGCTATGCCTGCTCTGTAAACAAGGAGGCTGAAATGTGCAGGGGGTGTGTGTATGGTTGCTGTGGGTTTCATAGTTCGTGCAGGACTCACCTGTGGCTGGTGCATGGATTGTGCTATGGACTACAGGGAAGGTGTGCTCAGCAGGGCTCCCAGCAGGCCAGGTTTCTCAGTGACTCAACTGCCTGTTGGAGCACATTAGGTCTCCTTCCTGCCTGCATTTATGAGGGAAAGAGCATGCCCAGGTTTCCATCTGATAAGCAGCTGTGACTTCAGCAAAAGGGCATGCTAGGGATTAGGACTCAGGTAGTGCTGTATGCAACATGTGCCTGGTAATACAGTCAGTAGAAAACCTAGGCAATTAACCTGTCCATCATTCCTCCCCAGCATCAGTGGAATGTGCGCCCAAGATGTGCCAGAGGTCAGCTTAAATCTCCTGACCCTTCTGATACAGTGTGATTGATACTTTAGGCATTTATGGGTGGTTATTGAAGAGGGGAGTACTGATTTAAGGTTCCCTGCACTTCAGTGAAAATATTTAATAATAAAAGGCCAAGTATTGTACTTGTGTCACCTACACATTAATAGTCTGTGTATGTAGCTAGGAAAAAATGGGAACTCATTTTTAGTTATTTATTGTGACACAGTATGGAAGAAACCTGAGTTACTACCATCAATAGTATAGTGCAATTTTATTGAATTTACATTACAGACTTTTATATTCTGGATGTTTCTACTTTGTTTGAAGTACTAAAAAACAAGTTTTCCTGCTGGAGAAAGCAAAGCTGAAATATGTTATCCATAAAATGTTTGTCTTGTACTGGAATCATTGGGCTGGCTCAGGGGTTCTGGCACTTGCACAAAAATAGAATGAGAAGATTATATACAACACACTGTACTTCGAGGTAAGTTTCTCGGTGTGACCCATTATTAAATGCTGGTACCAGTGTTTTTAAAGAAGGAAGAGAAATGAAAGGTAATAGAGAGGATTCTTTTTGTCTTAAAAATAAAGAAATTACGTAGATGAAAATCCACAGCAAATGTATTGTCTTTAAATATTATATTATATTGCTGTTATTTTTTCTGTGGTTATATTATGTGAGATATATTTATGTAGAAGATTATTACCTTAGGTTTGTTCCACTTGACTGCTGCAGATGAGTTTCCTCCTGTCTTCAGTCCTTGCTAATGTCTCTTCTTCCCTTCCCTTCTCCTTATCTCCACCCCACACATTTCCTTACAGACTCATCATGCAAGTATGGTGTGTATAGATAATATAAGCATTGAGGTTTTTCAAAGTTCACTTTTAGAAGCAAGAATGAATGAGACATTTTCCACTCCGAGGGCCCCATGTTACAAATCATACTAAAGTTGCTTGGCTCCAGTCCAGTGTTCCATGTAAAAATGGGCATTCTAAAACTTACTGTGATAGTTAAATTCTTATCCATGCTTGCCCACTTCTGAAGCTTTTTTCCTGTTATATGTCACTTGCTCTTTTTCGTGTCTTTCCCCGTAACCATCTTTGTTCTTGTTTTTGACAGTATGTGTGGCATATAAATGTATGTTAACAAGATTGTAAGTAGGTTTACATGTTCATTTTGTTATTGAAAAGGGGTTTGGGTTCCCAGGTGGGCTTGATAGTAATAGCCTTGTAAACTCCATTTGCAGCACATTACGTGAGTCACTGTGATGGGAAAGGGAAATAAAACAGAGGAATACAGGCTCCTTTGTAGTTTATCTAGTGAAAGCAGAATTATGACTTTAAAAACAAGAAGTATTAGCTTGTATTCTTGAGTCTTCTGGTCCCAACTGAGTTTTGCCCTAAGTCATGTGTTTAAATAGAAGTCACCATTACTATACTAGCTCTAAGTTCTATTTGTCCTAACTGAAGCTAAAAATTCTTTCAATGCTGAAATATAGGTTCATATATTGTCTGACTGCATCCTCTAGCAGTTTGATTCCTGTGATGTGACACAAGTAATCAGTGTGCAAGCAGTCCTGCAATAGCCAAGTACTAAGATTCTATCTGATAATAACAAGACTTAACTTTGCTTTCCTGTCAGTATAACTATGCTTTTTACGTGAATCATTTATAAAAAGCATGTTGTTTGGTCTGCGTCAGATGTTTAAAAGATTGATAAGCGTAGACATTACTCTTGGAGATGCAGTCACTGACTCTGAGCACATTCCAATTCTCTTGCAGTGAAAATAAAATTGTTTGCTTAAGTCTTCTCTTCTTTACACTTGCTGTGAATTGGTCAATCATTTTTGTCCTGCCTTCTATGATCTCTCCTACTTAAATATACTTCTTGTGAAAAAATTTGTGGAAAAGTTTGTTTGTTTGTTTCCTGTGGAACATGCTCTGTCAGAGATTTCTGTCCCAGCCTAAATAAATAAATAAATAAATAAAGTGTGAGGGGAACCTGTCCTAGCAACATAGATCAAACCTTTCTCATATAAACTGTTACCTAGTACTGAAATTTTCATGTTGTAACTTCAAAATTGAAAGGTCTGATATGTTTAAAAATAGTACACTGTTCTTGTGAGTAGCATTTATTTAGAATCAGCCTTGTGGGAAAAGTCTCTGTTCTCCTACTTCCTCTCTACCTTTTGCTTTGTAGTTGTTTGGTTGCAGCATATATTTGTCAGCCTTTTTTTCAGAGCAATAAAGGTCTTAAAGCTGCAGCCATCCTGTTTTCCATCAGCAAGACTTTGCAGCTTTCTGTGTTTGTTTAGAAATAGGCAGAATTCACTACTGGATATTGTAGTTCACACCAGTGAAGTCAGAAATACTCTGGGGTGCCTGTAACATAGAATCAGCAATTACAGCTGATGGATGCAGTATCCATATCCTTTTCTGGTGTTGAAGTAAATATGTAAGAGACTTGGTTAGAGGGTTCGGTTTGTTTTAAAACTAACTAAAATACAGAGTTCAGGATACTAACAGTGGTGCATGATTGATGGAATTTCCATTCCAGGAATCCCCTAATTAGGGGTCTTTTCCTCTTAAAGTCCTGTACCGGAGTTTAAAAGATGAGTGGAACCTGCAGCTTCAGTCTTCAAAGATGTTTATTCAATTTCTTATCTCAAGGTCTGACAGCAAACTTAACACGCTAAAAAATGCAGCTACAGGAACACAGATAGAGGATCCAAGGTTGTTTTTAAAGGTTTCTAACCCACTTAAGTCTTAAAGCATACTATATTTACAGTTTTGTACCAATAATTACTACCTATTCTAGACATGCAATTTCTACATCAAATCCATTCTACCAATGTCTCTGTGCCACCATCACAGCAGAAGATGGAGTAGAAGATGAGACACTGCCCAACATTCTCCAACTTACTCTGATCTACTTCCATACTAAAACCCCCAAACTAAAAATTTTCACCCTGTGACAAACTAAACTACTATTTATTTCAAATCTTTGTTGTTTTCAATTCATCTATGAGTGTTGGAAGTTTTTCCGATGGACTAAGGTCAAAGACAGTGCTTTCCTGGGGTCCCAGCCAGGGTCTTGGACCTCCCAGGGCAGTTTGAGGGGTTTTCCACATGCCCTGGGCTCCAACACACAATGGACGTAAATGTTTTTTCCCCCTCACTCCTTGTAGGATTCTGCATTTTGGAGCACTGTGCATACATTTTTAGCCCTGTAAATGAAATATGATCCTAATCACAAACTTACTTAAAGGAGTAAAACTCCTATCTTGTGCCTCAGTTTTACCCAGATGGCCAATTTGTCTGCATTCTCGTTTTAGCTTGAAGAGAACTTAGTAACACATCCCTCCTACCACTTCAGACAATGCGACTTTTTAGTAGAAAAGTGTTTCTAGTAGCTTTTCATTCACTTCCCACAAACGAAGAAGAGCAGTGTGCCCTGCATCCCTTCTGCCCAGCCTGTCTGCCTAGGACCTCTGGCTGTAGAGCCTTGGAGGAACCAGGCTTGCTTATTTTTAGGGCTGCCTAATTAAAGGTTTGCTTTGTATAGCTATGGCATATTGTGTTCAAATAAGTACCTGGAGACCGACTTATAATACATCAATTAATTTTTTGCAAGACTTCTTACAATGAAGCGTTTGCTCATTAGACAGTTGTTCTGTACATGTTTTTGTGTAGAAGAGAGACCTAGTTGGTTTTTAGGGCTGGGACTTTTCTTTGAATGAAATCTGGATGTGCATGTGATTTCTAAACTTTCTGAAAGTTCTGCTTTTGGAACCTTTTATTAATTAGAAGAATAATTTTATGAAATGGACATAGAAAAAGATAATGCTGGCTTTAGATCTCTTCCTCTCACAACTGAGAGAATGCCCTCCCTGTAAAACTGTTTGGTCTTATAACCTATGCAGTGGCTCAAATGTGAAAAAGAGGTTAGAGGATGTTTCTAAGCAGATGATTCTGCAGTTTGATATCTAGGACTTACTTGTTGTTATGGGAAAGGTCAGACCATGGCAGTTGGAGTTAATTAAATTACTGTTGCTGCTACGTAACATGCTGAGCTCACAGTGGATTTAGGACAGTCTAGTTACATTTCCTGTTTGTCCCTAGCCAGTGTGTTCTACATCCACGGTTTTGCAGTTACCTGGGGCATTTAAACAGAGCTTGACCACATCTGAATAAATGACATTTTCATAAATCTTAAATAAAAGTGGATTCTGCTCTCAATAAGAGATGTAGTTCTACTGTGTCAATGCAAAAGTTCAGTCTGGTCCATTATTCTGTTTTCCAAAGAACAGCTAGAGAAAATTACAGGAATAAGGTAGGCACAGATGCCTTCCCTGGTATGCATTTCAAGCAATGTGCAACCGGGATGATTCTGATTCTGATTTCCTGATTCTGGTGCACCTAAAGTGCAAAACTTGCTTTGATACACAATTGCATTAGGCTGATCTCAAAATCCCAAGAATAAAAAAAAGCCATCAGAACATGTTTGTTCAAGAGGCTAAGGACCAAATTACTCTGCTTGTAGGTAGTAACAGCCTGATTCTTAGTTGTTGCTTTGTGTCTTTGTTACCTTTCCTGAAAGCCAGTTGCTAATGTTTTTACAGAGACATTTTGTTTAGAACTACATTTAGAACTAGGTTAAAAACCCTGTGGTGATAGAAACAAGAGCTGGTGAAAAGGAAAAATAGTCTATTTGGTTTCTGGGTGTAAATATGAAACCAGTCAGTGTAAATAGTAGAAAAAAGCCTGCCCAGACTATTTCTATGTGTCTGTGGTGTTCTCAATGTCTTAGTGAGCAATACTGAATAAGGTTAGTATACCTTAATTTAAAACCAGTATTCCCTCTGGGTTGTTTTTCTTTGGCTTTTACAAAATTATTTTTATTTCTCAATTTTTATTCAAATAACCTATAAGGTACTATTGTAGAGACTGTGCTCTGCCTTGGCAATTTTTCATGATTTTGTGTCTAAAGAGTGTGTTCAACTTGATTATGGGAACTGGTTATGGTACAGTGATGACTCACATGTACATAAGAAAGAAAGGGTTACTGTTCTCATGAGAAATAAGTCTTGTGAAAGTGTCCAAAGCAGCTATGGATGTCCCTATCAACCAAAGGTTTGTAAACCTTTGGAAAGATAAGCAAGCATGTGAGCCACGAATTGTTTTGACTCCCTTGCTTTCTCAAGTGCTTTGGATACAAAAAAACAGTATCTAATGGTTTTTAGAGTCATTGTTTATTCCATCAGTTCTGCTTATATGGTGCTGACTCTAATTTGGAGTGACTGGTATAATCTCTAGGAGTAGATAGGAACTGATTAAATAGTGGGAAAATGATACTTCTATTTACTTTTTGCTGAGAGAGGACCTTCCTTATGTCTGTAATAAGGGATCCGTGGGAAGAGGCCAGAAGTATTAAGTTTAGCAGTGGCCCCCACGTAGTGACTCCGTGGCTGCGGTAGACCTGTAGCCTAATGTTACCCTGGGTGCTTTTGGCTTTTTTTCTGCTTACCTAAGCACCATGCTGAGTATTGGCAGATATGCCTGGTTGATATATGGGATTGATCTGTATCTCTTTATTCTTTAAAATACCTTGAAGACTCCCTTTTATTTAAAGTATCCTAGCTCATCTTGGCATATCAGCTTTGTTCATTACTAATGCCAGTGCTACTACAGGCCAAGTCTTCAGATAATCCATTTTGTCTCAGTGGACCATGGTACACCTGAAAGTAAAGATAAATGCTCACAAAAGAATTTGATGTACAGTTTTCTTACAGATGTTTATCTGATCTCAGCTTCAGGTATGTAGCCTATTTTGGGGGTGTTTTACTCAGTCTGGCCTAGATTAAAATCACATATTTGTTCATATTTATAAGGCTACTTCTGTAATACTGCTGCATCAGTCATTCTGATTAACCATTTCTGGTTATACAAATGATGTACTGGTACTTCAAATTCTGTTAGAATCTGAGTCAAGCCATGTGTGTTGTTGGGCAGTCCCCTTGCAGAAGAAAAGTTCCAAAATGGCTTTAGGTTGTCCAGCTTGAATTGGTGATGACAAATCAGAGTACCTTGGGGCAAGGGTGCTGCTGGTGATAGTTTAGCAAAAGGAACTACTCTTGAAGTCCCTCTTTAGCTGTGGTAGTGTTTTGCTGGAAGACAGTGTTGCCCTGAGGAGGCTCATCTGCCTGGAGAAGAGAATGCTTAGGGAGGAATCTTATCACAGAATTCTACTACTTGAAGAGTGGCTACAAAGAGGATGGATCTCTCTCTTCACAAGGAGCCATGTAGAAAAAAGCGAGGGGCAATGGGTACAAGTTGCACTATGAGAGGTTACATCTCAATATAAGAAATTTTTTTGCAGTGAGAATCATTCACTGGAAGGACTTCCCCAGAAATGAGGTAGAGTCGTCCTCACTGGAGGTCTTAAAGATGCAATTGAACAAAGTGCTAAATAATCTTACCTAGGTTTCCTTCCCCATGTAGGGTTGGACCAGACGATCTCTTGGGGTTCCTGCTAACCTGGGCTATTAAATGATTCTGAGCTTGGTTCTATTCAATTGCTCCGGGACCTTGCATTCTAATGAGAGTTAATCTCTCTCCCCCTCTTCTCTGTCCTGCATCTTTCTAGGTAGAGACTGCCTTAATACAGATCGGCATTACTGTATTTCCTACCCGTGAAGCCAGTGTGCAACTCATGGCCAACCCAGGAGGACTGTAGTCAGTCTATTGCTTTTTCTTGGTCAAAGTGGTCCTCCCTGCAAACTCTTGAATCAGTGCCCTACCTGACTGGTACTGAAAGTAGGTCTGGGCCATTCCCCAGTCATTTCACTTCATTTCTTAGCCGTAACTTTCTCTGAAATGACAAGTTTTTAATAAATGAAGCTGTAAAGAACAAAGTGAAGAAAAGCAGAAATAAAGTTCAGAACAAAAACAGGGAGAACAATCCAGACTCTGACATCTACAAATTGATTAGGTTCCTTTCCCACTAGGTCTGGAGATCAGTTTCAAATCTCCATTTTAATTGCCATTTTTTATACATCTGTTTAGAATAGTGACACAATGTTGTAAACTAGTGGCAATGCTAGAAACTTTTTTAAAAGTTAAAAAGGCTTCTCATTCTACTAGAAGCTGTGTGGTCTGGCTCTGCTCCAATATAAGTCTTGTTACTTGTCCTGAGACACACAGTTAGAAACACACGTTTTTCTTCATCACTTGAAATATAGTTCACTAATTAGTTGACGTCAGTTTTGGTTTGGCAATTTGGCAGTGAGAAATGGCTTTTCAAAGCATGGGAGAAAACTTAGTTGTTCCCTTCAGGTACCAAAGCAGAGTTATCTAGGCTTTGCTGATTGAAGGAAACCATCCATATGCTGGATCTTTTTATATGCAGTTAATTACAGCCTATGGAAAGAAATCTTACATCATCCTTCATAGATACACTATCCAGTACTGCAGGCTGAGCACACCCAGGAATGTATTTTAATTGTTAATTGACGGTGTAGTACTTCTTACAAGCTGGAAATGCCAGGAAATAATTGATATCTCAGCTCATGGGAGTGTTTATTATGTAGATAGCCCTCACACAAACCCTAATCGGTCTTAACACTAATGCAGGAAAGGCCAATTTACATCAGTACTTAATGTTACTCTATACTTAGCTCTTCCTTGTGTTTCCCATGAGTGCAATTCACAGCGACAGCAGCACGAATGAGTACTGCTGATGGCAAGACACTGGAAGTATTTTTTTTTTTTAATTTGGAATCAGAATACACTAATATTTGTAGAAAATCTTAAATGATGGAAACATCTAGAGCACTTTAGCTCTACTTGGACTCTTTGCCTGAGTGTATATTGTGAGCTGCATGTTGTAGGTTTGCAGTAGCCACCTTAGGTTTGGGCCACAGTGGAAAAGCTGCAATCGCTGCTGTAAGCAGGTGTGTTCCTCTTGGTGCAGAAGCCCACATAACACCTGGCACCAAGGAGGGATATCTGAACTTGTCTTCCAGTCAAGGGAATGAGAGCTGGGAAGCAGGGCTTAGAGGGCATAAGGACAGAGAGTCATGGGAGTGTTCTGGAAGAACTTCCTTGGTAATTCATTGCAAGTTGCCCCAGGATACAACTGTAGAGGGAATGACACATTGCAGAGTTGGAAAATAAGTTGAGGTTGTTGTCCACGCTTGTTTATGAATAACAGTTTTTTCACTACTAGGATTGTTTTCAGTTCCAATGCTACTACAGCAAGAGTTGTCATCTATTTTCACAGAGCTGCAGGATGGTTGAAATTAGAAGGGACCTCTGGATGGTTTGGAGGGTGGAAGGGCTAGAGTGATATGATCTGTGTGTTCTCTTTCATTCCTTTTTGAAGAAGAATGTGATTAAAAGCTTAGTATCCTTGGGTTCCCCACTCTGCAACTTGTCTAGGCTTACAGAAATCAAGCTTTTTCTTTTTTCATGAAACAGTGGCACTACATATAACAAGACCAGATAACTAGCTTTCTTACCAAATCAGTTGCCACAAAAATATTTTTAAAAATATGGATTGCTTGCTCACATTGTCCTTTAATGAAAGAGTCAGTAGCATCATCTCACAGCTTTGTGCTTAGTATGGTTACAGTGGTTGAACACCAATGTCTTCAAGAGCAACAGTAAAACTAGGGGATACTGAAATCACTCTTTGTTGAATCTGTCAGCTCTCAGCAGTCTTGCTGCTTCTTGATCCTAAGCCTAAGACTCTGATTCTGTTAACTGAGAATTTAGTTTGGCAACCATTGTCTTCATTTTTACCTCTCTTACAACTGTTTCAGTGCATCTTGCAGTGTTGCTTCAGTCCTCTTCAAGTTTTTCTCCCATTCCTGAAGTCATTACCCTTGTGGTATAGCTGCTGTGAGTCAGTTCCATAGCTAGAAAAGAAAACAAAAATGCTCTGGCATATGCATGACTACAGGGGTCATGCCTTCAGGAATGGGAAGCTAATATGCTCCAGAGTTTGTTTACTTCAGATTTGACAATCCACAAAGACTTAGGAAATAAGGCTTTTTATAGTACTGCAAATAGCAGTTCCTAGAATCCTCTTTCCTGCAAGTAGCAGTGATGGCTGGGCTCCTCTCAGACAGGTCATGGGTCCCAACAAGCCCTGTGGGAAGCTGGGGACAGCTAGCAGGCTTGTGAGGTCTGGGCATTAGCAATCTATAGCCTGGCACTGCTATTATCAAGGAACTGCTCCAGTTTCATTGCTGCCATCTACTGAAACATGAGTTTTCCACCACCCTGAGCAGGCTAGTGGGAAGCACAGATTTGCAGATGAGGTCTGAAATGCCGCAGTATTACTAAAAATAATAACAAAAAATGCCCTCTCCTCTCCCTCTCCCCCCACTTATATGTGGACTTCCAAAATGTGTGTGGGTTTATTTTGTTACTTAAAGTTCAGCTTCTTTTGCAGGTTTAGTGGTCCTAACTAATAATACTCTTTCTGTAGCTATTAATTCTTTCCCTGCTGATATATTTAAAATATGTCTCTGATACAGCTCTTTCTGGTACCTCCTGTCTTCTGAGCAGTAATGCATGAATGTGTTCAGCTCTTTTGTGTTGTCTTTAGTACAAAATCAGATGTTCTTTCTTTGTGATAATGAAAACTTCTGTATATATTTCAGAAAAGCCTTATGATTGATTTAAAATTCGGGGGATTGGGGGAACAGTGGTTTTATTTGCTAAATTTAATTTGTAAAGTGTTTATTACAAAAAATAAAAAAGAGCCTTCTTTTCTCATCCTGGTTAAATGCTTTAGAAATTGCAGGGTTTATTACATACCTGGGCAGAAGGCAAAGCATATTTATTCTTATAACTAATATTGCAATTATTCATAGACTAAAAGAACCCCACAGTCTACTTTGGTATGCTGTATATAGGACTGAGTGGGCACCAATGAAATATGAGAATTCGTACAATGGTCTTAATGACCAACTCTTTTTATTCTTCTAAGGCTTGTATGCTTTTACACTTGTTTTAAAAAATGTCTTTTCCCCTTCCCCTCTTAAAGGTAGAGACCTGTGGGTTCTTGTTCTGGGAAGGTTTCCAACCCATCATAAGATTGGCATTCCAGAGTTCAAGTATGTTGCTAATATGCATGGGGATGAGGTACGTTTCAATTTTTGCAATGTCATTTATACCAAATACACTTACCAGAGGTTTAGAGTGACCTTCTCTCAGACATGTGCTTCTTATTACTGAGGTATGTCATAACTCAAGGAAGACAAAATATGTGTGTATTTATTGAGGAATTTTCAGAATAAAGTTTTCTTGTTTTGGTGGAAGGGCCTTAGGAGACCTTACATCATGGTGAAGAGTCCTACAATCCTACACTCAAGACCTCTCTTAAGTAGAGAGCTTTGTCTTCTCCAGGTGAATAAACCCAGCAGCTTTAATTTTCCTGGCAATGAGTCAGATGCAGTAGTTTGTTTGTACATTGTTATTGCCTAGGCATGAAATATGACTGATAGAACTGTTCAAATACATCCTAAGATTAAATAATAATTCCTGTGAAGTATCAAATTATTTATTGTAGGAAGAAAACTTATTTTGGGAACCTTAAGCTAGGAACAGCTAGATTCACCTGAGATAACACAGAGTACAAAAGAAAAAGCAATGCCAGAACAAAAAACTTGCTCTGGGAAGAATGCCCACTTATTAATGATCAAGAAGAAATTATTATTATGAGCCTACCTGTTGCAGTACTTGAATCTGAATCAGAAAGAATCAAAGCTTCACTGTCCTCTATAGTACTTTTTGCTTTGTATTTCTTTTATTCTTTAGCTTTACCTGATTATATTGGTCATCTTCAGGACAAGTTTAAACTGTGTTTTTATGCAGTCTTTCATGCGAAAGTTAAATAATTTAACAGGAGTAGCAACATATATATATGTGCTAGACTATGAATTCCCAAAACTAAGGAAGATAGATATAGTAGAAGGGTAGGTATCCTGTGCAAAGGGTAACATGTCACAAGTTATTGCTGTTAACAATACAGTGTGTGAGCACTTGCACGCCTACAGGCATTTGTGACATTATGTGCCAAGAATTTTCCCCAAGTTAGACTAGTTTCACCTTGTTCCACACTGGTCTTGCTCAAAGTATTGCTGGGAGTTTGATTGCTTGGGAATTTAACTCTGTGTGGGAGGAAGCTGATTCATGGTGTCAAATGGGTACATTTGTTCCTGGGTACCCAAGACAAGGTCTGCAGCTCCTGGAGCCTGGCACGTGTCACCAAAGCATCTAGGGACTGAGGCTCCATGCTGCAGTCCCTGAAGACTGCTGAAGGGGATTGCAAACCCGTGACTGTAAATCACCCAGCTTTGATGGGGGAGGAGGTGGAGGGCAGGATATGATCTCATCTGGAGTGGGCTGGCTTGCAAATCCAATATTTCTGGACTGCAAAGGGCCACACATACTGGAGTCTCCACAAGGAAGCCTCCCCTGTCATTATCACTGCCCAGCTGGATACACATAAGGAGCTTTGACCAGAGAAACACACACTGCTTGCACATTCACAGGGCTGGGAGTTGCTGGGGATTGGCAACTCGGATCACTGCCTAGGATCTAAGTTTTTCATTGACTTCATGAGGAAATGAGGCAAGATTTTCTTTTGAAGTCAGACACAGTGCCAGATGGTCTGAGCAGGGTTGATCCTGGAGCTGCCTAGCTGAGGTGTCCTACATTCCCCAGCTTACACCTAGGGAACATTCCAGAAATAGAGCTATTCCTCCTTTTCAGGCCCTCATGATGATTTTTGTACGGGTTTTTTTGGTACAGACAGGTAACACACAGTTGGTGTTAGGGGTTTTTTTTATCTGATCATAAATGTATTTCAGATGGCAGGAAATGATTTCCTCATATAGAGAAGCGTTGGAGAACTTGAACGTTTTTTTTCCCATAATCTAAGATTCTGCTGGACTAGTCACTGGAGATAGATTCAGCTACCCCTACAGTATATTAAGCAGATAAGTTCAAAATGAGCTGTTCTCAAGTATCGTTTGGTGATGCTGCCTTCTAACCTGTTATGATCACGCATATGACACTTAACTTTGACTCAGCTGACCCACTGCTCCAAAAACATTAAAGTTGGGGTGGAACCTGAATTACATGTGTGTGGGCTGTTCGCACATGCTGCTGGAAGAAAATCTAGGTTATTTGGAAAGCTGCCCAATAGGGAAGTTCTAATAAAGTAATGTGAGTATACAATACCAGGAAAGGAGTATTTTTTTTCAGAACTGAAAAGATTTATTTTTTTTAAGTCAGTTCATTTTTCTTGATTCTCCAAGACATAACCAGCCAAGATTTAAAAGATTTTCATTTGTGTTCATTGTTGCCAGACAAAGTGAACTTTTGCCCCAGATCCACTGAGAGGCAACAAAAGATTTCTCCCATTCTTTGTGTTGCCTGTATGAAGCTGGACACCATTTTTAACAGTACTTTCGTTTAACCTGAGCCAAATTAAAACTGATTTAAGCTAACTTTAATCAAGATGGCAGTACTTGACTGCACAAAATGCATAAGCCTGTGAAGTGTTACTAAAGTCTGCAGGGGGAAGGTGAGGCAGAGGTTGCCTGATCTTCTGGGGCAACTCCCATTCTGAATTAGACAGCAGCCTCTCTTGTCCCAGCCTCTTACTTGAAAGCTCTCTTTCTAAGTCACACATTTCTCCCTGAGGAAGAACTCCTGCATAACATTGACCACAACCAAACCCCTAAACACTCCTAAGTCATAAATGGAGTAGAACTATCACCTTTGGACCCTCTGTGCCAGTGACTTAAGTCCATTCTATGCAAATGAACAAATAGGATCTAATTGGAAGGCTGTTCCTAAACCATGTATATCACTACAGGGAAACCCTTTAAGGAAAAGCACATCTGCACAAACTGTAAACTTCCTGTGTGTTTCTGCTTTCCCCCTTTAATGTATTGAGTATATGGATTTAACTTTCTGCAGCTGTAGTGTAACTGGATCATCACAAGACAAACTCTTTCTCAGTGCTGATTTTCTCCTTTTCTCCTAAAGTGTCTGCTTCTGACCACTTTATTTTCTCAGTATATAAAATAACAACAATGCAAATAATATTAAATAATAGAATAGGTTATTCATAATAAACAATAATTTATTTATAATAATATAAACAAAACACTAGTATACATAATATAATAATACAGTAGTATAAAATAGTATTAAAAATAGTAGTATTTTTCCTCTTTCATTATGTGAAACTGAGCCTGTACTGATAGGTCTGAACTAGCCTATGTGAAAGGATGTGATTATCTGCTGCCTAATCTTGTGAAGTAAGTTAAAGCAAGTCTACCCTGTTTTCCATGTCATCATAGACATAATCATATCCACAGTCAGGTTTCCTGAAATATTAGGGCTTAGGTGAATAAGAACTGGAGTAGATTTATTTGTGATCAATATAATGGGGTCTTAAAAAAATGCCAAACAATTAACTAATGAGTCTTGTGTAGAATTGCTTACTCTTATTTCTAAAAAATTAATGGAAGGTGCATTTACACTATCAAAATACCACTGTGGAAAAAAGGCTGATTTTTTATCATCCAGTTGCACAAAAAGAATACTGCATATACTGCACAACTTGCTATAAGGAATTGTAAGCCTGTATTCCTATGTCCTCAGTCCTGTGTGATATATTATTGTGATATGCAGGGAAACAGTATTTGCTCTAGGGGAAAAAAAAATCCCTATTTATAAAAAATATTTATTTCATAGTGAACTATTTTCCACCTAGTTCCAGTATTAGCTGATGGAATATGAAAAAGGTCAGAAGCCCCAGAGATTTCAAAATTCAAACCAATCAATGCAACAACAGACTTTGAAAGAAGCTGGATGTTGCTGAGGTCTGTTTCAGCACATTTTAACACTGCCTTGCTGCAGTTACTTTTTTCCTTCTCTTTCTTCACACTCTTCTGAGTGGGAAAAGGAAAAGCTATCCATGTCTCAGTCAGGTAAGGGTTTGTCCAGGTGGCAACAACTTACGCCAGTTACTAGTTCAAAAACCGGCTTTATGTTGTCATTTCCTTTAGTGATAAACCAGAGAACTGCACTTCCCTGTCATACCTGTGGTATTTCTCAGATGTCCACGGCGATTGCTGCTGTAGAAATAAAGGGATGTGTGCAGAACTATTTGCATAAACAGTCACTTTAACACTGGCATGTTTTAGCGAAGGACAACCACAGTGGGATGTGTCCTAGCAGTGCATAAATAATAGTGCTGTACAAGTGTTAAAAATAACATCTTGCAAATGTGGCATTTCCGTGGGAAACCAGGATGGCCTACTGGTTTCTCTGCTCATACTCCGCTTCCTTAGGTGAGGTTGTGCCTGGAATGCTGAACCTGGCCTGTGGAGCAGCCGGGGCTGGAGCAAGGAGACAGGCAAGACTGTGGTGCCCTGAAACAGGTCCTGCCTGATGGTTTGGATCTTTCTTTCAACATTGTTCAACCTAAAAACCAGGCCACGTTTAAGGAAAGAATTTTAACAATAAAAATGGGCAGAGTCCATCCACCTATAGTGCCCTGGTATTAGGTCTCTATCATGTGGTAACAGCACTGTTCTAAACCCAGGGCTGATGCAGTAAAGTGTTACAGTACAGGTGCAATTGGTGCTAACCTTAATCTCCTAACTGGCTGCCACTTGGGCTTCTTGAGTAATCCCTGAGATAGCTGAGCAGGGCGCTGACACAGCCCTGCCAGCAGGCAGAGTCAGGAAGTTTAAAAGATTTGTGTACTGAAGCAGCAGTCACGCCCTTTTCTGCAGCGTTGATCCATGTCCTGACACATGCACGCTTCTTCATTCAAGGCTTCCCCTGAGGATCACTGAAAGCCTTTCCTGCTGACTTTCTCCCTTTGGGGCACAGGAGGAAGCTGACATCTGAAAGTGCACAGAGAAACTTAATGTCTAATTGTATCCCTAGAGGTGAGAGAAAGGGATTTCCTTCGCTTTTCTCTCACCCTGTGTGTGAAATACAGTAGCACAATCCGCTTTGGCATCTCCCTTGGGATACTGCAATCAAAACTAAATGTTCATGTCCTCTCAAAGCCCCAGAACACATACATGCTGTCCCCTGCTCTGCTCTCTATCTTCATATTAAACCTGAGGCAGGAAAAGGTGTCTGTCCTCAACTTTGCTGTCAGCAACCTACCTTCAGTGTGTCTAGATCCTTTATTTGAGGCACTAAAATAAAACTAAGTGACTAATAACTCTTATCCACCAACACACTTGACCTCTGTAGTAACAGGGTAAACCTTGACTGAACAACAGATGATTTCCAAGGGCTTGATCAAAACTTGACCTTGAACTTTCCCAGAAACAAAAACTTTCCCTCAAATACCTCCAGCTGTGCTTTCCCAAGCAATGCAGGGTGGCCTGGACCAAAACAAAACCACCCCTCTGTTACCACACCAAAAGAGTGGTAATAAGCATATTCTTCCCTCGCTGTGCAATCACCCAAGTGCCAACACTCTTATGATAGTCTGAATCACCTAATGTCCTGAGAACAACAACAACTATACCAGGAATCCTATAAAATAGTTTGTAAAATACTGTAGATGTAAGTAAGCCTGGGATTACCTTTCAAGTGCTAAGTATGTCATCTGTGAAAATCTGGTCAACTTTCATTCTTTATAAACATTGTTCTTTTCTACCACATTCTTTCATTACTTTTCCTTTTTTCCCCTTTCTGCTCCAACTTCTCTACTCTTTCTTTTCGGGATTTCTTTTGGTCAGGTACTGAAGAGAAGTACAGTAGGAAAAGAGCACTTTTCCAGTTTCTCCAGACAGAAATCCAGTCTTGTCTGTAGTTTAGCTGTCTCTGTGGTAGAACTATTCTTGCTGATTCTGAGTCTGGTAACTTTATCTCTCATGCCCAGGCCCATGATTTGGCTGACTCCTCTCCCTCTCCTCCCCCAGCCTTAAATGCTTCCAGAGATGTCTATCGCCCTTTTCAAGAGCTACCTGTACAAGACAGGTTCTGTTGCATCCCTTCTTAAATTTCCCAGAGTTATTTATCAAACCTGCAGAGCAGTCTGTTTTCACATACTTAGGTACTGATTTAGATCCCATTGTGATATACCAGGCTTTGTTCTTGGAGATAGAGATAAGTTATCTCTAGAACTCATCTACTTGCAAGCCTTGGTTTATTCCCTTTCCAGACAGGGTTTAGGAACCCTAAAGCACCCTCGAGGCATGGGTCACAGTGCTGTGGAAAGTGCCCCTGGAAAGTATAGTCCAGTGAACACAAGCAGTGGTTTCTGGGGTAGAATAGGATTGTCCTTAACTCTGGATCTGGTACTTGACACTATTTTGCCTAAAATCTGACAGACTAAAGGGAGATGTCAGCTTTCATGACTTACACAAACTTACATGAACAAAAATATGTGTTTAGCTTTTTTCCTACCACTGCCTCTCCTTGATCTAAAAGTCTGTATCCAAATGTCTTTCCATCTCTTTTTCTAAGGATTTATTTGGTTTCCCCAATGCACATGTTCACAACATTAAAATAAAGCAATGTAACAGAAGTATCTATGTGGCCTCTTTGATCTTGTATTAATATTGACTTCCCATATAAGAGGACCAACAAGAAAAAATCCTGCTTTGCGGCATCCTGGAAAACGTGTCAGACTTGTCCTCCCTTCCTTCTGAAGCACCACTGCCAAGTGGTGCCACACAACGCTGGCACTGGTGTGCAGGGTCACTCAGGCACCAGCACAGAGCTAGGACCCCGCCATGGGACAGAAAATGCACTGGGGTGTTCCAAGCCCACATGATGTTTATCAGGCAGCTTTAGATTTTGTTGTAGCTGTTATTCATCCATGCAAGATTTAAGCAGTGCATCTGACACAGTCAGTTTCCCATTATACAAAAAGATCTGGGTTTAAAACCCTTGTGAAAACCGTCCAGTCATTCCTTTAATCTATTCAATTACTTTAAATATGTTTAGGGGAGAGCATAAAACAAAGTAGAGTTGATCAGTGTGCTGTCATATGCCTTGTGTGTCTGTGTAGTCCATAAGAAAAACTTGGAAGTTCAAGGTGGTGGGTTTTTTTGTTTGTTTGTTTTTTCTTCTTCTTCTTCCATATCAGACTTTAAAATCCATCTTTCTTTACACAGACTGTTGGGAGAGAAATCCTGCTCCATTTGATAGATTTCCTGGTGACCAGCTATGGACGTGACCCAGTTATTTCTCGCTTACTCAATAATACCCGGATTCATATCATGCCAACAATGAATCCTGATGGATTTGAAGCTACAAAAGTGCCTGATTGTTATTACACACGAGGAAGGTAAGGGTGGCTTAGGAGGGTGGGAGAGGTAAAATACATGGGTGAGGAGTAATAATTGCAGATAGCCAGAAGTCTGAATCATACTTGGTGGAGAGCAGAGTCTACTGGATGTGCTAGGGCTAATTTTTGCCTGTGATCTTCTGAAGACGCATTGTTACGGCTTAGAGTTTCTGGAAGACTGAGTCAGACTGCTGTTTATACGTGGTGTGGCCAGAAAAAATTCAGAATGGTATAATGACCTCACCTTTTAGGCAGGAGACTCAGATTGCAAATACAAGCACAATTCCCTATTTTGTATCACCTTTCAAGTGCTACCAGAAGGAAAATTCCATCCACAGGGATCTATTTCAATTGGCGAATTCTGTAACCATTCTTATTGAGAAAAGGTGCATCTAAGCTCGTTGAATGGACTTCAGCAATGTGTTTAAAAGTCATATTGAATGTAGATTTAGTAAGAAGTATGAGTTACAAAAGCAGAGCTGGTTATAATAGATTCTGTGCTAATAGTGATGGTAGGAAAAAAACCTACACAGAAGAAAATATAACTTGGCATTGCATCCTGTGCTACTTTTGCATTCTTTAATGTGACTATTGCAGAGACCAAAAAGGGGATGAAAAGCTTAACAAGCTAGAAGATGGAAAGAGACAGTGAGAGGATGGGAAGAAACGCCCAAAGGACAAATTTAGAATGTGCAGAAAAAGCAAACCCATGACCTAGAAGTTCTCTTGGATCACTGGCCTTGGCAACATCAGAAACAAGTGAAAAGAAAGTTTAAGTAGCTTAGTTCTTTAGGTGACCAGTGTAGGCCATCCTTTTTATTAGGAAAAATATATTCGTCAGCAAATAGATGAGACTTGTATGGAGGGGGTATTTTTTATCCCCTCACTGTCAAATAGACAGAGTTTAACAGACTGAGTTCAAAAAATAACGCAGTCAACAATGAATACCCTCTTTATTCCTGTACTGACCTATCTGAGTGAAAAAGCAAGAGAGTATTTGAACAGGCTAGGTGTTAAGGTTCCGGAAGAAGAAAATTCATCCTGTGTTCGACTCAAATTTTTTCTGTCTTTTGAGAGTGACAACAGACCAAAGGATACAGCCATTCAGTAGTTACCTTGGTCTTCTATACAAGCAGGAAAAACACATACAAGAGCAGAACAAAGTCCTTCTGATCTGGCTCTGGTTTTTCTAATTCACTTATGAGTAGGTGTGCATTCTATGTGCATGTTAATTAAATATTTTCTGTTTCCACTTAGAATTGTTTTATTGTGGCCTATGAAAATTCCAGTGCTGCTAGAAATCAAATTGAAGTCCATCACTGTAATACTTGAGAAATGAAAAATGGTCATCTTGCCTGTTCCCTGAAGATACTAGCACACCACAGATCTGAAGTACTGGGAGGCTGGTGATGTGGAAGTATCCACAGGCAAAACAGTAGTGAGAATGTCTTCTCTGTTTCTAAGGTACAACAAGAATGGAGAAGATCTGAACAGAAATTTTCCTGATGCCTTTGAAAATAACAGCGCCAGCATTCAGCCAGAGACTCGAGCAGTAATGGACTGGATAAAAAATGAAACGTTTGTTCTTTCTGCAAACTTGCATGGGGGTGCCCTGGTTGCCAGTTACACCTTTGATAATGGTAACCCAGGTAAGCTGGTGACAAACTGTTCTCCACAACGGACTGGGTTTAAGAATGTTGGCTGTACCAAAGCAAAATTTATAAGCATTCCTGCAAAATTCTTGTTGTTTTTGAGCTGGGATGGGCAGAATTTGATAAACCCCATCAAAATTCACTGCCTAATATGGCCATTTGGGAGACATTTATCCTACATGTAAGCCAACACTGTGTGTTTTACCAGTAACGTGAGTTGCACAATGGCTGTCTTCACTCTGCAGTTACTGGCTCTTTGAAAGGCTATAGCAGATCTCCAGATGATGATGTCTTTATTCACCTGGCAAAAACCTATTCTTCCAACCATGCCAGCATGTACAAGGGGACGGGCTGTGACAACAGGCAAACCTTCCCAGGAGGCATTACCAATGGGTACTCTTGGTACCAGCTGGAAGGTAAGAACGTCATGGATGTCATTCAGCTGCTTCTGGTAAGAGGTTCTCACTTTCTCCTGCCATCTCTGATGATGAAAGGGCAGTGATTTTAGTCAAAGTAGAGGGCTAATGAGAGGAGTAAGTCAACTCATTCACGCAGATTCTGTGAGCAGGACCTGGGTGTTTTCAGACTCTTCCAGCCATCAATTACACAAGTGGATGAGGCAGTCACTGTTGTTTGCAGGCTTCTGTGCTCTTGCTTAAGGCCTGCAGTAGCTGTATATATTACACACATGTGCACACACTGCTTAGCATCACGATCTCCTTTCAGAAAGAAAACCAACCTTCTATTCGTATGTTGTCCATTTTAAAATGTTTAATTAATGAAATAGATGTTTTCATTATTATCTGTAGCCAAATGGAATATGGGGCCTGTGCACTGTGTACGCTGTTTTCATTGTCTGAATTCCAAGGCTTAAAAGGATTTTGGAATGGCTTTGGCAATGGCAAATCCTATGCCAGCCTATTTGCCCCTTTTCAGTTGGAAAAGCTTGAATCAATTTGAGTCAAAGACCCATCCTTTCTCAGCCACAATCATCATCATTTCCAAAATGAAGTATGCCTTAGAAAACAACACTCTGTGAGTAACTAGAGTAAATAATTAAGTTGGTTTTTCACAGGAGACAGTAAATACAAGTGTGGCATTGAGGAGTAATTTATCTGATTTACTTTTCCTATAGGTATGATGCAAGTACCAACATTTTAACTCTCCTGTTTGTCTTTTAGTTTGGCCTTCGTGTTTCTTTGCAGCTGAAAACCCTTTTATTTCACTTTTAAGGTGGAATGCAAGATTACAACTATGTCTGGGGACAGTGTTTTGAAATTACGTTGGAGCTGTCATGCTGCAAATATCCTCCAGCAGACCAGCTGGAAAAGTTCTGGAGAGACAACAAAGTTGCTCTGATCGAATATATCAAACAAGTACACTTAGGTGGGTATGTGAATGGGGGCAGAGTGAAAACTGAGGCCAGCTTAGAGGGAACTCCTCAGCAGCCTGGGTCAGTGTCACAGCACACAGGGGAGAAATCTGGTGTTACTGGGGAGCTTCTGAACAGGAAGTGCTACAAAGCCAGGAACGGGTAAGGCAGGAGAACTTACAAGTGTGTCAGGTGAGGGGCGATGGGTGCTACTACAGGTGTGCAAGGGGCTTAAAGTGTGCTGGGGCAGGAGCAAGGCACAGGCTCTGGGGGCTGTCTGAGCATGCACTCCCCCCCTCCCCTCTTTTTCCTGAGCAGCCTTGGACAATCATTTCTTTCAGAGGTCTCTAAGTGTATGTGTGCTTCAGCACAAGTGTCATGGGTTTTTGCTGCTTGGATTTTGTAAACTTGAAAGGCTTCTCTAGGTGTGATTTGACTTCACATTTGGAAGAGCACTCCTGCTTAGTGAAGCTCTGGTGCTTTACAATGAGTTGAAGGGTTTTCACAAACCTGTTGCTTATCTGGCATTTTGTTGCCCTGAATATCTGACTGCTGTTTTATCTCTGCGTAATGCCTGTGCTGCCTTGAAGATAGTGTGTGGGAATACAGGGACACTACTTCATAAACAGACATTGTTGGTATTCTGCCTTTGGAACGTACTGGACAAGAGGCTGACTTATTTCAAATCACAACAAAGAGGAGTGTGTGTGAGTTTGTGTGCAAAAACTGTCAAACCTGTACTGAAGACTGAAGCCCTTCAGTAAAGGACATACAGTAAGTGCGTATGATGCCTTCAGCAAATGAGATTTAGAAGAGAATATTACAATACTGCTTTCTAACTTAACATGAGGGAAAACTATTAACAACAACAGCCAAGGATTTTCTGGTTTAGTTCCCTTGAGCAAGGCCAAAGTGACTAGTGATGAGATGTGCTGAAACATGGTGAAATAGCCTTTGAGTGCATCCAGCAACAGAACAGTCTGCCTTTCTCAGAGAAGGAGGCTCACCCATTACAGTTCATGATCTTTCCCTCCTCTCCCTTTTTTGTAGGTGTCAAAGGCCAAGTCACTGATAAGAATGGGAATCCTATTCCCAACGCTATCGTGGAAGTCAAAGGAAGGCCACATGTCTGCCCCTACAGAACAAATGAACAAGGGGAGTACTTTCTTGTCCTTTTGCCTGGGACGTATGTGATCAATGTGAGTATGCAGCCTTACTGAAGTATTGTTTCTAATTCCATTGAGTTCCAGAGCACAGTGAGACTTGCAGCCTTAGAGGTGGGTGAGCTGAACTGCTCAAGTTATAGATAGGAGGTGTAAAGACTCTTTAGCAGACTTTAAAAAAACCTATGTATTTAAATAGTAGTCAGCAGAAAGGAAATTTTTTGATACAGTCCTCAACGTCCAGAGATAAGCCTTCCTTGGACCTTGATGGTGGAGCCAGCTGGGATGAGTGTCTGGAGCAGGGCAACAGGAGCTTGAGGTGTTTGGAACAAACCACAGAGCTTTTGCAGGGTGAGGGCATAGGGCCTGGCATCTGGGCAGCACTGGGCTGACACCACCATCGGTGACTGTCATCTCCTTCTGTCAAAATTCTCTGGGTTCTCTCTTGAAGTCCAAAGAACATCCATGCCCTGTAGGCTCTGCCTGCTGCCAAAGGCTTATGCTTAAGTATCACTGCAAGATTCAGCTCTTGTACAGCATGAGTCTTATTGCTATAACATAAAAGCTTGAATTTTTTCCCATTCCACGTTCTCAAATGTTTTTCCCTGTACACTTCAAATGTAAACAGTGATTGTTTCACAGTTGAACTCAATGTTTCAAACCAAGGAAGAACACTTTTGTGTTTGCTCCTAGGCTACTGTACCAGGATTTAAATCAATGCTGAAGACAGTGGAAATACCTGACAACACTGGAAATTTCAGTGCTTTGAAACAGGACTTCTCTTTCCCAGAGGTGTCAGATAAGATCAGATCAAGAGTTGCTTCATGTCCCAAAATTCCCCTCTACCAAGAGCTCACACGGGCTTCAGCTGCAGTAAAACCAACCATAAACATCTTGGTTTTAATGACCGTAATGCTCGTAATTTTCAAATAAGGTCAGGAATGACAAAGTCAGTGGCAAAATCTTCCTGCACAAATGTGGCTTTTCAGAGAAGGAATTGCATATGCAACAGAATGTATGTTTGTGAATCTGAGAATTTGGTTTATAAAATCATGTTTACTGTATTTTGTAAAATACTGGCTTGACAATTGAATGTTTTACTTTAGTTATAGTAGACATTTTTAATTGTAACAGACTATCATATTTTTTTATGTAAGTATTTTACTCTGAAGAAATTTTCTACAGCCTATGGAGATAACAATAGAATTTTGATGCAGAAAGCACAAATACATTTTGAAGACTTTTCCCAAATTCAAAAACATTGAGGATTGTACTGCAATGTTTCGTGCAAGCTCAGGTTCCTCACTGAGCCAACAGCTCAGGTGCCCACACAACTGTAAGTCATCAGCTCAATACTAATTTCTCATAATAAAGCCACTGCTACAAATGAAGAATGAGATTTTTATATATGCTCTTTCTTACCTGGACAGATGAGACTGCTCAGGGCTCAAATGAGGTAAAGACCAGTAAGACATGTTGTAAGACAAGAAGATCAAAATGAAATGTGAGTGTCTGCCAAAGGGCCGTGCTGTGGAAGCTGGATGATAATCTGCACCAACAGGGAAAAAGGAGGAATTTGTAGTTCTGAAAACAGTGTTCTCGTAGGGGCAGAGCAGCTGGAAACAATGTGGAAAGAGTCCCTGACAGATTTATACCTTGTCTACTTTTAACTGAATGTGTTGCGGCACAGAACCACATGCAATTCAGAGTTCTTGGAATAGTTTTAGCTATGGCTTTATACTGTTTCAACAGCTTCACAGCCCTGCTACTCCACTGTTGGGACTGTTTAACACACATGCCAGGAGCTGGCAGGCACACTCAGCAAGGCACAAGCCAGCTCCAGTTACAGAGGGTGGTTTCAGTGTTCCCTTGGCTGGGTTATACTGCAGGCAGGATTAGCAGATTCCTTTTGCCTGGCCAGTTGCGAGTCATTTTCAGGGCCCTTTGAAGCTGCCAAACAAACAGAAAATTTATCAAGAAAAGCCAGTTAGTACCATCTTCTGTGTTTATTTTAAAGCTTTATCTGCCAGTAATTTTCTTAAGCAATTTCAGAAGTAAACCAGCAAAGATTATCTTTGGAAACATCAATCTTTTCCTGTATACAGTAAATAAAAAATGCAGGAATGCAGTTAATCCTTTAATGCGTTTTAAAATCTTTCCTGAGGCACTGCTCCCTGTCACACCAAGCCCTACCAGCTGGACTGTGGAGCTTGGGCATCAGCCACTTGTCTGCCAGACACTTCAGAACTTGAAACAGCAATGCCGATAGCAACAAGGGCTCTGTGCACAAGACTGGTTTTTGACTGTCTTCCTCATATCCATTTGCATTTTCTACCTTTTCTTACCCTATGATCTGCTCTGGGTTGTTTACCATGCAGAGAAGTAATTATGCATTAAATCCCATCACTGATCCTGCCACTTGTAGCAGGAAGAATGAGAGATTCCTTGAGTGAAAATATCCCTAACCGAAGAAATCTGACTGAAGTCAGCAGTCCAGCAGCTGGGGGGGGAGGACGCAGAGAGAGCCTATGTGCTGGTGCACAAAAGTAAGAGTCTGTGTGAAAACAAAGTACCAGAACTTCTAACAATCAAGTAATTATTGTGAAAAAAAGAGAACACTATGAAGTATATAAACAAATCTTTATTTAAAGCTTTTAAATGGAACACAGTACTCCATTTTCATCAGAAAACAAAAAACTGAAAACTGAAAGATAAATGCAACACGTGAAACTTCTGATAAATGGGCCTATACTGTGTGCAATTGGAGTGGATACTTGCATTTTAATGGTTACTGACTGAGGTCATACATGCACTGGGTAGCTGGAGAATAATGCACCAGGTCAAGCTCTTGAAAGCATGTTGCATAGTTATTTAAATTCACTATGAACTACTCTATTCAACAGTCATCCCAGTTATGTGTAGTCAGACAACAAAGATTCTGGTTTCAGAAGAGCTATTGGTATTATAGGTGTTAAGTAATCATCATCCTGTCAGCTACTACTGTGGCTCAAGACCAAGAACTGTCCTTTAAAAGCAGGCTGTTTAAGCTAAAACGACATCTACTCAAAAGGAGAGCCACCACCTTAAGTATCACTGACAGATTTCACAGGTATAATATAGCTACAGATACACTAAAGAAGAATTCATTTGAAGCTTCCAGTGCATCTGCGCTACAAAAAACCTGTAACAACCCCCCCACACTTTAGCAACAATTTTTCATGTTCAGTTAAGTGCAATTGCTAAAACCTTAATCTGGGTTTTGTGCTTTGCTTGTGCAACCTTTAAAGGACAAGCTATGCCTTGGACTCCGGTCTGGAGGAGCTGGAAAGCAGGGCAGGGCAGGTAATCCCCTGAAGAGGAGAGGGCTGCTGCTCCAGCAAGGCTCTGCTGTGCTGCAGGACCAAGGCTGCCCCACAGCCCCTCCACGACAACGCTGCCTGACCACAAGTCCCATGAACATGTCCAATGCTCCTTCCCACAGGAAAGCCCCACAACAGCAAATGCCTCTTTTCAGATCAAATGTTGCACAACAAAATGCCGGATCTTCCTGGGATAAGGGCTAACTCCTGCCCCACTACGTGTGTGCAAGTCAACATGCTGAGTAAATTAGCTGCTCTAAAACTTATAAACTCTACCTAAAGTTATGCTCTAACACAAGAGCAGCCTTAGATTAAGATGGGGAAGAAAAAAATCTTCAACCCTACTTTCAGACTATTTATTCAGTTTCATTAGGCTTCTAATAATTTTTTATCTCTCCTTTGTATGATACAATTTTTTGAAGCAATTATTCTTGTTGACACTTTCTGTAAGAACAAGAAATTTTCTCTTCCTCATATTAGGTGTAGAAGAGAAAAAAAAAAATCTGCCTGAAGTCCTGCAAGTATCTTCATACCCACAGTCACTTCAGTGACAGCAACATTTGAACAAATATACAGCCAACAGAAGTCAGTGATAAAAATCGTACCACACTTGTAGAAGAAATGTAAGCTTTCCACCAGTGAGTATTTTGAAGCTCTTTCACTCTTTCTAAATCATCTGCTAAGGGGAGAGGCACAAGATGGCACAGCCCAGGATCCTGCCAGTGTGGGGTCAATTTCAATACTAATATAATGTCAATACTAACAAATAGGTAAACAGTTAAAGACTTGTATTTAAACAACAAGTAGGTTTATTGTACTTTCTAAAAAAGAATAAATGCAAGTTCTTGCACCATTTGTACATAACTATTGTCTACCTGATGTGCAAGAAGGAAGAGGCTAAGAAAATTACTGAAAATTGCACACAGTTGCATCCTGTGGGCATCTGGCCTCCCCTGCAACCTTTTTGATCACGTGTCCAAAGGCAAAAGCGATTACCATCTTTGCAAATTAACCTTGAAGTCTCTCATCTCTGTCCTGCATCTCCTGGACCAGCACCCAGAAGCAATCAGTCTGCTCCTTGCTTGTACTGAGGGATGCAAAAGCATTCCAAAGGAAAGCAAAACACACCAAAATATTTTCACTATGCTAATGTTGCACCAGCACCATCTCTATTCAATAACTCTTGTTCAGCTTCAATGCAGAAGTTGTTTCAAGGGAAGGAAAAAAGGAAACATAGCCATAAATCTTCCCGTGCCCTTCTCAGACTGAATATAACACGAGTATTTCTCTGTATTTTAATGCTACGTTTCTTAAAATATTCTTCTTGCGCCTGTGATATACTAAAATAAGCATATTTATATAACTACACATGTACCAGTAGACTAATTCAATAAATTAGAGCTCAAAACATCAACTGTGAGCACAAGGATATTTACAAACAATAAATTAAAGATTAAAATGTGTGTGATATTAAATAAGGATCTCAAACACCTCACCAAGGAGGAACAACTTTTGTACCAAAACTTAACTGATTTTTGTGCCACTACCCAAGGCCAGAAATGTGTTTAAGGGCCAGAAGAAGCAGGGTGCTCATTGCTCCTGCCCACACAGAGCCCAGCCAGGCTGGGAGACAGGTGGGGGCAGAGCCAAAGGCTGCGGGCCACAGCCCGGAGTCCCCACGGGAGGCACCGTGACACAGCCCCGGGGCACCAGGCCTGCACCTGCACTCGCCTACCCACATCCCCAACAGGAACTGCAACAGGCATCAACACCCATCACGTCCATTCAGAAGGCATTGCTCCCGCACCAAACTAAAATTGCATTAGAAGTCATTAAGAATATTAAGCCATAAAATGTAACTCAAACCAAAATACTTGACACAGCGATCTGCAGATGCAGAAATCTAAATTCCCGCTTTCCTCACCATTGTAGCGAGTGGAAGGTATTCCCAGGGCTATTCTCTACAACAGAAGGCATGTGACTGGACAAGAATGCCAAGAGTGGGATGGTACAATTTGTCCCAACAGGAACTAGGTAAGGACAGCTGCTCCCCCAGCACTGCAGTTACACAGCCAGGGCAGTGACTGAGAGAGGGGAAGACATGGGAGACAATGCAGAGGACGAAGCTTCACAAGATGAAACTTTTAAGTACAATCCCCATGTTACTGATGCTTCTGCATATACACATCTACAGTTCTCTGTCACCTGCAGGCGCAATGATGAGCCTCTGCAAGCCTCAGTGCACCTAAGTTTATCAAATCAAAAATTAAAAAAACATTAATAGGAAGTGAAAAGTAAGGCAGGCAGCCCTCTATTCGCATCCCTACTAAAAAAAAAAAATTAACTATCTGACCAAAGACCTTCCATCTCAGGCTGAAGATCAAATCCTATAAAACCCATGAAAGGCTTCTGCTGATGAAAAAACTTCCAAGAACTTCCAGCTACCTGCTGTCCCTTTACAAATTGCAGGAGGCAAGAAACTTGCAAGAATTTGAATGTATACAACTGGGGTTTATATTTTGGTTAGTTAAAATGAACTATGTTACAACTTCAGGTACACCAGGACCTACTAGTGGCATTTTTAAAGAAATAGTTCAAATGTATGAAGAAAATGTGAATAATCCCAGTAACTCAGTTCTTACCTATGAAGTTATTACGTTTCAACCAAGTCACAACCAAGGATTTACCAAGTCTCTCCTGTACATCTTTATGTCCTTTTCCTGGGTACTTCCATTTGCAGCCCTGGAGTTAAGGAGAGCAGCAGAAGTCTCTGTCCCAGCACACAGGCATCAGCAATTTTACACTGCTGTTCTTAGGGAAGCTGTTGAGCCTTGGCCTTTAAGATGGTAACACAGCACAGTTCCTGCACTTGGACTACATCTCCACTCTTGGCACTCCCCTGACTGTTTATCTGCCATTCCCTATTGGGCTGACAATCAGTAACTACCTGTAAAAATAAAAGGTGCTAAAATTATACAACTTGTCTTGTAACACAGTTTTCCAAAGCAATTAATATCATTCACTGGGTACAGAAACCCCATGTGAAAAGCAGCTGAGTGATCTTTACGGCATGCTGGTACCACACACACTGCTTGTCTGAAGGCCTCCAGAACTGAGGCAGGCAGCAGACTCCCTGGGCGCAGAACTGAGGAGTTTCACAAAGTTTTTGACCAAGTACAGAGAGGAGGCAAGAGCTAAACGCAGTAAAGGACACATCCAACTTTGAGTTGGCAAAACACCTTGCAAAAGATTTTCAGAATTCTTGTGACACAGATAAGAACAGTGAGCTGGAAAGACTGCCACACTTCAAGAATGTGAACTGGAACTGCACAGCTTAATTGTTTCTGCAGACAAAGGTTGGGTTTTTTTCTATTTTTATTACAGTGAATGTAGCAATGCAGCTGAATGTATTCTGCTAAGTCAAAAACAACTGCAGCAAAAGAAAACAACTGTCTCCTAGTACTGCCTGACATGACAGTTCATAGCATATCCTTCATTTATCTTGTCTGCCCGAGACTTGTTTCATGCTGCTAAATTAATAATAATAATCATCATAATCAGTACAGACCTCCAAACCCACAAATGTCAGTTTCTCAGGACGTTTGAGAGAGAACTGTATGAGTGAGCTTGGATCAATGACTTCTCAGGGGACACACAGCCCTTAAGTTTACAAGGCACACTATAAAAATAAAAGACACACAATACCCTTCTCTGTTTCCGAAGTATTATTTTATACCACATCTTCCCTTACTTCCTGGTAAGATCTCCCACAGAATTTGGTTGCTTGGAGGAATTTAAGAAAAGATTCTATTTATTCATTTTATTGACTTATTCAGAGGGGTCTGATTGAGCCTTATGCCTTCACCAGGCAACAAAAACTGGAACCTGGATAATCATCTATTTTCTTAAATGAGGAACTTGCAGAAATAAACACTTCAACATGTCTCTCCTCCAACAATCATTGAATTTGGCGTTTTAATGCAAGTATTATTTCAATAAAACAAATGTCACTAACTTGTGTGGAACATTAAACACTTGGAGAGGCAGGTGGTTTAGATGACCTGGTTACTTTTACTGAGAGGAATTTAAAACCTCCAAGTTGACTTAGGAGTATTACGCAAACCTCTTAATAACTCCAGTGCATTTATGTCAGCAATTATTTTTCACACAGAACACCAAGAGACACAAAATATTAATTTCAATAAGCATACAAAAATAATTTCTTACTCTCTTAACCAGTTTATGAAGTTTCTTTTGGAGTTTTACAGTCAACAGGTGTCTAACTAAAGTAAGTTAGTACAATCATTTGTATGGGTTGCCTGCACACTGGGCAGGGTTTGTTCCTCTTCTTGAGCTTTTTTGCACACGTAAAACATGACATGAGGTGTCCCGTTTTGCCGTGTACTATGCAGCCATTTTTAGGTCTGCTCTGACATATGACACATGGCTCTATGCTGGTAACAGGCAGACTGGATTCCATGCTTTCCTCTTTGTCTTGTGTTTCTCTCTTCTCAGGTTCCTTAAAATCCTCCTGACTGCTACAGAACATGCTGCTTGATGTTGATGGCTGGGAATAACCTTCACTTTCCTGGGATTCAGAAAGCTGTACTGCTTTATCCTCATTCTCATCCACAGCTGGTTCTTTGTCTTCAGTCATTTTTGTTTTCTTGCAGTCAGGAACATCAAAACCTTCCCCAGACTCTGCACGAAAGGAGGCTTCTAATTTGCTCTTTTCCAATTTCTCACTCTTTTCATCTGGAAGCCAATCCTCACGAAGGGCCCAGCATCTGTGGCAATGCCGTGGAAGCGGAGGATTCATTTCATTACATTTGGGACACTTCCAATAATCCTTAAGTGAATCAAAGGTTGGAAAAGCTTAAAATACTTGGAACACTTACAACTGAAGTATTCAGAAATCAAACAATTTATTACTGCCAAAATAATTATTATGTTGAGCTATCAACTTGTTTACAATTTTAAAATTCCATTCAGTGGTTTTGGCCCCATTTTACAGTTCCAGATTCAAATGGTTCTTATTTTAAAAGGACTCTGGCTTTCCTTTGTTTTGCAGTAGGTTTGTGAATAGAAAAAATTATTATTTCTGGTGCAAAACTGCAGAAACCACAAAATTCCTCAGGGGCCCTCATGAAAAACTTGTTAAAAACGTGGTAATTTCCCTACTTTTCGGCTATGGGCTTCTGCAAGGGGAGCTGTGCAAGTCCGAGCCCTGCCCCCGCGGCGCGCGGGGCTGCTGGTGCACAGAGCGGCCGGGTGAGGGCGCTCCGACACAGCCGCTGGAGAGAAAGGCTCGGCCAAGGCAAAATCAGACGGGAAGAAGGGGGGAAAGGAAAAAAAAAACATAAGGGGGAAAAAAAAAAGTGATGCATCGGTCTCTCAGAGGTTACTCCATATACTACAATGAAAATAAACCACTATTTCGTTAAAAACACATTTTGTTTTTAAGGACAGAAACCTTTCTTAGAAATAATGCAGGCTGTAGGGGAAATAAAGAAAAAAAAAAACCCCGAAACTTACTTACAGGAGTCCTGAATAGCATCAGTAACGTCAAAGCTTATCAGACCAATTTTAAATCTTAAAAATAACGTACAGGTCTCTTATCCCACAAATAAGCACTGCAATGTTTTCAGAAGGTGGTCAGCACTGTCTTTAACACACAAGGTCCCTCAGTCCTACAGACTTATCAAGGGACTGCAACACTGCACACTTCCACAAACAGCTTTAATTAAAGCACCAATTGTGAAAAGCATATATAAATAAGGAGATAGCACACACCGGAATTAAAATGCAAAGTTTTTTCACAAACATCTCCATACTTTGCCTTAACACTGTATATCTCTTCCCATTCTTCAAGAACGGTCTCACAGAATGTAGCAAAAGCCTCTTTACAGTATTGTTCTCAAAAATGGCTTGCCTTCACATCTGTGTGTTACAGATACCCTCCTTCAAGCTGGACAATAAAATTGGGTATTCTGACTTATATGAAGAGTTTTTTAAATGTATGTGACTAAGATTTTAATATTTTTCCATTCTGTGCAGAAAGTCAGATTTAGGCTCCAAATAATTTCCTGCCCTTAAGTCAAAGAAATAGTAAATTAGTGTGGGATTGGGGTTTTTTTAAATGGATTAACAAGTGTAATTATTATTTAAAAAACACCCTCAAGATTCCTTAATAATCACATGTTCAGTAATTAAAATACGGTATTGGAACCTTCACTCATAGAAGAAAAGTCAATTTAATTCTTAAAAAAAGCACTGATAGCAATAGAATTCATCTATACTTCTTGATTTATTCTATGTCGGTTCACCCAACTTAAGAGGCTTTGCCAGAAAAGTTTTTACTCACAGCTAGAGATATCTCTGGATCTTCGTCAAATGAATCAGCATCACTATCTTCGTCCTGGTAAATAGTCAGCTGATAAACCTGGTTTAAATTTTAAAAATATGTAACTAGGTTTTGGCATTTAATTAAAAATCCAAAATATTTTTAACCTGTTAAGATTTTCAGATAGCAAGCTAGTGGAGAGTCTCCAGGGATGAGATATTAAGATTATTAATGGATTAGAGGAACTCTCACGTGAGGAAAGGCTGAAAGAGCTGGGGCTGTTCAGCCTGGAGAAGGCTCAGGGCAGGGGGTGCCTGATCAATGTGGATGAATACCTAAAAGGATGGCATCAAGAACACAGAGCCATGCTCTTGTCAGCGGTGTCCAGTGACAGCACAAGAGGCAACTAGCACAAATTAAACACGGAAGTTCCCTCTGAATATCAGCAGACACCTTCTACTGTGAGGATGAAGGAGCACTGGCACAGGTTGCCCTGAACATCTCTGAAGCCTCCATCCCGGGAGATATTCAAAAGACATCTGGACACAGACCTGGGCAATCAGCTCTGCCTGAGCCAGGGCAGGTGGGTAAGAACCTCCCTCCAGAGGCCCCTCTGAACACCAGTCATTCTGCAATTCCCAAAACTACTGTCTGGAGCAGGGGCACACTTCAATCTTTTCTTCCTCCAAATTACCATCCTCTCTCAGGGTGCAGCTCTGCACCACCCTACAACTTGGTGTACATCAGTACAGTCAGTCCCACTCAGCCTCTCAGGTACCACAGTCATGCATGCCCCTGGAGAATTCTGCCTCTGGTACTTACCCAACCTTGCCATGAGCTGATAAACCTCTCTGAAGTAACAGAAAACTAACTCAGAAATTTTTCATGTTGAAATTCCTTTTCCTTCTCATCCCCTCCCGCCAGGGTCAAACAAGGAAAGCAGACAGTACCTCATCATCTTCGTCTGTGAGCTCCTGCCCCTCTTCATTATGGCTATAATCTTCTGAATAAACAGACTCAACTTCAAACTCGACACTGAACTGGTCTGATACAGAACTGTGGTCAAACCAATCAGAGTTGTCGCTTAATGAACCAGCATCAAGATCCTGGAAAAAAAAAAAAAAGACAGCACAGATTCAACCTCACCAGCCCATACACATAACAATACTGTTAAAACTCTCATGATAAAACTGTGCTACTCAGTATAATTACTATGGAAGAAAAAGGACCACCTGCTGTGAGACACAGTACTTCTTATGAGATAAACATATTATAAGTGGGTAAAAATAAAAGGGTCTGGAAGTCTTTTGCTGGCTCTGTAATAAGTAACTGCACTCAGCCTACAGGCAGCTGAAAGGCTGCAGTTATTATTTCAGAAAGTACCTCCTAAGAAGTAAAAGAATAGATGCAAGAAGACGGCTTCTTTTGGCTGCATGTCATTAAATTCTCTGTTCTCATAAACTTTGTTTAATCTGAGACCATGTCTTAACAATTACAAAACAGGAAGAATGAAGATACAGTATCAGTTCTGTCAATTTAGAACCCAGTATGTGACTAGGAATACTGTTAGTTCAGATCTTCACGTTTTAATGTAACCACAAATAATTTGCCTTGGTGTTTGCTAAAAACTATACAAAACTTCCAAGTAGTGGCATGGCAAATGAACACAATGCACCATCAGCATCCATTCCACGGGGTACGGTTACCAAACCTGTACCAGAACTACCACCTAATGTCATTGTGGGTCACACAATCACACACACATACACACTGTCTGGTGAAAAGGCATGAACTATTTATTACAACATCTGACACCATTTCTACAGCATTTCTAACAGACCAGGGATCGGAGGAGAAGGTTGACACCTCTCCCATCCCATTGGTCAAGGCAACTGTCCATCAGCTGTCCATTCCTCCAAGAGGAGGAATGCAAACTAACTTCATCTAACAAAAACATTGCTTCTATTCATAAAACCCGTGTGTGAGAAAAAACTAAGAACTATGAAAATATCTAGAAACTGTGAGGCACATCAGAAGGCTGAAAAATCAGGGCAACATTGTAACTCTGAATTATGGAATGTCTATGACTCTTTTTGTCTCTTAGCATCCTAAGAAATACTTATTTTAAAACACAAAATATAGCTGACATTTTTCCATACTGTGCCAAGCAGTGAGGATCTTGATTTTTGAAGAATATACGACATTAATATTTTAAAAAAATTTGCTTCAGCTTTGCCAGCAAATCTGTGAAAAACCCCACTCCACCCACACACTCTTCTTTCAACCTCTTTTCTTTCCTCAGACACCACTGAAGGCACAGCTGCCTTTAATTAAGAACACTGTGTTTTCAGATGCATGTTTGCACTTGTGGCATCTGTAAAATTTGTACCACAAAAATATTTGACATTTCTTTTTGACTTACAGGAATGGAAAGAGAATCTGTTGAATCACTGCTATTGCTTCTTTCACGGCACAGACCACTGACTACACACCAGGAGAGACTTTCATCAAACGTCAACGAAATGCTGTCTGACTTGTGTCGCTTTCTTCTGTCACTGTGCAGATCATCTGAAGAATTTTCTTCTGTGCATAGTCAAGAATTTTTTTATTACTCAAAAATATCTATACAATGTACAGTTTTGAATATTCTAAACAGTAAAGAAATCTATTAAAGTAAAATATCTCAGTGTGTTTTTATGGGGCAAGAAGGCACACAGACTTATTTTAAAAGACACAATAACACTTATACCCACATAGTGTGAAACATTTCTAAAACCAGTATTTCAGCGGCTGGCTTTCCCCACTTATCCCATCAGTACAGCTTATGAATGGCAGTCTCCACATAGAAAACTACTGCAAATTTGAAAGAATTTTTACTCCACACATGACATGTTAAATCCTTCCTAATTCCAAGAAATACAATTAGAATCTTACTTGGCCTCATTCCCTCTACAGGCAATAGACAGAAAGGCACTTTCAGAGGGCTTCTGAGTCCATCCCAGATTTTGCAGGGAGATAGAGCAATTAGCTCCCAGGTCACATGCATACAGAACACCTTGTGCTAAGCAAGGTAAGTTCAGGTTCAAGATTCAGACACCTCAACATATTTGTCAGTGAATAGCTGCACTATATGTAATTGCATTTACTCAACAAGATTTTTGCAACAAACTATTAGAACTTTCATCACACCTTGCAAGAAAATCTTCAAGACATGCTATGCAAAAAGCTGAACTCTGAAAGCACTGCCTTAAGCTCTGCTTACTAGGCATGCTTGGTTTGAAGGCAAAAAGACAATGTTTTGTGAATACATTGTGTTTTGGAACAATAACCTACAGCAGTGCAAGGACTAGGGGTACAGCATTTTAGGGGTAAGTCAAAATTCAGCTCCCCTGACTTCTAGAGCATTCGGTAAAAAACAGTTTTATATAAAAATATGTTGTAAATTCAGAATGTCAGTGCAGCGGAGTGAAAACCTCCCAAGATGCCAACAACTTTTGGTTCAACACGTCTCAGTAGGAGCCTGCTGCCCCCCACAGGTGCCTTTTGCACCCACCCTCTGTGGCCCAGCTTCGCCCTTGCCTTGCAAATCCCACTTTGACAATCCACAAGTCTTCAAGTCTCGAATCTTTCATTGTACCAAAA